>JAKCPB010000520.1:600000-899918 GCA_021442155.1 Cymbidium sinense | reverse complement strand
AACCTTCAATCATATGTGGTTATGTTGTTTGGACAAATGCGAAGCCCATAAGATTATGACCAAGGTACACTCAGGTTTATGTAGAGCACATCAATTCGATCTATAGATAAAAGCCAAGATAAAAAAGACTAGACACTAACGACCTTCGATGATCACTACATGGATGTAGCTGAGATGCCACCAATGTCGTGTACGGTGGTCCTACACCAACCACCCAACATTCTACATCCTACATTTTACATGGCCATACCACCAACATAGTGGGTTTGATCGATCCTCCTTCTTTTAAGGGTCATCGGTTCATTCTAGCCACCACCACTACTTTTCCAAGTAGTGGGCAATCCCACACTCGAGAGGTCACAACTCAAAGATGTGCTCCAATTTTTGTGATCCATGTCATATATAGTGGGTGCCTTGAAAATTATATCAATAATGATATTGCATTCAAGAGCACTAAAATCAGTTTGCTCAAGACATCATAGATTAGAGATATTCTACCATCTATTACTCGAGGGCAAATGGCTTAGCAGAAGCCTTCAACAAAACTCTCATCCGTGATATTAAAGAATACACTCAACGATAATGAGCAATAGTGTCATGTAGTTGAAGCATTGTGGGCTTACCGCACTACATACGTGACTCCAACTCAATCTACCCCATTCTCCTCGTATGGGTCAAGCCATTCTACCATTAGAAGTCCAACTCCTATCATTAAGGATAGCTGTGGGTAGTAAAATCACAATGGAGTAGAATAACAAGTTGTGATTAGAAGAGCTCAAAGTTTTGGAGGAGAGATGCCTCCAGGCATGCTAGAACCTCTAGTTATATAAAGCCAAAATGATTCAAGCTCATAACAAGTTGGTCCGTCCTACAGTTTTTCAAGTAAGAGAGCTTGTTTTAGTTTTAAAGAGACCAATTATTGCACCTCAAAAGATGCGAGGTAAGTTTGAACCCACTTGGGAAGGCTCTTTCACCATAGAGAAGACCTACCAAAAAGGATCTTATCAGCTTATAAATTGTAAGGAGAGCCTCATGCTTCCAAAATCTCTACCTAAGAAATACTATTAAAAAAATCTTGTTTGAAAATAATTATCAATAAAATTTCTTTCATCTCAAATTCCATCTCTTCATATTGGTTAGAAATATCTTTGCTTGAAAATCCACCAACATGTGTTTAGGTAGGTGTAAGGAACCCAAGCTTGTCCTATCCTTTCAACACAACACAACACAAACTACACACAATCACATAAAATAAACATTTATCTTTTATCTCAGGCTATTTTGATGTGTGATAAAGCCCCTGTGGCACTCACTCATTAGTTGCTCTAGGTTGACAATACTACCTTGCTGTGTGTCACCCGGTTACTTGTCCGCGATGTAAGTCTACAAGCTTTCTTCCTAACTTGACCATTGCAAATCGATGAGTTTTACTTTAGTAGGCCTCATGTAATAAGCTACCTCATGTTGACTTTTAAGAGGATGTAAGCCTACATGCTTTCTTCTTGAACTAGCCATCATGCACTAACTAGGATATATTAGAGGCTATGATAAGTCCCAGTGGTATTTTCCTCGACTACTTCAAGCCTAGTCTAACAAGACTCCCACCACCCTAGTTGAGATCAGCATCTATCCCAAATGACAAACTATCCCGATGATCATTTTCATCTATGAAGATGTAAGTCAAGCCTTCTTAGATCATCTAAAACTGAATCTTAGGTTGGTTAGTTATTCCTATGGGACCCACTCGTATACACCACTCATGGTAGATGTAAGTCTACAAGCATTCTCCTGGAGTTGACTACCGATACCCATAGTTTTCTTGGTCCTAGATAAAGCCCCCAATGGCACCTCCTTTATGAGCACTCTATTTGAATCACGTCCTTAGTGACCCCATTTAGACACTACTCTGGTTACTCTTAGATTGAACAGTCTCACTTTCCTAGTAGCCACCCCTGTGGTTGGAGAATTTATCTTTCGGATATACAGATTCTCCCATGTTCTAGTAAATTTAAGATAGAACTAGGCTGATATAAGGCCCTTCTCAGTGTGGTCCCTTGTACACCAATAATGTCCAAGAAAATATATATATATATAATATATATATATATATCTCTTCACTTATGGATTAGGACCAAAACCCCCCAACAGCATCTTTCCCAAGCACATCCTATCTTTAAATATCAACAAAACTCATATAGGAATCATCGACTACTTTGAGTTGAAATAAGTCCCCATGTGACACTCTCTCAAGAGTCTCCTCTAGGTCGTTCAACTTATTGTTCCCACCAACAGGTCACGTGACGGCCGCCATCCTTGGAAAGATGTAAGTCTATTATGCATTCTTTTCCAAAGAGATCTGCACCACAAATCTTATCAGTTTGATTTGTTGTGTTATCAACTGATCACCCTAGTGGTTCCTTGTTTAGAAGTTATAAGTCTACAAGCTTTTTCTTAACTTGACCATTGCAAAAGGTACCTTATGGTTAGTTTCTACGATGGTAGACCATCCCTTTGGATTTGTAAATCTAAAACATGAAGAGGCTAATTTTAGCCCCTTCTTAGTAGATCCATCATACACTGATAGGGTCCATATAAAAAAATAAAATTGATCTTGACTATTCTTGAGTCGATATGAGTCCACAGCAGCATTCGCTCAATAGTCACCTTAGGTCGGGTTTGATTTGTTGTTCTATCAACTGATCACCCTAGTGGTTCCTTATTTAGGAAGTTGTAAGTCTACAAGCTTTCTTTTTAACTTGACCATTGCACACCGAAAGGCACCCCTTAGGTTGGTTAGCTCTACCCCATGGGTAGACTATCCCTTTGAATTTGTAAATCTAAGATGGACTAGGCTGATATTAGCCCTTCTTAGTAGATCCATCGCACACCGATAGGATCATCCTCCCTCCAATGGAGTCCAAATTAAATCCATCCACTCATATCCCTAGTGGATACTTCACCCAAATAAACCAAAGAAATCCATATATTAAACCCATCTTATCCCCAATGGATCCGAACTCATATCTCAAGCGTGCCTCAAAACCAAAATCATATCTTCTCCCCAATGGAGCCTCAAATCATAAGCTAACAAATCAAATAAAATTTTCATCCCTAGTGGATGTCCCACCACTAAATCAAATCAAATTCCTACCCAACAAGGCACAAATCATACCTCTCTCTCTAGTAACCCTCATGAAATCAAGCCAAATCAAGTCCTTATCCCTAGTGGATAATTTGAACTATTTCCTTAGTGGAAGGTTCATGCACTCATCCCGTGTTATAAATCTTAATCTGGGGATTTTTCCCCAAATCATATCAAACCAACTAAAATCTTATCCTCTATGGATAACTTGGACCGCTTCCAAGTGGAAGGTTCCACATGCTTGATCCCTGTGGATCCTTTCTTCCTCTCTTATGCCCTTGCATAAGTTGAGTTGCACTAAGATCTTGATTCCTTCTCACATCTCGTGGGGGTAGATCATTTCATTAGTCAATCCTTGAAGTTGTTGATCATCTCGGTCAAGTGGATGCCCATGTGCTATGTGAGTGCATTTTGAGTTCAAGTGTTCAATTGCCATTGGGAGGTCTTTGCCTTGGGTCATGGCTGACCCGAGCACATTGGGTCATGTTCACCACCTCCCTTGGTGCCCATGTGGACCAATGAAAAGATGCCAAGTGGTTTTGAGAGAGACATGACCAAATTCCAAGTGAATTTGGTCATATGATACCCTTTGACCTAAGGGCAATGTGATCATTTGGCCATGATTTTGATTTGGGCATATTTGAAATGATTCAAAAATGGGTTGGGCCAAATTTCAAGTGATTTGGAGTTCATTTGATTTGATTTGGCTCAATTTGATTCATTTAGGTCAAATTGGGTCAAATTAGGTTGACCAATTGGTCAAATTGGGTCAAACCATGGGTTAAGTTCAAATGATCATTTGACTATGGGTATCATCATTAGGTTCAATTTGGTTTTGATTCATTTAGGTTCATTTGGGTCAAATGGGTCAACTTGACCAATTTGACCCATTTGACCTAATTAGGTAAGGTCATTGGTTGGTTTAGGCTTGGTTGACCATTTGAAATATATTGCAAGTTTCAGATTCAATTAATTTTGATTTGGTTTATTTCAAGTTGATTTGACCTTTAGGTCAAGTCATGGTCAATTGGGCTGTTGGGTCTAATTGGCCAATTGAAGCTTTGTTTGGATTAGAATTTGGCTCAAAAAGGTCCTTTAGGTCACTTTGGGTCAAGTGAGCCTAAATGGGTTAATTGGCTTGATCAAGGCTTGGTTCAAGTTTGGTTGAACTCACATATGGACTTATGATGGAAATATAAATCCAATTGTAAGTGATTTACTATCAAATGGGTTCATTTGACATTTTAAAAAAGGATGAACATGGGTTTTGACTTGGGTTAGTTTGATTTTGGTTTGGTGTAGTTTATGTTTAAATTTGGGCATGTTATTGAAGGAGTGATTGTTTGAAGAGAAAATCCAAGGGTTTGGATTGATCTAAGAATGATTTGGCTAAGTTTAAGGATTTTGAAAAGAGTATAAGTTGGATTTTGGTTTAATTTTGGGTTTAGTTTTGTTATTTGAATTTATACTTCATTTATATTTATGAATATAAATGAAGATATAAATGAGTTATAAGAAAATCATTTGAGTTTGGAGTGATTTGGTTTGGTTTGGGCTAAGTCCATAAGATGAAATAAAAGGGCTTAGAAAGATTTTGGGATTTGAATTCAATCATGGGTTTCAATCATTTGATTTGGAATTAATTCATGATTTGGATTTTAGAATTTGGATTTGAGTTTGATTTGAATAAATCAATTGAGTTAGAATTGATTTGTGAGAATATCAATTGAGTTGGAATTGATTTAAGATTTGATTTGGATTGATTTGAAGGAGGGAGCAAGGATTAGGTTCAAGCTATGGGTAAGCAAGTCCTCTTAATACCCCTAAGGCATAACATTTTCCTATAGCTAACTTCTAAGTCTCTAGGGTTAGGTTAAGTGTTCACCTAATCACTAGAAGTGTCTAAGACTAAGGAACTCTGTCTAGAGGAGTCTTATGTATAAGATGGAGAAGTTGAGAGCTCACTCCAAAAGTGAGGTCAACAAAGGGTGCCCAATAGGTGTGTGACCCAAGGCATACACATTGGTGTTGATCGAGATGATCAACAACATCCAAATGAGCACTAACAGATGATCTATTCCTAAACCTGAGGGAATAGAAAAGCTTAGTGCAATATGACTCTACTTTTGAGACATAAGAGTGAAGAAGGAATCCAAAGGATTGAGTATGTGAGCCTTCCACTAGGGAAAAGGTTCAAGTTATCCACTGGGATAAGAGGTTGTGAAATCCAATTAGAATTTGGAATCCACTATGAAATTGGAAAGATTTGCATCTTCAAGAGAAGCTTGATTTGATGTTTAATTTGACTCCACTAAGGTTGGTTGGATTTAAAATTTTAAATTTTGAATTTTGAAATGGACCTCGTCAATGGACCGAAAGTGGGGCCATGTCACTTGGCCTACTTCAAATTTACCAATCCAAAGAGGTAGTTTACTAACCATATAGTAGGACTATCCAACCAAAGGGGTTGCCTTCTGATGCAAAGAACTATATATTAGGAAGAAAGTGTAGACATACATCCAAAGTGGGATCACCATCATTGATGTTGGCAAAGCAATGAATCGAACCTTACCTTAGGCTGACTACTGAGTGAATTCCACTAGGGGACTTAAATCAGCTCAAAGATAGTCAAAATTAATTTCATTTTATTGGAATTGAATTCTATTTTAATTTCATTTATTTTACTTTGATGGATCCCTTTGGTTTACGATTGATCCACCAAGAAGGGGCTAATATCAGCCTAGACCTATGTTAGATTCATTAATCCAAAGGGATAGTCTCCGGGGGTAGAACTAACCAACCAGGGTGCCTTTCGGTTTACAATGGTCATCTGGAAGAAAGCTCGTGGACTCATATCTTCTAAATAAAAGACCACCGGCAACATATTAAAATATGTCAACCTCACCTAGTCGCCTGTTAGTTCAGCGGCAAAAATGCAAGAATTCAAGTAGACTTACATCTTCTAAAATGACCACTGGTAACCGGGATCAAAACAAATTAAACTCGACCTCTGGTGACTAGGAGAGACCCGAGAACTTATCTCAACTAAAGAGTTGTCAAATTCCATAGGAGTTTGACACTTCCCTAAAGATAGGATGGCTGCTTGGGAAAAGGGCCACTGGGGGATTGAATTCATAATGCACAAGCAAAAAAATTTGTTCCTTTGGTTTGTTTATCATGGAACCTATTAGTTTTCTAAGGATCATACTGAGAATGAGCTTATATTAACCTAGACTTATCTTAGATTTACTGATGTAAGGGAGAATCTGTGCATCTGCTGATCAAATTCTTCAACCATAGTGACTACCGAAAAGGGGGACTCCCAATCTAAGGGGTAGCCGGTATGTCCAAATATGCAAGGATGTAATCCAAGTAGTGTCAAGAGAAGAGCCATTGGCTTATCCTAAACCCCAAATAATATGATGTCTATAAATATTTACAACTCAAAGAAAGCACGGGACTATTTTGTCAAGAGTGTGTATCCACCAAAGTGAGTCACACTAAATAACATCAACAACCTAAAGTGCTCATGGTGCAACAATCAACCTAGAAGAAAGCATGTGGACACCTTCTGAATAGAACAAGTGAGAGTTTGTCTACAATAAAAGCATCCAACCTAGGCTATGGAGTGAATGTTGAGGGATGAAATCAACTCAAATTAATCAAGAGAGAAAAGGAGCCATTGGGAGACTTATCTTAAACCTCAAATAAAAGTTAGAATGATGATTGCTCAAGAAGATGCATGAAGCTACACCTTCTTAAATTGAATTCAACATGAGGTAACAAGCAAACAATCTAATAAAAACCAAATTGAGACCTATCCTTACAATGGTCAAAAGAAGAAATTATGGGACTTCAGAGGACAAGTGAAGGGTGTTTAATTATGATTCGATGCCTAGGTCAATGAGTGAGTACCCAAGGGGCTTCCCAACATCAAAATAACTCTCAGACAAAAAGATATGTGTTTTTTGTTTGAATCATGTTTTGTTGGGATGATAAGATGCCCATAGGTGTCTCTCCTCCAAACCTAGCTCTTAAACAGCTTAAGTGTTGATGAAATTGTTCCACGAAATAAGTGATCTCAAATGAGCTACATTAAGGAGAGAATAGGTAGCTTGGTTGAGTTCTATTTATGGTGGTATGCCCACAAGGCTTCAACTATTGTTCATGCCACGCTCTTTATCACGAAAGTGTCTTCTTTAGTATCTTGGAGAGTTTTGTTGAATTCTTCAGGCCATTCACCCTAGATCATAGATAGTGGAGTATCTCCAATCTATGCTATGTCTCTTAGAGAAGCTGTTGATTTTGGTGCCCTTGAATGCAGTACCAATATCAAATATAATTCATCGAGGCACCCCAAACCTATATACGATATGATTCCTGAAAAATTGGATCACATGCTGAGCTGTGACCTCCCTAAGTTGGATTACCTTAGCCCACTTGGAAAAGTAATCGGTGGCAGCTAGGATGAACTGATGACCCATTGAATAAAAGGGATCAATCGTAATCTATGTGTTAGTACCCCAACACAATGGCCATGAGGCCAATGTGATGAGAATATTGGGTGGTTGATGTAGACCACATAGTGTACCATAAATTGGTGGCATCTCCTAGCTACATCCATTCAGTCTATGATCATCGAAGGCCAGTAGTATCCTAATCTCTTGATCTTGGCTTTCATCTTTGGACTAGATTGATGTGCTCTGCATATACCTGAGTCTACATCTATCACGATCTTACGGGCTTCGTGTTTGTTCAAATATCACAACCACATTTGATTAAAAGATCGTCGGTACAAGGTGGCATCTACGAGAGCATAAGAAAGAGCTATATGCTTTATCTGATGGGCTTGTGATTTCTCTTGAGATAGTTTTCCTATATTCAAGTAATCTATGAATAGTTGCCTCCAATCCAGCTCCTCGTCTTTTTGGAATGGCAACTTCCCCTTCAATTGAATAGCTTTTGATGAGTTTAACATTAATAAGGGATAGGACTTGTCTATTTTTGACTCTTATTGGAATGGGATCACCTTCCAGACATGCCAATTTCTTGGTGAGTTTGGCCAAATCATCTGCTACTATATTCTCTCCTTGAGGAACCTTGTAAGTTGTGCCCTCAGGGATTTGGGCCAACAGCTTCATGGTGTACTCATAGTAGTGACAAAGCTTAGGTTTTAGAACCTTATAAGACCCAACAACTGTTGATGACCGAGAATCCTATAGATTGATGTTTTGACACACATGTAATAGCTATATTAACAATCAAAGCATCATAACTGCATTGTTGGTGCATGGTGCATGGAGAGATAGTATGAGAATCTTATGACATCATGATTTGGAGTTAACAAAATAATTCCTACCCATGCCTTTTTGGAAGAGTAGATCATAGTTTTTCTCCTTTTTGAATGGAAGACTCACCATCAAAATACATCTGCCAACAGTGAATGCTAGTGTCCCCTAAGTTCATGATTTATTCATCAGGGTGGTCATCACTAAGGGAATCAGCAGGAATGGGTGTACTACTAACAAATGCTACTATCCTTTCACCACACAAAAGGGTAATGTAATATCAACTTGAGAGAGAATCATGGACCAACGTGCCAACCATTTGGATAATGTTGTGAGATATACTATAGTGGATTCATTCTTGAAATCAAGTTTACCTTATGAGAGAGCTTTAATGCCATAGCTTTGGGATGCAAAGATTAAAGCTAGGCAATGTTTCTCAATAGGTGGGTAGTTTGCTTAGGGATCGATGACTGAGGTAGAGAGCATTCTCCTTCCATTCATCATTGGTTTGGGCCAACAAATCACCATGGAGTCATCCAATGTAGCAGGAGGATAAGTGGCTTGATAGCCTAGAACTGGTGGCTTTACCAAATACTATTTGATGTCTTCAAAAGCATGCTATCACTCGTCATCCCACTTGAACTTAGCATCTTTTTTATAAGTGCTAAAAATAACTTGCATCTCCTCGATAGATTGGAGACAAAGAATCTTAAATATGCCAACCACGCCTGGAAAGATCTGAGTTGAGTTAGACTTTTAAGGGGTGGAATTTCTAAGATAGTTTTGATCTTTTCTGGGTCTATTTCTATTCCTCGGTCGACAACAAACCTAAGGAACTTCTGAAGCTTTCCAAATGCACACTGTGGGGTTCATTTTGAGGTTGAATTATCTTAACCATTCAAAACTACTCTCAAGTCAAAGAGATGGCCTTCCTTTTTTTTGACTACTAGATTATCAACATAGCATTCAACTTGATGATGAATGAGTTCATTGAAGATCTAAGTCATGGCCACTGTATGTAGCACCAGATTTTAAGGTCAAAAGGCATGACCTTATAATAATAAATTTTGATCGAGGTTTGAAAAGCAGTGCTTATTTCATCCTTGAGGGCCATCTTGATTTGGTTGTAGCCAAATGACCCATCCATAAAGGAGAATACTACATGAGATGAGGCGATGTCCACCATTAATCCTAGTATAGGAAGTAGAAATTCATCTTTAAGACATGCCTTATTTAAGTCCTTGAAATCGATGAATATGCAAATTTGGCCATTCTTCTTAACTGAGAAGACACTGGCTAACCAGGTAGGGTATTTTTCTTCCCTGATAAAACCAACATCGATCAATTTTTTGACTTCAGAAATGACTTGTTGTTCGATTTCTAATCACATGCGTCTAGGAGCTTGCTTGATAGGTTAAGGGTCTATTACTAGGGATTGTTAGAGATAACCTCAAACATCTTCATAGCTCCATACAAGCCCCTTAAACTAATCAATAGCCTAACTAAGTCATTGGTTTCTTCTTCATTAAACAAAGAATTGATGTATGTGGGTGTGGATCTTCTTTATCCCAAGGTTGATTTCTAAGATTGGTTGAATTGATTTCTTCTTCAAGTTCTAGAGGTGCATCTTTGATTTGGAGATCATCATGATTATCTAAAGTATCTAAACACACATTCTCATAAGAGTTATTATGGTTTGAGAAGATTCTATCTGACTATGATTGGTGATAACTAAGTAACCATCATCATCATCGGACCCACTATACCAAATCCTCATCCCGTCTTGATTATGCATCCTTGCCTTTGTTGTCCCAGCCTTCAAATACTGAATCCCGACCATGTGTAAGGAATCAAACCTTTCTTTGCAAGATTATGAACATAAGGCAGTACTAATCAAAAGGTAATTCCATTAAATCTTTATATGAATTATCCTCAAGTCCTACATCTACTTGAGGATGATGATCCCAATAGAATATCTTTGGCTTTGACATCTATGGAAGATCTAGGGGCTTCCTTAACTACTAAACCCTCAAACTTTTGAGAAGAAAAGGTTAGAGCTAAAGTTCCCAACTATTGCCTAATGGTTTTACATAATCCTAATTTGAATACATTCATGCTTTGAGTGTCACCTCCAATGAAACTTGCTGAGAGGGGTTGGTTGGTATGCTAATCACATGAGACTCATCCTTCGAGCTGAATTCTAAGTCTATGTAAGTAGCAGGAGTACCTCTATGAACTGGAACATAACCCTTATTTTGTTGGCTGCCAATCAGGGCATCTTCCACCTCTGAAACTATCTCTGTATATACCTCTACCTCTACCTAGTGGAGGTGATCATCCCACCTATATGTCCAAATGGTAGAACAAAGTGGGTGGAAGATAGTAACTTCATCTTCATATTTTGAGCTCTCTAATTGAGAATGGCTTTTCATCTCCTTTGACATAGTATTCAATTCCATCTTTTGAAACTTGATGAACTAATGAAGAGAGAATGGAATCATCTTTGGTATATCCAAGGCCTACCGAAAAGCAAAGAATGATGTATTCGAATTAATTATATAGAATTTGGCTTTAGTCTTCTAGTCGCCTATTTCTAATGGTAACACTATGGAACCTAAAGCCCTCTCACCCTATTCATTGAATCCTTTCAACATCATCTGATCTCCTCGGAGTTCAGAGATGTCAATCTTTAAATAAGCAAGGGTTTTCAGGCTAATAATGTTCACCGATGCACCTGAATCAACTAACACCCTAGAAAGTCTTAATCTGTCCATATGCACTTTGATGTAGATGGGATGGTTAGGCTCCATATCCCGTAGAAGAAGGTCTTCTCAAATGTGACTCCTGGGCTTCTTGAATAATCTCCTCTCCAATGGTCCGAGCTAAACATATTTTAGATCAAGAAGGCCTTGATTAATGATTCCCTCATCTCTTTAGATATGACAAGAGCATCATATATGCTTATTTTAGCTGGAAACTTTCTTAGGTGAGTGAGGAGATTGTAGAAAACCTTGTGATCCTCCACAAGCATATCCATAGGTGGAGCATCTGTGGAGGGGCTTCGCTTCGGTACTAATGACTTATTTTCCTTTATCTTGAGGTGCTTCCCTAGAGGTAGAACCTTGCCACTATGGAGGTTAACTTCGGTAACCTCTTATGGTTGTTTAGTGGAAGGTTCTACTCAGCATACCTACTTCTTCTATAGACCTAGAATCGATGATTCCATGTCTATCTCAAGAGGTGAACTAGTATCATTCAAAAGGAAAGTTCATTTCTGAATCAAAAAAAGGATGATCGGAGTTGTTATAATTATTAAGACTTGAAGAGTTTTCTAAAGGAGTAGAATCAGATAACCCTTCAGAAGTAGCACAGATGTAATTCAAACTAGCTTTACTCCTCAATTTCTTAGATTTAAATGGAGGTACATAGTAGAAATATAGTAAAGTAAGTGGTGAGGGATTTGATGCCCTCATCCAGATATAAGATGTTTACTAGAAGAAGAACTAGCTGAAGTAGGAATGTTGGCTGAAGTAGTAGCTGCAACGGTGGAATGGAGGTTGGACTCTGTTGGTGGTTGCGCTACTTGGCTATCCCAGTAGTAAGCTACTGTCGAGCTCCTACTTTCCCAAGTTATCTTTAGAAACTTGTGAACCTTCCTTGATGTTGGAGGTCAAGCTGCCTCACGCACCTGTAAAGAAAGTTTCTAGATTTTAAAAACAATCTTTTTAGAGGTTCAGGATAAAGAGATATCCCAACCTTCTTTCATTTTGAGAGGATCATAAGTATCCCCAAAGATTACTCTAATAGAACTGGATGGTTTTTCCACTAGGTATTTCTTAGGGATAACTATGCACTTGTAGCTATGCTCTAGTCCTTAAATATAAAGCAATCCTCCAAAACATGGCCTAGCATGGTGGTAGGGAAAAGTTAGGATCATTGCTCCCACTTCCTCTCTTCCTAAGCTCAAGTGGTTGAAAATCAGTTTATTTAAGAGGTTCTTAAAGATTTTCTTGACTACTTCCTCTTAAATGAATAAGTTTTATTTAATTTATCCAAAAGAGTAGGTGGATGATAGCTAACTGGGTGGGTATGTATCTACCGAGAGTATGGTTGAGGAGGAGGTGAAGGCCGGAGGCTAAGATGGTGGTCAGGGTAAAGGAGGTGGAAGTGAAGGATGTTGAGCTTGAGGTCTCTCATCCGATCTCCGGCTTCCTTTATCCAATGCTACTACTATCCCCGGCTTCTTTTCATAAGCTTTCGTTTTGGCTTGATCTTGAAAAGGAACTATTTGGCCTCTCCTTGTAGACTAGCCACCTTGTCATTAGCTTCTCAAATGTCTTAATGATGAAACCTTTAAGAATGAAGGTGACCTCATGAATATTCTTTAATAAAAAATTTCAATGTGTTATTCATAGTTGTGGTTTGCATTTCATGCTTAAATTTTTCCATCTAAGAATATAATCAATGAGGGACTCAGGTGTTGTTGTGCTACAATGAGATTACCCTTTTGAGAAAACTCTTAACAAAGAATTGCCCCAACTCAACAAAAGACTTCACTGAATCATTGGGGAGTTCAGCGTACCAATCAAAAGCTATGCCCGCTAAACTACTGACAAAGAGATGGAACAATAATGCATCACCCACCAATAGTTGGCCCTAAAGTGCATATATATTGAGGTTTCCTCAATCACCAAAGCTTTGAAAGAAGGAGGCACAAACCCTTAGGATATTGGATAGCGAATTCCTCCGGTGGGTCTACCCTTTGAAACATGAACCACCCTGCACCCGGCTTCTTTCACTTTGTTCAACCAAGAGTTTGATATCTTTTCTTGTATGGAGGTACTATCCACTACCTTCTTATACAAGTTAGTTGCCCCACTTTACTGGAGGTGAACTCTGGGTTGATCCGTGACATGCAACAACTCAGCCACGGCCCACAATGGTAGATGCTGGAGCTTGATTCTAAGCTAGAACTACCACTAGAAAATCTTCAAGTCTCTATCCCATTTTATCAATCTACTCATCTTTTGTTTGAGTTGTTGAAGGAGGTGTTCAATTATCTCTGCTCAACCACACAACACCTTTCAAACTCGTGATCTTGAAGGAGAGAACCTCAGTATCCATCATATGCACCTCATTGAGTCTTCCAACAAATCATCTTCATTGGGGTCAAAGCTAACCTTCTCTTCTTTGAGGTCAGACCAATCCTACCCTAGGATTTCTTTCTTTTTAGTAAGATACGCCACATATCATCCAAGGAGTGGTCTAACTATGCATACAAATGCTCACACCACCATGGTGGGATCATGCTCATAACAAAGATACACCCTCGCATCAAGTGCTAACCCTTGAGGGCTTTACTAGAGGACACATGCTCATGGATATCAACTGTTATGGATGGAGTACTTCCCAAGAGGGGATCTATCGCATGGGGATAATAGAACTATCTCTTTCTCCCTCTATTGTTGTTATATCTATGATCTGCTAAGGTGGTGGTGGTGATTGCACAACTATAATGCTATGAGGTCACAACTTCCTCTTCACTATAACTAAAGTAGAGGTCGAGTGATCACCTAAGTCAAGATCATAGATGAAGGATCCCTTGGTTGATCACCGTGGGGCTTTCTTCTCTCGATGTCGCTCTCATGGCTTTGGATGGAACTATAGAAGATTGAACTTAATGGTGATGGAGAGTAGAGTGTGATGGAGACAACACCAACTCTCAGATCGGGCTCTCCCATGATGGATGGGTAATACTATACTATCCAGGACCGCATGAGTGCGCCAATCGAGAAATTTATGATGAGGATGTCACCTATATTCTCCTCCTTTCTTTCTTAGTAATGTGCACTCACTCTCGCCCTCCCATCGGATCTACTCACCTACACTACTAGGGATAACTGAGCATAGATCACTAGCATTGGACTCGATCATCCATAAGCTACCAACTTGGTGCAAAACCCTAAGGCCAGCATATGATCTCCTCCTATCTCACAGGTGCCTCAATGAAATGGAGGTGGAGGTGACACTATTATCCTCGACATCTTCCTCCCCTAACCAAAAGAGGGTGGAACTTATTCGAGTAAGCAAAAGAGAAACTACCCTTGGTGACTCACCAGTAATGTGAGAGAATGTCTCCATCTCCTCTAATGCACATGATGTCTGATCTGATCATATTGTGATGCTAGGTTCAGCTTGGTGTAGCAATATGGGAGCTAGACCCTACCTCAAAGGTAAGAGAGACTATCCCTAAAGCTAGGGTAGCCTTCCCCTTAAAGGAAGCCAATGAGTGGGCACTAGCCTGCACTAGGGTAGTGACGGGAACAACTTCCTGTACAGGCACTAGAGCTGCAGCTGCTATGGTAACTTCTGCTACCTTCCTCTTCAGTGAGAGAAATTTAGAATTTGAGGGTATCTCAATATAGATGACTAGTTTCTGCCCTGCCACCACATTCTTCCTAATGGTGGTGAGGGTTTCCCACTCATAAGTGATCCTGGCCCCCTCGAATCCTTGGCCAAAGTGTATCAGATGAGAAAAATTAGTTTGGGGGAGGCTGGCCCAATCCAAGGCCAAATCCATCCCAAGGAGAAAGGTGAAAACATTTTGAGAATCCATTTGCACTATACTAAACAGAAAAAGCTAACCGAGACTAAACTGAACTCAATTATTGGAAAGAAACTCAAATCAAATTTTTTTATCTTGGTATTCTGATTTTTTAGATTTGATTTAAAGTTTGAACACACACTCAATAATGAATATGTTAAGTGGGGCTCATTGAATTTAGAGAGATTTTGAATAAATTGGAGGAGAGATTTTGAGTTTATTTGAGTTTAGAACCCACATTCAACAAATTTGTGTATGTTGAATGGGTTCAAAATATTTTGATGCTTCCATTGGTTCATATTTGAATTCAACTTTTATGTTTAGGGACCTTTTATTTAACAAATTTGAGTATGTTAAATAGAGGGTCATTTGATTTTATTGTTAGATTTGATTTTGGGATTACTCACTTAGCAAATTTGGGTATGCTAGATAAGATGTTTGAAAACAATTTTGTTTTTTGTTTGCCCATGATGTATATCATGTGTGAATTTAGAAATGAAATCTTTACTTAGAAATTTGTGTATGCTAAATAAGGCCCAAATCTAATATTGTTTTGATTTTGAAAATGGGATCTTTACTTAGAAAATTTGTGTATGCTAAATAAAGCCCAAATGTGTTTTGAATTTTGTTTTGATTTTTGAAAATGGGATCTTTACTTAGAAAATTTGTGTATGCTAAATAAAGTCCAAATGTGTTTGATTTTGTTTTGGTTTTTTTAAAATTGGGATCTTTACTTAGCAAATTTGTGTATGCTAAGTAAAGTCCAAGTGTGTTTGATTTTTTTTGGTTTTGAATGAGATCTTTACTTAGCATATTTGTGTATGCTAAGTAAAGTCCAAATTCATTTTGAAAAGGGGTTTTCTATTTAACAAATATGGTGTGTTAAATAGAATCCAATTTATTTTCAATTTGTTTTGAAAAATAAAACTCATTTGACAAATTTGGGTATGTCAACTAGAATTCTAATGTATTTTGATTTTTATGATTCTTTGCAAATGAGATCTCCACTTAACAAATTTGGGTATGAAAATGGAAGTCATTCATACTTTATTTTTTAAAGATGAAATTTTGTGTGTGATTATTGCTTTTGAAAAGAAGGAAATTCCAACTTAACACATGTGGAATGTGTTGAGTGGAGTTTCAAATGGTGTGATTTTATTTGAAAATGAAATCTATTCAACAATTTTAGATATTGAATGAAGATGCTTATCTTCAATTTTGTGCTTTTGAAAAAGGAAAGAAATTTTAACTTCAACATATGTAAGATATATTGAATGGAGTTTCTATTTTATGACATGATTTTATTTGAATGAAACCTTCATTCAATAAATTTGGGTATATTGAATGAAGATGTTCATTTTAAATATGTTTTTTGAAAAGGGAGAGAAACTCCAATCTTCAACATATGTAAGATATTGAATGGAGTTTCTATTTTATGAAATGATTTTGAATGAAACCTTCATTCAATAAATTTGGGTATATTGAATGAGGATGTTGATTTTTTGAATATGTGCTTTTGAAAAGATGATTTTTATTTTGATTTTGAAAATATCCTACATGTAACAATCTTGAAGATTGTTAGATGAGGTAGAGTTATATATATTTTGTGAAAAGTTCTTGTGCAAGTATTTTATTATGTGAACTTTTGGAAAGTGCTTTTGAAAAGTGATATTTTATAAAGAATTTATTTTTCTTATTTGTGGAATGAACTTTACCTTACCATAGAGATGGTAAGAAAAGTCTTTAGTCATCTCTTTTGATTAAATTTTATTGTCACCAACTAATGGGTTTTAAGACCTACATGGATGAGAGGTCCAAAACCTAAAGGATGTTGGCTAGCTTAGCTTAAAAAATGAAATGAGCTAAGTGCCAATAAAAGAAGGATAGCTACTTATATGAAATACAAATCACTATCAATACTTGGAGATAATGATCATTTACCAAAGATGGAGAGAGGAACCATCTCCGAGTCACCAAAAAAAAATCTGTGTTTTATTTTGGATGTTTGGTGGGGTTGGGACACCACAGATCTACATATACTTATTAGGGTGATGGTATGACATTAAGAATGATGTACTATCTCAAGAGATAGAAGTCACCATCCCTACAATGGACCTAAACACCTAATAAGGACTGGACAAATGGGTCTTCAATGTACCAGAGATCTTTCCTTACATGGAAGGAAAAGTAAGGTTTATTTTAAATCGTTCATTAAGTTCCCTATGAAGCCTCCTCATAGTTAATTACATCCTAAAGAATGAGATTCCTGGGAATACTCATTAAGGTAAATGATCATTGTCTTCAAAGATTTCAAAGATAAGACTATCAATCAATTGGTTATTTTAGAAAATCAAGAGGATTGAGCAAGAGGAGGGAGTGGGAGATGAGTAGGGGATGCACATGATACTAGGAAACTTAGTGAGCATTCCAAACTATTCTATGGTTGGGTTTTATATTTTTGAAATTGAGGGAAATTATATGACTGAGTTGAAATTTTATTAGAAATTTAGGGCTTACGATTCTAGAATAAAATATTGTAGAAATGTCTAAGAGGTCAAGATTTATGCTTATAGCTCGTAAAGGGAAACACCAATCTTGGATCCTAAATATAGGGAGCTTTGGTGAGGGCCAAAGCATGACCTAAATCTAAGGCAAAAGTTGGTATATGGAATACCTTCACAAGAGAGTAAACCAAATTATTCTTACAACCCTGGTGGTGGCCAACTAACCAACCTCCTACATGATTTTAAATACATGTAAAGTCTTATGCTTTACAAGATAGCTAGGTTGTTGTTCATTTTGAAAGGAGACTAAGTCCTTAAACTACTCCCTAAGAGACTAGATCATGAAGGGCATGAATTCATGACTTAATATAATGCAAATTTTGTTAAGTTTTATTTTTGATTTTTGGACATTTTATTTGACATAGGGATTTCATATGCCTAATGCATGAGAAGATTGGTTATGGGCCAAAGATAGAAAGAAGGGGTGTGTTTCCACCATGGCTCTCAAAGGTTAAGCCATTTTCTAGCAAAGGTGGGAGCCTTCCATTAGCAAGAGTGAAGCAATATGATTTATGCATGATATGAGACATAAAACATCTAGCTAAGGGGTTGCTAAATCTTTTATTATCTTGATTTATGTCCTAAGCTTTAAGTGAGGTTATGAATTATTTAGTTTAATTTTGAGTTGATTAATTGGATAGAAAATTTATTTTTCCCTAAGAGCCTAATCACATCTAGGCCATTCAACAACCACCAAGCAATTAAAAAACTAGAAAAGTCATGCCATCCTAATTACACAATCATAAATTTAATATCAATCAATTTATAATATTAGCTCAAAAGAGTAAGAGGCCAATGTGGTCAGGTCCCATCGCCAACCCAAAAGAGGAAAATGGGTAGCCAAGCTCTACCCTTATATAACCTGGATTACAAATGAATAATTACAATTATGAAATGAAAAGTGTTATGGGGGTCTTCATTCTTCATCTTCCATTCTTCACTCCTTGTCCTTCATTCTTTCATCTTGATTTGCTCCATTTCTTTCTTTTGGGTTATCTTGGGATGTAGTTGCTCCAAGGCCTCACATGGTACATAAGACATAGTCTTATGAACAATGTTCATCCTAATCCCCATAACACACTTGCTCCAAAACTTAATTATAAAATTTACATCAAAATGGGAAAAGCAAATCAACTAAATAAAACAAAGGTTAGCTAAACATACCACCCAACCCAAGTAGTTATAAGAATAATTTGGACTTAGCACCCCACATGGGTAACCAAGCCCACGTCCTAGTTTGGATTATGCTTAGGGTATAAGCAACCTACATAGCAATCATTTATATTTTTATGACAATGCCCCTTAAGCACAATCCCTATAAGACATGATTAGACTAAGATTTCCCCTACCATCCATGCACATACACTAACATCCAGATAAAACATTACATTATAAAACAAAATCATGCTTCAAACCATGCACCGCCCTAACATAGAGCTAGAAGTGGTGATTTAGCCTAATGTGTGTGCCACTGAAGGCTTCTGTGGCTTGTCCTAGCTAGGCTTTAGGGTTGAAATTTTCTAAGTGTGAGAGATTCAACTTAGAAGGTGGTTTCATTTTAAGTGATTTAGTTGACTTATCAATTTTAATTTGGTGATTTGATTTGTTTGAATGAATCTACACTTAATGTCTAAATGTTGTGAAGAGAAGAAAAGAGAGAGAACTCTCTTTCATTTCTACCTTAAAGCATTTAAGGTAGATTCATTAATGAATTTCCTTTGGTGGATGATTTATTATGTATTTTTTAATTAATCCTAAGTTTAGATTTACTCTAAATAGCTTTATTCAATAAGAAAGACATCTTAGGATTAGTTAGGGTGGATTGCTATCACATAACACACACCCATTTATTTATTTCTTTCCACCATGCATACCATGCATATGAATGCAAAATTTGATGTTCCATGAATGCATGTCTTTGTTATGTGAAAAGAGGGACTCTTTTATCCATTAGCTAAATGCACATCCACATGTATAAAAGTTATAAGTGAGTACGACACCATTTTTTTTACATCGGGGCATAAGGTACAAGACCTACTTAATATAAAGCTTGAGATGTCTGATCGATAGACCATTTTTCTTAGATACATGTAAATGTACAAAAGAACCAAATGGATGAAGAATCATGCAAGAGATTTATGTTTGATTTGATTGTAAGATATTACATGTGTAGTATGAAGGTGCTTCCTAAGTCTTAACATGAGATGCATAGGAATAGATTTAGCAAGTTTTATGTTTTTTCAAATGAACTATACACTTGCAAATCCTATGTGAATCCATATTAAGAGAGGAGATAAGAACTTCATAGTACACATCTTATGCTATCATCACATGCAAGCTTATAAATATTTATAACTAACATCACTTTATATATAATCTTTGATTTATAAGTTTTGAAAAGATAATTTTGGTTTAATAATGATAATAGCCACTCATATCCTTAATTTTAACCAACACATACAATTTGACATAAAAGAAAACATTTTATTTAATTAATTTTAAAAGAAATGAATGCATGATTTCGGTGGCAAGCAATATTTATGATTGGAAAAGAAATGAAGGGATGTAAGTACATAACTTCATTCACCCTAATTAAGCCCTAAGGACAATCATATAGAATAAGATCATTTAAAATAAATCAAAAATTCTTTAAAGAGATTTTTATTCTTTGAATTTGATTTGATTTAGGAGATATGAAAAAGGTTTGTTAATCCTAACCCATTCCCCCATGTGTGAATTGGTTTAGTTTAATTTAGAATAATTAGCTTGACTTTATATTCTAATTAGGTTAAAGTATGAATTAAATTTATTAATTATCCCTTACCTATACCACTTTAATATAATTAGCCAAGTAACTATGAGAACATATGATATGCAACCACACATGTAAATCAGCAATGCACCTAAGAAATAAGGGGACCAATAATGCAAGCTCACAATTATTGGTTAATTAAGCTAAAGGGTTTAATTAAGTACTTTATAACCCTCTACACATGTAGTTTGATTATAATTTTTTTGGAATCCTCTTAGTTATTGAACACCTAAGAATCTACCCAAGAATTGAATGATTAAATTATGAGAATTTGAGATTAATTAAACTAATTAATGAAGTGATTAAGCCATTAATTGATTTTAAATTGATTAGTTTTCCAAGTGAAATGAACTTAGAGAAAATATTGGAAAAGAAGTCCTAATCTTATTTCTATGTCCATTCACATTTATGATGATTTAGCAAGCTTGATTAATGAATTTACGATTGTTTAACATGTTAATTAATCATTTAGTTAATTAAGAGAGTGATTAGGGATGAAATAAATAATTCCCCTAATTAATCAAGCAATAAATTCCAAGAAAATTATGGGAGGTAGAGGTCATCCCACTGATTAACCTCAAAAAGTCTGAGATTAATTCCTAAATTAATTAGGGAGTAATTAGCTTAATTACATTTCTAATAAAACCCAAATTTAGTTAAAATCACTATTCAAAATTAGTTTATTTTAATTATAAATTATTATTTTCAAAATTATCTTTAAAATTAGTATTTATTTATATTTTTTCTACAATTAGTTATGAATTTTAAAACTTTTAGTACTAAAATTGAATTAATTCAGCCTAATTAACCCCTTAATCCAAAGCCATGACATGGCTTGCAAATGCGACAGATGTACACTTTCCGCTTAGTGCTATGAGAAAGGTTATTTAAGTTGTCACATCCATACCGATGAACATTATTTCTCGTAGCCCGATCTAAGATCGATGGTCTAGATTAAAAGAGAGCTTAAATCAAAGGGGATCTAGTGTGATATAATCACTACCATTGTATCATGTGGAATGACATGTGATCCTTCTCCTTTATGAGTGATAGATCAACATCATTCATCTCTCTCCATTCAATTCGAAGCTCACCCAAGCTCGATCAAAAAATGATCCCACACCTTCGAAGGGGGATGCACATCTAATGGTCAAGATTTGATGGGGTGATAATTTCCTTCAAAAGGACCAACCAAATTTTCCTGGCTATCAATTAGAGGCTATCTTCCAGGGAGGTGTCTAGTAGAGATGAAGCTAGGGAATTGTGATTTTGCTGAAGCCATCAAGCTGGAGATTTGATTTGGATGCTTGGGAGACTTGGGAAATAACCAGTTTGAAGTCCACTGGTGTGGTTGATTTTGATTGAGTGAGTTGATTTTCAATTCACCTCCCATTTTAAGGAAAAGTGAGAGTGAGAAATGCTCGAATGGCTTTCATCAACCTGCTTTGATGTGTGGTTTGAGTGGGAATGAGAGGTTATATGGATCAGATGTATTTTGCCATTTTTGATCAATGTAATGATCAAAGCATGGTTTAGCAAAAACACACATGGGTCTGGAGGGAAGGAGGTGCCCATGTGTGCATTTGGAGTTCTAAGTGTTCAATACCAAGGAGGTCAGTTTGGCCTTGCCTTGGGTATGACCAAGCTCATTGGGTCACCACCTCCCTTGGTGCCCCATGTCAACCAATGGAAGGATGTCAAATGGTCAGAGAGACATGACCAAATTCCAAGTGAATTTGGTCAGGATACCCTGACCTAAGGGAAAAAGTGGTCATTTAGCCATGATTTTGACTTGGGAAGATTTGAAATGATTCAAAATGTGGCCAAATTTAAAGTGATTTGGAGTTCATTTGATTTGATCACTTTGATCCATTTAGGTCAAATTGGTCAAATTAGGTTAGTTGACCAATTGGTCAAATTGGTCAAACCATGGGGGGTCAAGTTCAAATGATCATTCAAGCCTATGAGTATCATTGGTTTGGTTCAATTTAGATTTGGTGGTTCATTTAGGTTCATTTGAGTCAAATGGGTCAAATTGACCAAATTTGACCCATTTGACCCAATTGGGATAGTTCATGGGTTGGTTTAGGCTTGGTTGACCATTTGAAATGTATTAGTTTCAATAAATTTTGATTTGGTTTGATTTCAAGTTGATTTGATCCTTTTGGTCAAGTTCATGGTCAACGAAGTTAGGTCTAATTGGCCAAGCTTTGGTCAAGTTCAACAAGTGATTTGGAATTTGACCCATCAATCAATTTAGATCAAGATTTGATCCATTTTGATTTTTAGGTCAATTTGGGTCAACTTAGGTCAAGTGGGCAATTAGGCTTGGTTCAACTCAATTGTTGGCTTAATCATGTTCAATGATTGATTATGGATTGGTTTAGATCAATGATTTCAATCAATTTTCTTTATAGTTAATTTTGAGTTTTTTAGGTTTCATTTGGGCTAAGTGTTGACTTAGTCAAAGGTTAGGTTTGACTTGATTTGAACCAATTTGAGTTGTTGATCATCCTAGGATGATTGTTGCTCACAATGTGAGGTTTAGATGGGATTAGTTCAATCCAATTTTGGTTGGATTAGAATTTGGCTCAAAAAGGCCCTTTTGGTCACTTTGGGTCAAGTGAGCCTAAATGGGTTAATTGGCTTGATCAAGGCTTGGTTCAAGTTTGGTTGAACTCACATATGGACTTATGATGAAATATAAATCCAATTGAGAAGAGATTTGGAGTCAAATGGGTTTTGGTTCATTTGACATTTCAAGTCAAAAGGATGAACATGGGTTTGACTTGGGTTAGTTTGATTTTGGTTTGCTATTATAGTTTATGTTTATATTTGGGCATGTGATTGAAGGAGTGATTGTTTGAAGAGAAAATTTGGATTGATCTAAGAAATGATTTGGACAAGTTTAAGGATTTGGATTGTATAAGTTGGATTTTGGTTTAATTTTGGGTTTAGTTTTGGTTATTTGAATTTATACTTCATTTATATTTATGAATATAAATGAAGATATAAATGAGTTATGAGAAAATCATTTGAGTTTGGAGTGATTTTGGTTTGGTTTTGGCTAAGTCCATAAGATGAAATCAAAGGGCTTAGGTTGAATTCAATCATTTAATTTGGAATTGATTCATGATTTCCATTTTGGAATTTGGATTTGATTAAATAAACTAAGTTGGAATTGATTTATGATTTGAGAATATCAATTGAGTAGAAATTGATTTAAGATTTGATTTGGATTGATTTGAAGGAGGGAGGCAAGGATTAAGTTCAAATATGTAGGAAAGTCCTCTTAATACTAAGACATAACCTATTCCTATAGCTAACTCTAAGTCTCAAGGGTTAAAGTGTTCACCTAATCATTAGAAGTGTTAAGACTAACTCTTAGTGTCAAGGAGTCCTATGTCTAAGATGGAGAAGTTGAGAGCTCACTCCAATGAGGTCAAGGCTTTCTCAAAGAGGAAGAACCATAATCTACTATTCCAAAAGGCGGGTAAGAATAGTTCTTTAACTTGTGATGAGATTCTCATATCATCTATCCAATCCTTGCACCAACAACAAAGCTGAATATGAGGCTCATTAATCGAGTTTATACTCAAGCATCCAAAATATCAACAAATTTGGGATTATACTAGTTATCAACCAAATCACTAGGTCCTATAATGTTATAAAGCTACTCCATCACTTAAAGTACACCATGGAGTTGTTTGCCCAAATAGAGGTTACCATTTATTAGTTTCCTTGAGGAGAGAATATCTTTGTATGCTTAGCAGCAAGGAGTTGACATACGAGGATGAGTCCATATCAATAAATGTCCAAAATAGACAATTCTTATCCATTATTGATATTGAACTCATTAAAAAGTACTCTCTTGAAGGGGATATTTCTATTTCTAAGAAGGATGAGGAGCTAGATTGGAGGCAACCATTCATGAATTACTTAAATAAAGGCAAACTACCTTAAAAGAAGTCCCAAGTCCATTAGATGAAGCTGAGAGCACTTTCTTATGCTATTATGGATGGTGTCTATAGATTCTTCGATCATATGTGGTTAAATCTTTTGAAGCACAATGCCGTAAGATCATGAGGTACACTTGTGACTATGTGGAGCCAACCAATATCAAGATGAAAGTCAAGATCAAGAGACTAGAATACTATGGATGTCAATGATCAAAGATAGCTTGATAGGCAAAATGCCACCTCAAATACAAAAGGTGGTCCTACACCAACCAACCAACATTCTACATCTAACATTGGCCTCATGGCCATTCGAGTGGGGTACTGTGATTGATCCTCTTTCTTCCAAGGGTCATTGGTTCATCTTAGATCTAATTTTCCAAATGGACGGTGATGCCGTAGACAAAGATGTGCTCCAATTTTTTAAGAATAATATCTTACATAGGTTCAGAGTGCCTCGATGAATTATATCTGATAATAGTACTGCATTCAAGAGCACTGAGATCAATAACTTTGCCCAAAGACATAGCATAGATTAGAGATTATCTACCATCAACTACCCAAAGTCAAATAGCTTAGCAGAAGCCTTCAACAAAACTCTCATCCAAATACTAAAGAAGACAGTCAACAATAATAAGTGATAGTGCCATGAGCAGTTAGTTGAATCTTTGTTGGCCTATTGAACCACATATAGAACTCCAACTCAGTATACTCCTTTCTTCGTAGTGTATGGGTCAGAAGTTGTTCTACCATTAGAAGTCCAACTCCCATCACAATGGATAGCTATGGTTAGCAAGATCATAGCAGAACATAATGCCAAGTTCTGGTTAGAAGATCTCAAAAGTTTGGAGGAGACATGCCTACGAGAATGATAAAATCTTGAGTTGTATAAAGCTAAAATGATTCAAGATCATAATAAGTTGGTTCGTCCTAGAGTGTTTCAAGTAAGAAAGCTTATTTTAGTTCTAAGGAGATAGATTATTGCCCATCATAAGATGGGAGCTAAGTTTGAACCCACTTGGCAAGGCCTTTTTCCATAGAAGACTACGAGGATCCAGCCTATTAATTATAAGGAGAGCACCCAACCAATCAATGTTTTAAATGAATATTATAAATCATGTTTGAAAATAATTATCAATGAAAATTCCATTTTGAACTAAATAGGGTCGTTTCTACCATTAGAAGTCCAACTCCCATCAAGGATATAGTAGCAAGATCATATAACATAATGCCAATCAAGGTTTGGAGGAGAGATGCCACGAGAATGAAAAACTGAGTTGTACAAAGCTAAAATGATTCAAGATCATACAAGTTGGTCCGTCCTAGAGTATTTCAAGTTATAGGGCTTATTTTAGTTCTAAGGAACTGATTATTGCCCATCGTAAGATGGGAGCTAAGTCTAAACCTACTTGGTAAGGCCTTTTTTCCATAGAGAATGCCTACCAAGGAGGATCCAATCAGCTTATTAATCAAAAGGGAGAGCATCCAATGCTTCCAATCAATGAGTTGTACTTAAATGAATATTATAAATCATGTTTGAAAATAATTATCATCAATGAAAATTCCATTTTGAACTAAATCAGGTTATTCTATCATTAGAAGTCCAACTCTCATCACGAAGGATAGCTATGGATAGCAAGATCATAGCATAACATAATGCCAAGTTCTGGTTAGAAGATCTCGAAGGTTTGGAGGAGAGATGTCTGCGAGAATGATAAAACTTTGGGTTGTACAAAGCTAAAATGATTCAAGATCATAATAAGTTGGTCCAGAGTGTTTCAAGTAAGAGAGCTTATTTTAGTTCTAAGGAGACCGCCCATTGTAAGATGGGAGCTAAGTTTGAACCCACTTGGGAAGGCCATTTTTCCATAGAGAAGGCCTACCAAAGAGGATCCTATCAGCTTATTAATCATAAGGGAGAGCACCCAATGTTTCCAATCAACGGGCTATACATAACTGAATATTATAAATCATGTTTGAAAATAATTATCATCAATGAAAATTCAATTTTGTAATAAATCAGGTCGTTCTACCATTAGAAGTCCAACTCCCATCACGAAGGATAGCTATGGGTAGCAAGATCATAGCAGAACATAATGCCAAGTTTTGGTTAGAAGATCTCGAAGGTTTGGAGGAGAGATGCCTGTGAGAATGACAAAACTTTGAGTTGTACAAAGCTAAAATGATTCAAGATCACAATAAGTTGGCCCATCCTAGAGTGTTCCAAGTAAGAGGGCTTATTTTAGTTCTAAGGAGACATTATTGCCCATTAAGATGGGAGCTAAGTTTGAACCCACTTGGAAAGGCCTTTTTTTCCATAGAGAAGGCCTACCAAGGAGGATCCTATCAGCTTATTAATCATAAGGGAGAGCACCCAATGCTTCCAATCAATGGGTTATACTTAAATGAATATTATAAATCATGTTTAAAAATAATTATCATCAATGAATATTCCATTTTGAACTCAATCTCTTCCATGTTGAAGTATTCTTTTTTGCAAATCTGCCATGATGTGTTTAGGGTAGATGTAAGGAACTCGAGTGGCATCTTATCCTTCATCGACACAACACAATCACAAACTACACACAAACATATAAAATAAACACATATCTTTTGTCTCGGGCTACTCTGAGTTGAGATAATGCCCCCAAGACTCACTCAAGAGCTACTTTAGGTCTCTGATTTGACCCGCTAGTGTGTCACCTAGTGGTCGTCTTACTTTAGAGGATGTAAGTTTGCTATGATTTCTTTTCTTACATGGCCACTGCACATCGATGAGCACCTTGTTAGTTTA
Source organism: Cymbidium sinense (assembly GCA_021442155.1). Lineage (NCBI taxonomy): Eukaryota > Viridiplantae > Streptophyta > Magnoliopsida > Asparagales > Orchidaceae > Cymbidium > Cymbidium sinense. The sequence goes on along the minus strand of JAKCPB010000520.1, from coordinate 872,758 downwards.
GTAGGCCTTACTGCGTGGCCAATACGCTACCTCATATTGGCTTTATTTAAGAGGTTGTGAGTATGCTAAGCTTTCTTCTTGGATTAGCCTTCGTGCGCTAACTGGGTCAAGTATATTTGAGGTTTAAGATAAGTCCTCTAGTGGCTCTTTCCCTCTTGACTACTTCAGTCCACTCCTTCCGGGCTCCCCTTAGTAGTGCCTAGCTCGAGATATCATATGTCCCATGATAAACTATCCTGATGATCAATTCCACTTGGAAAGTTGTAAGCCTACATGTTTTCTTTCTAGATTGATCATTGCACACCGATGGGCACCTTAGGTTGGTTAGTTCTCACTATGTTGATGGTTACACTACTCATGCTAATGGATACACCTTAGGTTGGTTGGTTCTCACACCTTAGGATACACCACTGGCGTATGTAAGTCCTATGCATCTCCTTGAGTTGGCCATCTTTTCTAGGGCTCAAGATAATACCCTAGAAGACACCTCCTGGGCACTATATTTGATCACGCCCCTTGGACCCCATATTGACACTACCGTTACTATCGATTTGACATTTCCCTTTCCTAGTAACCACCCCTATGGTTGGAGAATCCTTCCTTTGGATGTGCAAATTCTCCTTTGGTTTAGTAAATCTGAGATAGGTTAAGGCCTACATAGTCCCTTCTTAGTGTGTTCCCTCGCACACTAATAGGATCCATGCAAACATATAAACAAAATATATATTCACTTGTGGATTAGGAGGACACCCCTAGCGGTACCTTTTCCCAAGCAATCATCCTATCTTTAGGGCATTGTCAGCAAAACTACCTATAGGTATTTCCTGACTACTCTTGAGTGGATATAAGTCCTCAACAACATTCACTCAGTAGTCACCCCTAAGTCAAGTTTGATTTGTTGTGCTACCAATAGGTCACCCCATAGTTGTTCTCTGCTTTAGAAGATGTAAGTATGCTATGCCTTCTTCCTAGCACAATAGTTGCACACCAAAGGAAACCCCTTAGGTTTGCTATCTGTACCATGACCAGTAGACTATCCCTTTGGATTTATAAATCTAAGATAGGACAAGTCTAAAATATCCCCTTCTCAGTGTGTCCATTGCACACCGACATGGTCCATAAATTAAATCTATCAAATTTGACCGAACTCATATTCCCAGTGGATATGCCCTCAATTCAAAATCAAACTAAACCAAACAAACCACATCAAATCACATGAAATTAAGATGAAATTAATCTTGACTACTTTTGTTGACATAAGTCTCCCACATTCTTTAGTACGCCTAGTCGTTTGATTTGTGCATCCAACAGTCACCCCAGCTTTGTTCCTCGATTTGGAAGATGTGTCATACGCCTTCTTCCTAGCACAATTTTGCACCAAAGGCAACCCCTTGGCTAGCTCTATCTGCAACCATAAAACCATCCATTTGGATTTGTAAACTGATAGGTCAATGCCGATATAGCCCTTCTCGTTCACATTGATAGGGTCCATAAATTTACTAAGATTAAATTAAACCCAATCTAATTTTCCATAGTGGAGTTAAATCACACCATTCTCCCTTGTGGAGCCTAAAACCATATATAAATAAGTGAAGGAAACAAATCAAATTCAAAATCAACCTCCCTAGTGGAGCCAAATTAAACTAACTCCCTAGTAGAGTCTAAATCAAAGAAATCCATCTAAACTCTTATTCCCAGCAAATACATACCCAAACAAATCTATGAAATAAAACTCAAATCCCAATCCCCAGTAGATAGCCCGAACTAGCTTCCCTAGTGGAAGGTTCATATACCCGATTCCTAGTGGACTCGAGCCCATATCTCTAGCAGATATGCTTCCACATCAATTAAAACAAAACAAATTAAAGTCAATTTGATCTTAATCCCTGGTGGATTATAGATTCTTATTCTAGTGGATCCTCTTTTCATAAATCATATAATCAAATCAAATTTCAAACTTTATCCCCCAATAGATTTTCTTCTCTTATGCCCTTAACATAGACCCCTCACATGTCATTTTCAATGCATGTGTGATCCCTAACGGATCTCCCTCCATGTCCTTGACATGGAATTCTCACTAAATCTTATTTCTTCTCTTATGCACACCTTTAATACTTCAACCAAAAGCCTAACAATATATTCATTCAAATTACATCAACTTAACATTATAATCAACATTTTATGATTTTTGATGGTGCAAGCTCAAACTAACTATACAATATCATGCTAAACATATTACAGTGTGAATTAACACACTATATTATATTATAATATATGATGTTATATTATAATTTGCTATAATATAAAATATTATCTAACATTACACCCCATTAGAATCACTTAAAAGGAACAAATAACAAAATTTTCTCAAAATATGAGTAATGTTCATTTTGGATGTAAAATTATTATTTTTCTATTAGAAATGGTACAAAATAGCATAATTTTGGTGTTGCTTATTGGTGTGTGCTATGAATTTGGCCAAATTCTTCCATCTCAACCTTCAAATTAACATTTTTATGAGTTTTGACCCATTGTATTATAACAAAAGTAAAATATACCAAAATGTACAATAACATTTAGTAACACACCACCACATTCATATATATGTGACATTATATTGTTATGTACATTATATTTTAATGTGCTTTCATATAATATATTATCTGACATTACATGTTAAAATGAATCACTTTAAGCAAAAAAATTATAAAATTTTGTTGAAAAAGGAACAATTATTTTGAATGCAAAATTCCATTCTTTTGGTTAAATGACACACCATAGCACATCCCCAATGATGTTCCATAAATCTGACCTTAAATTTGGCCAAATCCCATCATCTTAGCCTAGAAATCAGTATTTTTATGAACTATACCAGCACAAACTCTACTACATCATACTATAATAAACTAAAATATGCTAAACAATAAGTAGTAATACATAATGGTATGCTATAATGCATAATGCTACACTATGTTATGGCATCCTATATTATAATACTCTATAACATATTATCTTATATTATATTATATTATATTGCATATCACATCACAAGGGATTGCTTAAGATAAAAAATTATAAAATTAGTTTAAACAATAAAAAACTATATATTTTTGTCGTATCACTTACATATTTTAAATTCAAACAATATATTATGATGCCATGCTCTACCTATTATAAATTTGGCCAAATTCCACCATTTTAAAGTCTAAATCAACATTTTTATAAATAATGCTAGTGTAGGCTCAACTACATGATTGTAAAATACTAAAAGAATTTAAAATGCCTAGAGTAATATATTATGATCTATGATGCTATACTATGCTACAACATATAATATTTATTTTGACCATAAAATCTTTACTTTTAGACTACAAGTGGCATAAAACACCTTTGGTACTACAACCTAATTCCCATTTCAAATTTAATAAATTTCATCATCTGATTTATTAAATCAATATTTTTATGATTTATATTAATATAGACTATAGGTCACAATACCATAATATACTAAAACATTTGAAAACATCAAATAACATCCAAAAACACATCACTACATGCTCAGATATATGTTGCTACATTATATTATAATATATGGTAATATAATATGATTTAGGTTAGGGTTTATATTCAAATCTCTAATAGTCAAGGGAAAGCCTCTTGAAGACATTTTCTTTAGCCATAACTATGTGGATTAGGTCATTCTTTAGATCTACTCTTAATGACATCTTTATTCAAGGTTTATGGTTTAGGGTTTAGGGTAAAATTTTAGGATTTTGGGTTTAGGGTTTAGGGTTTAGGGTTATTTTAGGATTTAGGGTTAGCTTAAGGTTTATGGTTTAGGGTTGAGGGTTTAGGGTTGTATGTTTTAGGGTTTAGGGTTTATGGTTTTAGTGATTAGAGATTAGGGTTTAGGGTTTAGGGTTTAGGTTTAGGGTTTAAGTTTTAGTTTAGGATTTAGGGTTTAAGGTTTAGGGTTTATGGTTTAAGTTTTTTTATAAAAGAGAACAAATTCAGATTCAACATTTATTTTTTTGATTTCATCAACCAAGTAGCACCCCAAGTTTTCTAAGACATTAACAATGACATAGACCGAAAATGAGCACCCATAGAGCAAATTAAAAACCCTTGATAAGTAAAACCATCTCTATTATAAGACAATTCCATAAGTAGTAGATCGGATCGATTGTTCTTCAAATTCTCTAGTTTTGATCAAAACCACCCCGCTTCGAGTAGTGGATCCGCCATCATATCTTAATTTTTTCTCCATCCACCACCATCATGTAACCTTCCCTCCTCTACCTCCATAACCACCACTTCTCTGACCGCAACCTCCATATCCACCAACACATCCAGATCCCCCAACACCACTATGATAACTATCACATCCAACATCGCCACCACATCTATATTTAGACTGAGCTTAGTTGATGGTGATGTTCCTACCGTCAAGGTTCTACCCATTCTTAGGGTTTAAGGTTAATCTAGGGTTTAGGGTTTAGGGTTAATTTAATATTTAGGGTTGTAGGCTTTTGGGTTTAGTTTAGGTTAGGTTTAGGAGTAGGGTTGGGTTTAGGGTGGGTTTAGGGTGGGTGGTAGAGAGTTTAGGGTTTATGAGGTTTAGGGTGTGGGAGGTTTAAGTAGGTAGTTGTAGTTTAGGTTGGGTTAGGAGGGTGGGTTTAGTGTTGGATTTAGGTTTAATTCACACCCATAGGTTTATGTTTATTTAGTTTATTTTATTTATTTTTTATTTTATTTTTATTTTATTTATGTTTATTTTTAATTTAATTAATTTAGTTTATTTATTTTGTATTTAATTTAGTTTATTTTAGTTTAGGTTTTAGTATTTATTTTTATTTATAGGTTTTATTTTAGGTTTTGGTTTAGGTTTTATTTTAGTTTAGGTTTAGGTTTATTTTAGGTTTATTTTAGGTTTTACCTTAGTTTAGGTTTTTAGTTTATTTTATTTATTTATAGATTTAGTTTAGTATTAGCACAGTAGCTTTATTTATTTTAGTTTAGGTTTAGGTTTATTTAATTTTATTTTATTTTGTTTTAGTTTTTTTAATTTAGGGTTTAAGTTTTATTTCTAGGTTGTACTTTTAGGTTTATTTTAGGTAAGTTTTATTTAGTTTTTATTATATTTATTTCAAATTTTATATTTATTTTAGGTTTAGCTTTGATTTTAGGGTTTTATTTTATTTAGTTTAGGTTTATTTATTTCATTTTATTTTATTTTTTATATTTTATTTTATTTCCTTTAAGTTTAGGTTTAGGTTTAGGTTTTAGTTTAGCTATTTTATTTTATTTTTTTAATTTTATTTTTGTGTGCTTTTTTTTATTTATTTTAATTTTGGTTTTATTTAGTTTAGATTAGATTTTTATTTTTTGGTTTATGGTTTAGGTTTGAGGGTTTAGGGTTTAGGGTTTAGGTTTTGGTTTAGGGTTTGGGTTTATTTTGTGGTTTATGGTTTAGGGTTTAGTGGTTTAGGTTTAGGTTTAGGTCAGGTTGTTCTAGTTTATGGTTTAGTATTTTTTTAGTTTTTTAATAGAGAACAAATTCATATTCAACATTTCTTCTTATTGATTACATTAACCAAGTAACACACCAAGTTTTCTAAGACATAGGTGATGACATAGATAAATAATGAGCACACGTAGATTAAATCAAAAACCCTAGATAACTAGAGCTGTCTTTACTGTAAAGACACAGCTCCAAAAGCAGTAGATTGGATAGACCATTCTTCAGTTTCTCCAGTTCCCATCAAAACCACCCCAGCCTCTCAAGTGGCGGGATCCACCATCATATCCCTGATCTCTCCCTCCGCCACCACGGATGTAACTTCCATCGCTCCTCCCATCTCCATGACCACCACTGCTCTGACCACCACCTCCGTATCCACCAGCACCTTTAGATCCCTCACCACCACTATAATAACCGCCGCCTCTGCCTTCGCCTCAACCGCTAGATCTTAATTAAGCCTAGTTAATGGTGATGTTCTATCAAGGTTCCCCATTCTTATTTTTATTTAGTTAGGGTTTAGATTTATTTTAATTTAGTTACATTAGGTTTAGTGGGGTTTGAGGTTTAAGGTTAGTGTTTAGGATTTAGGGTTTATGGTTTTGAGTTCTTAGTGGAGGTTTAGGAGTGGTTTAGGATTTAGTATAGGGTTTGTTTTATTGCTTGGGTTTGAAAGTCAGTGGTTTAGTTTAGTGTTTAAATATAGGTTTAGTGGTGTAAGGTGTTTGGCTCATTTTGGGGCGGGTGGTTTTTAGTTTACATTGTTTTAGGGTTTTAGTGCTCATTTTAGGTTTTAGAGAGCCCAGGATCAGTTTGGTAGTTTTTTTAAACCAAGTAGTAATTTGTTTAGTTTATTTTATTTATTTAGTTTATTTATTTTTATTTTTTATTTAGTTTAGTTTATTTATTTTAGTTTTAGGTTTTTTATTATTTTTTTAGTTTTAAGTTTAGGTTTATGTTATTTTTTTAGTTTAGTTTTATTTTTATTGTTTATTTTTTTATTTTGATTATGTTTAGGTTTTATCTTTTTTTTAGATTTTATGTTTTATTTTAGGTTTATTTTTAGTTTTTTTTTAGTTTCTTTAGGTTTTATTTATTTTAGTCTAGTTTATTTTAGTTTTATGTTTAGTTTATTTTTTATTTTAGGTTTAAATTTTTTTTTAGTTTAGGGTTTAAGTTTTCATTTATTTTAGGTTTTATTTTAGTGTATTTTAGATTTAGGATTTTATTTAGTTTTATTTATTTTATTTTAGGTTTATTTTATTTTATTTTAGGTTTAGTTTTATTTTATTTAGGTTTTAACTTTAGTTTAAGTTTTTATTTATATTATTTTAGTTTAGTTTTTTATTTTTTTTATTTTATCTTTTGGTTTAGTTTAGTTGTTATTTTATTATTTTATTTTATTTTATTTAAGGTTATTTCTTTATTTTATTATTTCTAATTTAGTTTAGGTTTTTTTTTTTTTGGTAAGGGTTAGTCTGGAGGGTTTAGGGCTGGTGGAGGTTTAGGGTTTAGGTTGGGTTTAGGGTATAGGAGTTTATGGTTTTAGGATTTTGGAGGGTTTAGGGTTAGGGTTTAGGGTTTAGGGTTTAGGGTTTAGGTTTCAGTTCTAGTTTTAGTTTAGGGTTTAAGGTTTTGGGTTGTATTTTAAATAGAGAATAAATTCAGATTCAACATTTCTTCTTTTCAATTTGATCAAAAATAAGTAACACACTAAGTTTTTGAAGACACAAGCGATGACGTTGATAAAAAAATGAGCACGCATAGAGCAAATGAAAAACCTTAGATAAGTAGAACCATCTCTATTATAAAGATAGATTTTCATAAGCAAGATTATTAGCTCATCGCTTTCTTAGTCCCATTAACCACCTCTTTTTCAAGTAGTGGGATCCACCATCATATTCCCGATCTCTCTTTCTGCCACCAACACGATTGTAACCTCCATTGCTCCTCCAGCCTCCATAACCACCACTGCTCTGACCACCACCTCTATATCCAGCTCTAAAACCCCCACCACCAGCATGATAACCATCACCCTTCATCTCCATCACCTGATATATATTAGTCCTGGTCATGTTCCTCCGTGGTTCTATGCATTCTGTGGGTTTAGGTTTTTAGTTTTATTAGTTTTTGTGGTTTAGGTTTATTTTTTAATTTATTTAGTTACTTTATGTTTAGTTTAGGATTTGGGGTTTAGGGTTTTTAGGGTTTGTGGTTTAGTTGGGTTTTGTGGGTTTGGGTTTCTTTAAGAAGGTTTAGGTTTAGGGTTTAAGGTTTAGGTTTAGGGTTTATTGTTTATGATTTTTTTTTAATTTAAGTAAATCGGTAGGTTTAGGTTTACTTAGTTTATTTAGTTTTTATTTATTTATTTTTGTTTATTTTATTTTTTTATTTTATTTAGGTTTTTTTTAAAATTTTTTTTATTTTAATATATTTATTTTAGGTTTATTTATTTCAGTTTAGGTTTTTATTTTAGTTTATTTTTAAAGTTTTATGTTTATCTTTAGTTTACTTGTATTTTATTTTATATTTTATTTAGTTTATTTTATTTTTAGGTTTGTTTTTTAGGTTTTTTTATTTTATTTTATTAGGTTGAGAATTAAGGTTTTTATTTTAGGTTTATTTTTAGGTTTTATTTTTTAGTTTAGCTTTTGGTTTATTTTTAGTTTATTTCATTTTTTTAGTTTAGGGTTTAGGTTTAGGTTTAGGTTTACTTTATTTTAGTTTAGTTCATTTTAGTTTATGTTTAAGTTTATTTTATGTTATTTATTTTATTTTTTGATTTTTTTTTAATTTAGGGTATAGGTTTTATTTTTATTTAACTTTAAGTTTTTATTTTAGGTTTATGTTTTTATTTAGTTTTTATTTTATTTTATTTTATGTTTTATTAATTTTTATTTTACATTTAGTTTTTCATTTTATTTAGGTTTTATATTTTTAAGTTTATTTTATTTTATTTATTTTAGTATAAGTTTTTAATTATTTTTAAATTTTTAGGCTTAGGTTTAGGTTTAGGTTAAGGTTTTAGTTTAGTTTTTTATTTTACTTTATTTAGGTTTAGGATTTTTTATTTATTTTATTTTTAGGTTTTATTTAGTTTAGGTTTAGGTTTTTAGGTTTTTAGGGTCTAAGGTCTAGGGTTTAGGGTTTAGGGTTATAGGTTTTAGAGTTTGGGGTTTAGGGTTTAGGGTTTAGGGTTTAGGGTGTAGGATTTAGGGTTTAGGGTTTAGTGTTTTTTTTCTAAATTAACTAAGCCTTTAGGTTTAGCTTTATTTAGTTTACTTTTTATTAATTTTAGTTTATTTTATTTTTTTTGTTTTATTTAGTTTAGTTTATTTATTATAAGATTATTTATTTTAGTTTAGGTTTTTTTTTTAGTTTCTTTTTTTGGTTTAGGTTTAAGTTTATGTTTATTTTTTAGTTTAGTTGTATCTATATTTTATTTTTTAGCTTTAAGTTTTATTTTTTTACTTTTAAGTTTAATTTTTTAGTTTAGGTTTTGGTTTTATTTTAGTTAATTTTATTTTATTTTGTTTAGGGTTTAGGTTTAGTTTATTTTAGGTTTAGGTTTAGGTTTTATTTATTTTAGTTTAGTTTATTTTAATTTAGGTTTAGGTATATTTTATTTTTGTTTATTTTATTTTTAAGTTTTTTTTAGTTTATGGTTTTGGTTTTATTTTTTATTTATTTTATGTTTTTATTTTAAGTTTATTTTTTTAGTTTAGGTTTTTATTTAGTTTTATTTTATTTTATTTTAGGTTTTTTATTTTACATTTAGCTTTTATTTTATTTAGGTTTTTATTCTTAAGTTTATTTTATTTTATTTTTAGGTTTAGATTTTGGTTTTAGGGTCATTCGTTTAGGGTTTAGGGTTAGTTTTAGGGTTTAAGGTTTAGGGTTTTGGGTTTAAGATTTAGGGTTTAGGGTTTAGGGTCTAGGTTTTTTTTTAAATTAAGTAAATCAGTAAGTTGTGGTTTATTTAGTTTATTTTTTATTTATTTTATTTTTAATTTTTTTTAGTTTAGTTTATTTATTTTAGGTTAGGTTTTTTATTTTAGTTTATTTTTTTGGTTTTGGTTTAGGTTTATGTTTATTTTTTAGTTTAATTTTATTTTTATTTTATTTTTTAGGTTTCAATTTTATTTTTTATTTTTAGGTTTAGATTTTGATTTTTATTTTATTTTTTTAAGTTTAGGTTTTAGGGCTTTATTTTAGGTTTATTTTTAGGCTATATTTTTTAGTTTAGGTTTTGGTTTATTTTTAGTTTATTTTATTTAGATTAGGTTTTAGGATTAGTTTATTTTAGGTTTAGGTTTTATTTATTTTAGTTCAATTTTTTTTAACTTAGAGCAAATTCATATTCAACATTTCTTCTTTTCGATTTCATCAACCAAGTAAAACACTAAGTTTTCAAAGACACAAGACATATATAAAAAATGAGCACGCATAGAGCAAATCAAAAACCCTAGATAGCTAGAACCGTCTCTACTGTAAAGACATAGTTTCATAAGTAGCAAATCATTGGTCATTCTTCAATTTCTCCAGTTCCCATCAGAACCACTCCGGCCTCTCAGTAGTGGGATCCACCATCATATCCCGGATCTCTCCACCACCACCACCACGGCTATAACCTTTATCGCTCCTCCTGCCTCCATAACCACCACTGCTCTAATCTCTACCTCCATATCCACTAGCACCTCCAGATCCCCCACCACCACTATGATAACTTTAGCCACCGCCTTCACCTCAACCACCAAATCTAGATTAAGCCTACTATGATGTTTGATCAAGGTTCTACCATTCTTAGGTTTAGGTTTAGGTTTATAAGGTTTTAGGGTTTAGGTTTACTTTTAATTTATTTAGTTACTTTAGGTTTAGGTTTAGGTTTTAGGTTTTTTAGGGTTTAGGTTTAGGGTTTAGGGTTTTAGGGTTTATTCTTTTAGGGTTCTGGTTTAGGGTTTATTCTTAGGTTTATTTTATTTTTAGTTTTTTTTTTTTATTATTTTATTTTATATTTTTATTTTATTTTTAGTTTAGGTTTAGGTTTATTTTTAGTTTTTTATTTTTATTTTAGTTTATTTTATTTTATTTATTTAGGTTTTATTTATTTTAGTTTAGTTTATTTTATTTTATTTATTTTTTTTATTTTTATTTTAGTTTAGGTATTTTTTAGTTTACGGTTTAAGTTTTATTTTTTATTTATTTTAGGTTTATTTTTTAGGTTTAGGTTTTTATTTAGTTTTTATTTTTTTTATTTTAGGTTTATTTTATTTTTATTTTATGTTTAGTTTTTATTTTATTTTGGTTTTTTATTCTTGGTTTATTTTATTTTTTAGTATAGTTTAGGTTTTTATTTATTTTAATTTATTTTATTTTTATTAGTTTATTTTATTATATTTTTAAGTTTAGGTCTAGGTTTAGATTTTATTTATTTTTATTTAGTTTAATTTATTTTTGGTTTTGGTTTATTTTATTTTGTTTATTTTTTTTATTTTAGGTTTAGGTTTTATTTTTATTCATTTTTTTTTTTATTTTTTTTAGGTTTTATTTATTTTATTTTATTTTTTTTTTTTTTTTTTAGTTTTATTTTTATTTAGTTTTTTATTTTATTTAGTTTTTTTTATTTTTAAGTTTATTTTATTTTTTAGTTTAGTTTAGTTATTATTTATTTTAGTTTAGTTTTTTTATTATTCATTTTACATTGTAGGTTTAGGTTTATTTAATTTATTTATTTTTTATATTTATTTATTTTATTTTTTGGTTTTTATTTATTTTAGGTTTTAGTTTGTTTAGGGTCAGTTTAGTAGGGTTTATAGGGTTTAGGGTTTAGGGTTTTTAGGGTTTAGTTTAGTTAAGTTTTTTGTGGTTTAGGGTTTAGGGTTTGGGGTGGTTTTAGGTTTGGGTTTGGGGTTATTTTAGTTTTGGATTTGTTTTAGTTTGTGGTTTAGGGTTTTAAGGGTTTTGGGTTTAGGGTTAGTTAGGTTTAGGTTTGTGGTTAGGGTTTTTAGGGTAGTTTAGGTTTTATTATTTTTAGGGTTTAGTTTTTAGTTTTTATTTTTTTAGGAGTTTTTAGTTTTAGGGTTTTTTTTTAGTTTGTGTTTTCATTTTAGGTTTAGGGTTTTGGTTTTTTTAACAAAGAACAAATTTATTCAACATTTCTTCTTTTGATTTCACCAAGTTTAGGTTTTGGGTTTATTTAGGGTTTTTATTTATGGTTTTATTTTGGGTTTTAGGTTTATGCTTTATTTAGGTTTAGTGTGGTTTAGGTTTTTTTTAAATTAAGTATTATTTTATTGATTTAATTTATTTTTTTATTTATTTTCTTTATTATATTTTTATTTATTTTAGTTTATTTTTTATTTTATTTTAGTTTATTTTATTTAATTTAGTTTATTTTATGTTTAAATTTATTTTACTTTTAGTTGAGTTTTATTTTTTTTATTTTATTTAGGTTTATTTATTTTATTTTTAGGTTTAGGTTTAGGTTTATTTTATTTTATTTTTAGGTTTAGGTTTTTTTATTTTTATTTTTTAGTTTTTTATTTTAGGTATTTAGTTTATTTTAGTTTATTTTATTTTATATTTTAGGTTTAGGTTTTAGGTTTAGTTTATTTTAGGATTAGGTTTAGGTTTATTTATTTTAGTTTAGTTATTTAGTTTAGGTTTATTTTATTTTCTTTATTTTATTTTATTTTTTTGGTTTTAGTTTAGGGTTTAGTTTTATTTTATTTTATTTTTTAATTTTTATTTTTTAGGTTTTTTTATTTTTTTATTTTATTATTTTTTTTATTTATTTTTTTATTTTACGTTTAGTTTTTATTTTATTTAGGTTTTTATTTATTTATTTTATTTATTTGTTTATTTATTTTAGTTTATTTTAGTTTATTTTATTTATTTTAGGTTTAGGTTTAGGTTTAGGTTTTAGTTTAAGTTTTATTTTTTTATTATTTTATTTTATTTAGGTTTATTTTTTATTTATTTTATTTATATTTTATTTAGTTTTTAGTTTATTTTGGTTTTTTATTTATTATTTTAGGTTTAGGGTTTGTATTTTAGGGTTTAGGTTTAGGGTTTTTGGGTTTTAGTTTAGGTTTTGCTTTAGTTTAGGGTTTTTAAGATTTAGGGTTTTAGGGTTTAGTTTAGAGAGTTAGTTAGAGTTTGGGTTGGTTTAGTGTTTAGTTAGATTTGGATTTTATTTTAGGTTTATTAGTTTAGGGTTTAGGGTTTTTTTAAAAAAAGAATTAAGTAAACTGGTAGGTTTAGGTTTATTTAGTTTGTTTTTTATTTATTTTAGTTTATTTTATTTTTATTTTTATTTTATTTTTTTTATTTTTATTTTTTAGGTTTATTTATTTTAGTTATTTTTTTAGGTTTAGGTTTATTTATGTTTATTTTTATTATTTTTTATTTTATTTTATTTTAGGTTTAGGTTTTATTTTTTTTATTTTATTTAGTTTAGGTTTTATTTTATTTTTTTTTTAGGTTTAGGTTTAGGTTTTATTTTAAGTTTATTTTAGGTTTTATTTTTTTTGTAGTTTAGGTTTATTTTTAGTTTATTTTATTTTATTTAGTTTATGTTTAGGTTTAGGTTTAGTTTATTTTAGGATCACATTTTAGGTTTTATTTATTTTAGTTTTGTTTTTTAGTCAGGTTTAGTTTATTTTCTTTTGTTTATTTTATTTTTGTTTTAGGTTTTGGCTTTTTTCAGTTTAAGGTTTAGGTTTTCTTATATTTATTTTTAGGTTTTATTTTAAGGCTTTGGTTTTATTTTAGGTTTATTTTATTTTTTTACTTTATTTTATTTTAGTTTATCTTTCTTAGTTTATTTTATTTAATTTTTAGGTTTTGGTTTAGGTTTTTATTTTATTTTATTATTTTATTATATTTAGGTTTAGGTTTATTTATTTATTTTATTTTATGTTTTATTTAGTTCAGGTTTAGGTTTTTAGCTTTTTAGGGTTTATGGTTTAGGGAAATAGAAACTCAATGAATTCTTATTGATTACATTCTCGTGTGGTGCAACCTAAGCATGAAAGGCAACCATAACTATTCTGAATAGCATCAGATTCTTCTCAAGAATATCCATGGCCGATCGCCTTCATGCTTGAGGGCTTTACCATCAAAACATTCAAGAAATTAATCAACAAGGTAGCAAAGAGGAAGCCAAATAGTTGCCCTTCCCCACCCCATCATAAAGTGTTTAAGAAGAAGCTGGACAGGTCATGGACGAGGGAAGTAGCCGCCCGAGTTCAAGATGAGAGACTACGAGCTCGACCTCCTTTTACCTCTTCCACCACCTCATCATACCGCCACCAGCCCACAATGACCATTTCCACCACCTCGGACCTACCCAGATATTCATATCCATCATGAGTAGCTACTTTCCACCTACTCTTGCTGATAGATTGAATAAGCCATATTCATTCAAGAGGGAGGTAGTTAGGAAAATATTTAAGAATCTCTTAAAGAAACTTGACTTTCAGTGACTAGAGCCTAAGGGGAGTGGGCAAGAGCTATGATCATAGTTATTGCCCCTACCACCGCATGTTAGGCCATGTCTTAGAGGATTGTATCACTTTTAAGGACTAAAGCCTACAAGTTGGGAGCCATAGTTTACCTTTATCATAGCTATTGTAGTTCGATTTTCTTTCTGAAGTCAACTATCCTTCTCAATCAATCGATTCACCTCTTGAGATTGACTTGGAGTCAACTGACTCTGAGAATCCCATAGGAGAAGCTGTAGGTATGTCTGATGAGAAGGTAGAACTTTCCACAAGCTCATCATTCTAAGAAGTCACTTAAGTCAACTTAAGTGTCAAAGTTTTTAAGATATGGGTAAGCAAGTCATTGGTTCCAGTGAGCACATATCCCCTCCATAGGATGCTCCGCCCATGAATATGCTTGTGGAGGACCAAGCCAGAGTTGATTACAATGTCCTAGCTCACCTTACAAAGTTTCCCGCTAAGTTAAGCATATACGATGCCCTTAACTTATATTTCTAATCAAGGCCTTACTTGATCTAGAGATATACTTAGCTCAGCTGACCGCTACTAAAGAGGAGGCTTGCCACTCAAAGGACATCTTAAGAGTTACATTCAGCGATGAACACTTACTCCTAGTGATGACTGAGAACAACCGCCTTTTTACATTTTAGTGGATGTTGGCAGATACAGGCTATCTAGAGTTTTGGTTGACCCAAGTGTATCAATCAACATTATGAGTCTAAGAATCCTTGCCTACTTGAGGATCGACATCTCCAAACTCAAAAAAGAAAGGATGATGTTGAGAGGATTCAATGAACAAGGTGAGAGGGCCTTGTGGTGTTTATTTTGGATGTATGGGGAAGTACTTTTAAGGTGATTGAGTACTGCATTGAGGTATGATGTACTATCTCAAAAGATAGAGGCATTATCTAATAAGGACTCTTAAGGCAGCATGGGTCTTTGAATGTGCTAGCAATTTTTTCCTTACTTTTTTCTTAAGGCATATGGGGGGAGTACTTTTTAAAGTGATCGGGTACTACATTGAAGTATGATGTACTATCTCAAAAGATAGAGGCATCACTTTAGAATGTACCAAATCATCTAAAGAGGACTCTTGAGGCATGATGGGTCTTCCAATGTACTAGCAATTTTTACCTTACTTTACATGGATGAATAAAATAGTATTTATATTAAACCAAGTTCTTAAGTTTCCTATGGAGGCAAGCCTCCATAGTTAATTACATCTTTGGAAATGAAATTTCCTAAGAATACTCTTGATTAAAGTAGACAATTATCATCTCCAAAGATTTCAAGGTTAGACTATCAAAGGATTAGTTGTATTTGGAAAATCAATTGGGAAAGTTCAAGGAGAAGACTTATTTTTGGAATTTAAATGAAATAAGTAAGAAATGCTCATGATACTAGGAAGCCTAGTAAGCATTCCAATCTATCCTATGGTTGGGCTTTATAATTTTGAAGTTGAGGAGATTTATATGTTTTGAGTTGAAATTTTATTAGATTACTAGAGCTTATAATCCACCAACACAAGGTTGTGGAATGCCTAAGAGGTGGGATTTATGCTCGTAGGCTGAAGGAAATAGCTATCTCGGATCTTAAATCTAGGGAGCTTTAGTACGAGTTAAAGCATGACCTAAATCTAAGCGACAGGTGGACATAAGGGTTTACCTCCACAAGAGAGAATAAATTGTCCGACTTCTGGACTTATAATAGCTTGGAGTGGCTGCCAGCTAACTCCTACGATTTTAAAACCATGTAGTATGGTCTGATGAATTGCAAGATACCTATGGATGTTATTTAATTAGAAAGAGACTAAAATCCTAAACACACACCTTAAGTTACTAGAGCATGAGTGGTATAAGCATATGACTTAATCGATAGATGCAAAATCTTTTCAAATTTGATTTCATTTTAGACACATCATTTTGATAAAGGCTTTAGGATTTCTTATGCCTAAATGCGTGATGAAATAGGTTATGGGTCAAATTAGCTAGAAGAAGGTGTTCTCCACCACAAGGGATGCCCTCATAAGTCAAGCATTCCTTTATCATGCAAGGATGGAGATTCTTCATGTCAAGAGAAAAAAATGTGCATGCATGATGTGAAACATACAACCATATAGCTAAGGGGTTGCTAAATCTTTTAATTATCTTATTTATGTCTTAGGCTTTATGATGAGGTTATGAGTTGTTTAAAATTTAGTTATGAGTGATTGGGTAGAAAAGTTATTTTTATCTAAGAGCCTAATCAGTATCCAAGCCACACATTAAAGCATCAATCATTTAAGAAACTATGAAAAGCATGCTATCCTAATGCACAATCCAAACATAACATCAAACAATTATATAAACTATCATAAAAGAATAAAAGGTCGGTGCGAAAATTACAACCCAAGAGAGAAAGATGGATAGCCGAAGCTCTACCCTAATACAACCTAGAATATGAAAGAATAATTATAATTGTATTAAATGCTATGAGGGTTTTTTCTTCATATCTCGATTTTTTATTTGGTTCTTTCTTTGATTTGAATGGTGCTTCCTTCAAAGGAATCATAGGGCATCCCAGGACAAAGCCTTCTGGCCACTACTCATACTAATGCCCATAGCACTAATCCTAATTCCTATTGCAAAAATTACATTTATGTGGGAAACATAAATCTAACTACGCCTACAAAATAGAGGTTGGTTCAATATACATATAATCCCAAGCAGTTGTATTTATAATTTGGACTTAGCACCCTACACATGGGTAACTAAGTCCTCCTCTCCTAACTTGGATTATGCTTAAGGATTTAAGCAAACAACATTCACATTTATTTTAAGCATCCCTTAAGCATAATCCTCAGAGAAAATACATGATTAGGCTAATATTGGCCTATCATACGCCTATGAAGCATACACCCTAACATCCAATATAAAATAATACATCATAAAATAAAACATACATCATATAAAATAATCCTAAGTTTAGGTTCACTTTAAATAATCCTATTCAAAATGAAAGGCATCTTAAGAATACATTAATTGAATTACTACCACATCACATATATTAAATCATTCCTTTCCATCACATGTAACATGCATATGATTTAATCCTAAGTGTATCTATGCATGCAATATATTTTAGCATACTTAAATGATGAATGTATGTGTATGTTTAGAATTTATATTTTATTTGATTGAATTATTTGAACATATTAATTTAAAACTTTATCCAAATTCTTATACAAAAAGAACATAAGAATGAAATTAAATAGGCATGTGGCATTGTTAAACTAGGGAAGTGAGGTAATCAAATGACCTCCTTGGAGCTAATTAAAGCCTCGTATTCAAGATATTGTTCATATACCCATAAAGCAATACGTAACCGAACGAAGTACATACATGAACATAGGAAGTAAGCTCCAAATCATATGGCTAATTAATTCAACCACTTAGTCAATTATGAATGCATGCAATTTTAATGTAAAATGGGATTTTCATTCACTAATTACATATACATATACAAAGATAATAGACAAGTACATGTCATTGTTAAATCAAGGAAGTGATGTAATCAAATGACCTCCTTGGGGCTAACTAAAGTTTTGTATTCTCGGGATGTCCGACTATATACTTACTTTTCTTGGACACACATGGATGTACATAAATGAGGAAAGAAAATCATGGAAACATTGTATATTTTGTTTGATTGAATATATTATATATATATGAATTAAAGCTCCATCCAAATTCTAATGTTGAAATACATAAGAATGAAATCAAATGGGTACGTGCCATTGTTAAATAAGGAAAGTGATGTAATCAAATGACCTCCTTGGGGCTAGCTAAAGTCTCGTGTTCCCAGGATATCTAGACTATATACCCATTACCATTCAATCTTATATAAATCAGCACATGAATAGAGGAAAGGGAACACAACATTCATACACTTAAGCTATAAGCACATGCATTTCTTATGTATTTATAACTAGCATCATAACACATATTATTATTCATTTATAAGCTTTTGAAAAATACATTTGGATTTCATAGTGATAATAGCCATATATATTAAATTAAATCAACACATGCAATCTTACATAAAGAAATCCATTTTATTTTACTTGATTTTGAAAAGATGGATGCATGAATTCAAATGACTTACCAAATTTAACATGATTGGAAAAATGATAATCAAATATAAGCATGTGATTCATTCAACCAAACTAGTTCTTAAGGGCAATCAAATCAAACAAGATTATTTAAAGCAAACCAAAGCTTCTTTATTAATTAAGTTTTGGATTTGATTTGATTTAAAGAGGAGAAGAGAAATCATCACTTGCTATTTTAAACCCATTCCACATTAGATTTGATTTAATTTAAGAAAATGTAATTAAGTTGATTTTATGGGTTAATTAAGTTGAACCCTTAATTAGATGAATTAATTACTCTTTCCTATATCACCTTAAAGTAATTAACTAAATAATTATGAGCCATGATATGCATGGAAAATAAACTGGCAATGATCCTAGGAAATAAAAGGGGCCTAATGCAATTGGCTCATGATGAATAGTTAATAAGATTAAGGGACTTAATTAATTACTTTTATGGTTTTCCCACACATGTGGACTAATAATTCTTTCTTTAAACTCCTTTAGGTTACTAAACACCTAAAGATCTATCCCATGATTTAATTAATTAAGGTCCGATGTGATTATGATTTCAATTTGATTAAGTGATTTAATTAATTATTTCTTAAATCTTAATTAGTTTCATTTTAAAAAGGGTGAAATGAACTTAGGGGGTCCCAACCCTATTCCTTAGTTCACTTACTGAAACAATGATTAATAAACTTAATTAATTAATTTATTACTATTCATGAGATTAATTAATCATTAATTAACAAAAAGAGTTAAGGTTTAATTAGTCAATTTTCCTAATTAAGTGAGCAATAAACCCCAAGAAAATCATGGGAGGTAGAGGTCATCCCATTAAATTAACCCACAAAATTTTAGATTAATTCCTCAAGTAATTAAGGAGTAATTAAGCTAATAAATTTTATTTTTAACCTTTAATTAAAACTTAATTACTATTCAAAATTTATTAAGATTAGTATTTAATTAATTCTTCTTTGAAATAACTTTAAAATGAGTATTTATTTGCATTTTTTATTTCTCTATGATTTTTTATGATTTTTAGAAGTTTCAGCCTTTAAAAATGATTAATTAAGCCTAATTAAAGCCTAATCCTATTGGTGCCATGTGGCTCACTGACGCGATGTGCTTTCCACGTGGCATCATGGGATTGGCTACTTAAAACTTATCCGACTCAGCTCTTAGGTGGCGACAGAAGATGTGCTTTCTCCTCCACCATTCGATCTAAGATCAAATGGCTATGATTAATCCCATAGCTTAATAGGATTAAATCATATCGATCTAGTGGATCTAATCATGACCATCCTTGATCTCATAGACATAATGTGATCTAACATCATGCAAGTGAGGAGAATGGAGTCCATCCCATCATTGCTCACTTGATCCGAAGCTTCCGTGATCAACTCTAAAAGAATCCCACACCTTCATAACATCAATCAGAGGGGATCTAACAATCAATATCACATGAGAAGCAAGTTTTCTTTAAAAAGCTCCAACCCATTTTTGCCTAAGGATTGATTTTGGAAGCATACCTCACCGTAACTCAAGACCGGTGGCTCGAATGATTTTAGGGAGCTTCATCTAGTGGAGACAAAGCCCTGTTGAGAAGTAATTAGATCAATTCCTCAATGTTTCCTTAGAAGGCCATGAATCGATGATTTGGAGCTTGGCTTTGATCAAGGTCCCACCTCCGGTGCTTAGAAAGCTTGAGAGATAATTTATTTTTGCTCGATGAGGCCTAAGGAAGGTGCGTACAAAGTTGATTTGAGTTTGATTGAGAAAAAGGGAAGTTAAGTAAAAAATGAGAGTGTTTTATTTTGGGATAGACGAAAATGGAATTTTCTTATAGAGGAATGAGTTTGGGAGCTTAGGGAATGGCTCTAGCGGCTCACCTTGGGTAGCTAGGGCTCTAAAGAATGATTTTTGTGTGTTAGAGTTGAAATGAGGGGGGTGTATACCCCCCTTCATCTTGATCGGATGGTGGTATCTGGTTTGGCTTCTAGTGGTCGTCTGGCCATCTCAGGGAGTCATGGGTGGTAGGGAGGAGGTTAGTTGGCTAGACTTGGCTGGTTGAAGGTGTGGAGGTGGCTGGCAAGGAGGAATCATGGTTGTTCTTTGGGTTTCTAATGCTCTAATGGGGAGGGTGAGGTGATTTCACCTTCCATGTGGGTCGACCCAACCACCCCTTGGTCAAGTTAGGTCATAGGTGCCTAGACCATCGGGAGACCCAAGGGCCAAGGAGTGAAATGACCACTTACATGGGTGATTTGTCTCATGTGATAACCTTGACCCAAGGTTGGAATGATCATTTGGCATTGGAGATGATTTGGGATATTTGAAAAAAGTGGGTTAGCCAAAATTTCAAGTCAATTGGAGTTGATTTGTTGTTTTATTTGACTTATTTAGGTCAAATTGGGTTAGGTTGGTCAAATTGGTCAAATTGGGTCAAACCGGGTTGTTCATATGATCATTTGGAATGTTTTGGTTCAATTGGTTTGGTTTAGTTTATCATAGATTTGATTTTGGCTCATTTTAAATCATTTGGGCTCAAATGGGTTGAGTTGACTGATTTGACCAAATTGGCCAAATTGGCTTTGGTTGGGTGTTGGTTTGGGTTTTTTTGGCCAATTGAAGATGATTGTAGACTTTGGTTTCAATTAATTTGAATTTGGTTTTGACTTAGGCCAAGTTGAACCTTTAGATCAATTTGTAGTCAATTGGTCAATCAATTGGGTCAAATCATGGCTTTGGTCAAGTTCAACAATCAATTTAGAATGGACTTGAGCAAGGTTGCAATCAATTTAGTTTATATTTTGATTTGACCCAATAAGGTCTTTTAAGTCAATTTGGGTCAACTTGAGTCAAGAGGGCCAATTGGGTTTAGTTTGACTCAATTGAAGGTCAAGTCATATTCAAATATTGATTTTGATTTGGTATGAATCATTGGTTTTAAAGGATTTGGATTAGGTTGCAATTTGGCTAGTTTGGGTTCATATGGGTTAAGGGGTTGACTTGGTTTGACCCAATTTGTGATAATTAATCAACTAGGGTGATCAATAATCATGATGGGAGGTTTTGATGGGCTTGGTTCAATCTAATTTGAGTAGGATTAAGACTCAAATAGGTCAAATTGGCCACTTAAGTTAAGTGGACCAATTGGGTTTAGTTTGGTTGATTTTGAGTTTGATTTAGTTGAGTTTATATATGGATTTGGGATTGATATATAAATTCAATTGAATTGCTTGGGTTCAAATGGGTTTTGGTTCATTTGAACATTTCAAGTCAAAAGGGTTATGTTGACTTGGGTTGATTTTGGTTTGGATTGATGATTGTAGATTTCATTTATATTTGTGAATATGATTGAAGGTATGATTGATTAATGAGAAAATCAATTGAATTTGGTTTTGGAATGAAGGAATTTGGCTAAGTCCATGGAGTTGGGTCATGTGTGGATTGGATTTTGATTTGGTTTGATTTAGTTTGATTTTATTTTGATAATTTTAATGTATATTTCATTTAAATTTGTGAATATGATTGAAAATATGATTAATTTGTTAGAAAATCAATTGAGTTTAACTCGATTTGGATTAAGGTTTTGCTAAGTCCATGGAATAAGTCATATGGCTTAAGAAGGGTTTGATTTAATTTGATTTAGTTTGATTTAGTTTTGATCATTTGAATGTAGATTTGATTTATATTTAGGAAGATGATTGAAGATATAAATTTATTATGAGAAAATAAATTTATTTTGGATTGATTTGGATTAAGATTTGGCTAAGTCCATGGATAGGTCATATGGTTTAGAAGTGTTTCAAGTTTGAATTTGAACATGGGCTTCAATCATTTGGTTTTGGAATTTGGGTTAGGTTTGGATTTGAATTTGATGTTTGAATTGAACTTGAGGTTTGGTTTCAAAAGGTGAACATAGATTAGATTTGGGTTTTAGGGTAGTGGATTATCTTAATCCCTAAGGCATAACCTAATCCTATATTTAACCCTTCTAAGTCTTTAGGCTTAGGTTAAGTGTTTACCTAATTATTAGAAGTGTCTTATGACTATGAAAGTCTTAGTGTCTAGAAGACTCCTAAGTCTAAGATGGGAAGATTGAATCCGCACTCCAAAAGTGAGGTCAACAGGCCTTAGGCTCCATAATGTTGCCCTTAGAGATAAATGATTAGAAGACCGAAGACAAGTTTCACATTATAGACTGATACATGAGAACAACATAGTTCCATCCTCTCTATCGTATGAAGTTTAGAGGTGGGATCATCTCTATGCAAAGGAGATCTCAAGCCATTTCCAGGTCACATATATGAGGATGCTACCTCCTCAAAATCAACAAGTCTATTCTCGCAAACTTGGCCAAAGTTAAAAATAAAAAAAAAAAAAAAATAAAAAAAGAGAAAAAGATAAAGAAAAAGAAAAGAAAAGATAAAATGAAAAAGAAAATAAAAGGGAGCAGAAATAGACTTGGAGGAGGAAGTGGAGCATGACATTAGATTCCACCAGCTTGTTACTACATTTGAACATATGGGTAGACAATTTACCTCTACCAAAGGAAGAGGCTAGTAGAGGCCCTAGGGTGGAAAACCTCCTTATTGGCCACCCAATAGAAGATATGTCCCATACCGAGTACACTATTATCCATATAGACTTATAATCTAGTTCATAGGATGAGTCTTATATGGTTAGCACACCAGCCAGCTCTTCTCAATAGTAGATTCTCTTGGAGGTGACACTTGAGCCAGATAGTGATGAAGACCGGGCTCCAAAGCAATGCATAAGTGTATCCAAGTCTATATGAAAAATAATTAGGCATGGGGAGAACCTTAGCTCTAACCCCACTTTCCTCTCAAAAAGTTGAGGGTTTTATAGTTAAAGAAGCCCCTAAGTCATCCACAGGTGTGAAGACTCAAAAGTTCTTTCTGGGAGCATCATCCTCAAGTCAAGAAGTTGATGTAGAACTTGAGGATTATTCATATAAAGATTTAATAGAATTACCTTTTGATTGGTACTTTCCTTATGTTCATAATTTAGCAAAGAAAGGTTAATCCCACATACTTAATCAATGCATAAGTCATACTACTTTGAAAGAATATAAAAGAATAAATGCAAAAGCTCTCAATCAAGACCGAGACTAGGATTCAGAATATTGGGTCCCATTGATGATGAAAATTACTACTTAGGATTTGGTACTTGCCTTAAAAATGTTGGTGCTATATACCAGTGGTCTATGACTCGAATCTTTGATGAACTCATTCATCATCAAGTTGAGTGCTATGTCGATGACCTCATGGTCAAAAGTAGAGAAAATGAAGACCATCTCTTTGACTTGAGAGTAGTTTTTGAATAGTTAAGATAATTTAACCTCAAAATGAACTCCCTAAAGTGTGCATTCAGAGTAGCTTCAAGGAAATTCTTTGAGTTTATTGTCTGACACCAGGGAGTCAAAATCGATCTAGAGAAGATCAAGGCAATATTAAAAATGCCACCCCTAAAAGTTTAACTCAACTCAGATCATTCCAAGATCAGTTGATGTATCTAAGATGCTTTATATCCAACCTATCAGGAAGATGTCAGGCATTCTCAGAACTTGTCAAAAAGGATGCCAAGTTCAAGTGGGATGATAAGTGTGAGCATGCCTTTGAAGACATCAAGCATTACCTAATGATGCCTAGTAGCCCTCCTATGCAAGCCACTCATACTTTACACCGTTAGACTCCTTTGGTGATTTAACCAATGATGAAGGGAAGGAAAACATACTCTACTACCTTAGCCATCATCTAATCTTTGTTGGGGCTAATTATCTATCGATTGAGAAGCATTTCCTAGCTTTAATCTTTGCATCCAAAAAGCTATAACACTACATGCTTCCACATAAGGTGAACTTACTCTCTAAGATCAATCCACTAGATCTCTCATGACACGGCGATGCTATTTGATGGTTTGGTCCATGATCCTCTCATAGTTTGACATTACCTACCCCTCTACGTGGTGAAAGGAGCAAGCTAGCAGATTTCTTAGCCACCCACTCTTTCTCTTAGTGATGATCTCCCACAAATCCTGAACTTAGGGAATTCTAGCATTCACCATTGGGAGATGTACTTTGTTGGTGCGACTTGCTCTCAAAGAGAAGAAGAACCACAATCTACTATTCCATGAAAGGCAGTGGTAGGAATAGTTCTCTTAACTCTAAACCACGATGTAATGAGATTCTCATATCATCTGTCCAATCCTTGCACTAACAATGAAGTTGAATATGAGGCTCAGATTGCCAATCTGGAGTTATCCATTACTTTAAGCATCTAGAACATCAACATCTTCAGGGATTCTCAACTAGTTATCAACAAATTGCTAGGTCCTATAAGGTTATAAAGCCCAAGTTCCATCACTTCCACAAGTGCACCATAGAGTTGTTGGCCCAAATACTAGAGGTTACCATTTATAAGATTCCTCGAGAAGAGAACATTGTAGCATATTCTTTAGCCAAGATTTCCAAAGTGTTGGCATGTGCGGAGGATAAGTCCATATCGATAAAGGTCCAAAATAGATAAGTATTATCCTTTATTGATATTGAACTCATCAAAAAGTACTCTCTTGATGGGGAAGTTGCCATTGCAAAGAGGGATGAGGAGTTAGATTGGAGGCTACCATTCATGGATTACTTAAACAAAGATAATCTACCTCAATAGAAGTCCCAAGCCTATCAGATGAAGTAGAGAGCACTTTCTTATGCTCTTGTGGATGGTGTCTTATACCGGTGATCTTTCAATCATATATGGTTATGATGTTCAGACAAGCATGAAGTCTGTAAGATCAAAGCCACACTGTGATTATGGAGCTAACTAATCGGTCCAAAGATGAAAGCCAAGATCAAGAGACTAGGATATTACTGGCCATCGATAATCAAAGATTGCATGGATGTGCCTAGGAGACACCACCTATGTTAAATACACAATGTGGTCCTACACCAACCAACTACCATTCTACATCTTACATTGGCCTTATGGCCATTTGAGTGTTGGGGTACAAACATAGTGGGTCCGATTGATCATCTTTCTTCCAAGGGTCATTGGTTCATCTTAGTCGCTATTGACTACTTTTCCAAATGGGCGAAGATGATTCTACTTAGAAAGGTCATGGCTCTGCATGTGCTCCAGTTTTTTAGGAACCATATCATATATAAGAAATAAGTGCCTCGATGAATTATATCTAATAATGGTACTACATTCAAGAGCACCGAGATCAACAACTTTGACTACAGACACATCATAGATTGGAGATATTCTGCCATCAACTACCCAAGGGAAAATGTAATCATTCAATAAAACTCTCATCCAAATATTAAAGAAGACACTCGACAATAACAAGTGATAGTGGCATGAGCAGTTAGTTGAAGCCTTGTGGGCCTACCACACCATATATTGAACTCCAATTCACTTTTCTCCTTAGTGTATGGGTCTAAGATATTCTACCATTAGAAGTCCAACTCCATCACTAAGGATAGTGGGTAGCAAGATCACAGAAAGCAACGCCAAGTTGTGGTTAAAAGAGGGTTTGGAGGAGAGAAGGCTACGGGAATGCCAAAACCTTGAGTTGTACAAAGATAAAATGATTCAAGCTCACAACAAGTTGGTCCATCCTAGAGCTTTTCAAGTAGGAGAGCTTATTTAGTTCTAAAGAGACCGGTTGTTGCCCCTCATAAGTTGCCAGGCAAGTTTGAACCCACTTGGGAAGGCCTTTTTGCCATAGAGAAGGCCTACTAAGCAAGATCTTATCAGCTTATTAATCATAAGGGAGAGCACCCAATGCTTCCAATCAATGAGATTTACTTAAAGAAATATTATAAATCATGTTTGAAAATAATTATCATCAATGAAAATTCCATTTTTAATTCAATCTCTTCCATGTTGAAAGTATTCTTTATTTAATTTGCCATGATATGTTTAGGGTAAGGAAGGAACAGAAGGCCTATCCTTCATTGAAACAACACAAACAAAAACTACACACAAATATATAAAATAAATACATATATTTTATCTTGGGCTATTATGAGTTGAGATAATGCCCCCAACAACACTCACTTAGTAACTACTTTAGGTCAGGCTAACATGTTACCCTGGTAGTGTGTCACCCTAGTGGTCTTCTTTCTTTGAAGGATGTAAGTCTACTATGCCTTCCTTCTTTACTTGGCCACTGCACACTGATGAGTGCCTTGTTAATTTGGTAGGCCTTACTGTGTGGCTGGTAAGCTACCTCATGTTGGCTTTGTTTAAGAGGAAGTGAGTCTGCTATGCTTTCTTCTTGGATTAGCTTTCATGCACTAACTAGGTCGAGTATATTTGAGGTATAGGATAAGTCCCCTAGTGGCTCCTTCCCACTTGACTGCTTCAAGTCTAGGTCCAATCCTTTCTTGGGAAAGTCTCTTGAAGACATTTTTTCCAATAGTCAAAGGAAAGTCTATTGAAGACATTTTCTTTAGCTACCATAAGTATGTTAGGATTAGGTCATTCTTTAGATGTACTACTAATGACTTCTTTATTCAAGGTTTAGGGTTTAGGTTAGTTGGGGATTAGTTTAGGGTTTAGGGGATTTAGGTTTAGGTTTAGGTTGTTTTGTTTTAGGGTTTAGGGTTTTAGTGTTTAGGGTTTAGGGTTTAGGGTTTAGGGTTTAGGTTTAGGTTTAGGGTTTAGGGTTTAGGGTTTAAGGTTTAGTGTTTAGGGTTTAGGGTTTTTTGGGTTTAGGGTTTAGGGTTTATATTTTAGTTTAGGGTTTTGGGTTTAGGGTTTAAGATTTTTTTAACAGAGAACAAATTCAAATTCAATGTTTCTTCTTTTCAATTTCATCAACCAAGTAGCACCCCAAGTTTTCTAAGACACAAGCGACATCATAGATCAAAAATGAGCCACCATAGAGCACATAAAACCTAGATAAGTAGATCCGTCTCTACTCTAAATACACAGTTCCATAAGCACTAGATAGGTTTGACTGTTCTTCAGTTCCTCCAGTTCCCTTCATAACCACACCCCCCCACTCGAGTAGTGGAATCCACCATCATATCTATGATCTCTCCCTCCGCCACCACCACGAATGTAACCTTCTTCACTCCTCCTAGCTCCATAACCACCATTGCTCCTACCACCGCCTCCATATCCACCAACACCTCTAGATCCCCCACCACCACTATGATAACTGCCAACTCCTCCTCCTCCACCAGATCTACTGTGCCTGGACTGATGTTTTGTCATCAAGGTTCCCCATTCTTAGGATTTAGGTTAGTTTAGGGTTAATTTAGGTTTAGTTTAGTTTAGGTTTAGGTTTAGGGTGTTTTAGGTTTAGGTTTAGTTTAGGTTTATGCTTTTAAGGTTTAAGGATTAGGGTTTTAGGGTTTAAGGTTGTAAGTTTAGGATTATAGGTTTAGGGTTTAGGGTTTATGCTTAGGGTTTAGGGTTTTTTTTTAAATTAAGTAAACCGGTAGGTTTAAGTTTACTTAGTTTGTTTTTTATTTATTTAAGTTTATTTTATTTTTTTTTATTTATGTTAGTTTATTTATTTTAGTTTAGGTTTTTTGTCTTAGTTTATATTTTAGGTTTATTTTATTTTTTTATTTTATTTTATTTTATTTTATTTTATTTTTTATTTTGGTTTAGGTTTTATTTTTTAGGTTTATTTTAGGTTTTAGTTTATTTAGGATTTATTTATTTTAGTTTAGTTTAGATTTATTTTATGATTTATTTATTTTATTTTAGATTTAGTTTTTTTTAGTTTAATGATTTAGGTTTTAATTTATTTTCAATTTATTCTTATTATTTTTTTTTAAGTTTTTTTTATCATAATTTATTTTATGTTTATTTATTTTATTTTATTTTATTTAGTTTTTATTTAGGTTTTTTTTTTTAGTTTAGGTTTTATTTATTTTATTTTAGTTTTATTTTATTTTTTAGGTTTAGTTTGGTATTTTATTTTATTTATTTAGGTTTATTTCTTTTATTATTTTTTGGTTATTTAGTCATTTTAGGTTTTTAGGAGGGGTTGGTTTGGTCAGGTCTTAGGTTTAGGGTTTCAGTTAGGGTTAGGTTGGCCTAGGGTTTTAGTTTAAGATTTCTCAACTGGGGTTTAGGGTTAGCTCAGCCTTTAGTGGCTCCAGGGTTTGTGGCTCAGCCTTAGCTCAGGGTTTAGGCTTTAGGTTTAGGATTTGGCCTAGATTAGAGTTAGTCAGTGGCTGTGCCTGTGGCTCAGGCCTAGGAGTTTAGGGTTTAGGGTTTGGTTAGGTTAGTAGTTTACTTTGGGGCCTAGGGCTTTTAGCCTGAGGATCAGGGTTTGTGGGTCTAGGTTTTGGTCAGGTAGTTAGGTTTAGGATTTAGTGGTGTGGTTAGTTTAGGGTTTAGGTTTTTTTAAAAAAAAAACAAAAAGTAGTATTTATTTACTAATTTATTTATTTATTTATTTTATTTTTTTTTATTTATTATTATTTTATTTAGGTTTATTTTATTTTTATTTAGTTTCTTTATATTTTTTTAGGTTTATTTATTTTAGTTTAGATTTTTTTTTATTTTAGTTTATTTTTTAGGTTTAGTTTATATTTTAATTTAGTTTTATTTTTTATTTATTTTAGGTTTATTTTATTTTTAGTTTAGGTTTATTTTAAGGTAGGTTTTATTTTATTTATTTATTTTAGGTTTTATTTTAGTTTAAGTTTTAATTTTAATTTAATTTATTTAGGGTTTAAGTTTAGGTTTAGTTTATTTATTTTAGGTTTATTTATTTATCTTAGTTATTTTATTTTAGTTTTATTTTATTTTATTTTTTTTATTTGAGTTTATTTTATAGTTTTTATTATTTTATTTTAGGTTTTTTAGGTTTATTTTATTAGGTTTATGTTTTATTTATTTTTTTTATTTTAGGTATATTTTATTTTATTTAATATTATGTTTTAATTTATTTTTTTTTTATTTTTTTAGTTTATTTTAGTTTTATTTATTTTATTTTTAGTTTAGTTTTATTTTTTTATTTTATTTTCTTTTTTAGCTTTAGGTTTATGTTTTAGTTTATTTTATTTTATTTTGGTCTTTTTTATTTATTTTATTTTAGGTTTTAGCTTTGTGGTTTAGGGTTTGTTTATTTTAGGGTTTAGGGTTTTGGGGTTTAGGGTTATTTGAGGGTTGGGGTTTAGGGTGGGGGGTTTAGGATTTAGGGTTTATGGTTTAGGTCTAGGGTTGTGGGTTTAGGGTTATAGGTTTAGGTTTAATTTTTTAGGTTTGTGTGGGTTTTAGGTTTGTATGTGTTGTGTTTTAGTTTAGGTTTTCAATTTTTTTTTTTAATAGAGAACAAATTCATATTCAACATTTCTTCTTTTAATTTGATCAACCAAGTAACACACCAAGTTTTCTACATATGTTGACATGATAAAAAATGAGCATGCAGAGCAAATCAAAACCCTAGATAACTAGAACCATCTCTAGGATAAAGACATAGTTCTATAAGAAGTAGATCAGATCGATTATTCTTTAGTTTCTCTCCCCATCAACCACCGCCTCTCAAGTAGTAGGATCCACCATCATATCCTCGATTCTCTCCCACCACCACAAATATAACCTCCTCCTCCAACCTCCATAACCACAACGCCTCCACCACCACCTCCATATCCACCAAAGACCTCTAGATCCCCTCCACCATAAAGCTCCAATGCCCCCACCCATCTAGATGAGCTGGTTGACGGTGATGTTCATGCCATCAAGGTTCACACATTCTAGGTTTAGGTTTAGGTTTATTAGTTTTAGGGTTTAGTTTACTTTTAATTTATTTAGTTATTTTAGGTTTAGTTTTAGCTGGGGTTTAGGTTGTTTGGGGTTTAGGGTTTAGGGTTTTAGGGTTTAGGTTTAAGTTTTGGGTTTTATTTATGCTTTGGTTTTTTTAGGGTTTAGGTTTGGGTTTTTAGGGTTTTTAGGCTTGGATTAGGTGCAGCTTAGAATAGTTTAGGGTTTAGGTTTAGGGTTTAGGGTTTTATTTTAAATTAAGTAAACTAGTATGTTTATTTTATTATTTATTTAGTTTTATTTATTTTTTGTTTATTTTATTTTTTATATTTATTTAGGTTTATTTTATTTTTATTATTTAGTTTATTTTAGTAGGTTTTTATTTTAGTTTATTTTTTGCTTTATTTTATTTTTTTAGTTTATTTTTTTTTAGGTTTTAGGTTTTATTTTTATTTTAGTTTTAGTCAGGTTTTTTTTTTTATTTAGCTTTAAGTTTCAATTTAGGTTTATTTTAGGTTTATTTTTTGTTAGTTTAGGTTTCTTTTAGTTTATTTTATTTTATTTAGTTTGGGTTTATTTAGGTTTAGTATTTTATATTTTATTTATTTATTTTATTTTATTATATTAGGATTATTTATTTTATTTATTTTATTTTTATTTTAGGTTTAGTTTTTAGTTTAGGGTTTAGGTTTTATTTATTTATTTTAGGTTTATTTTTAGGTTTAGGTTTTATTTAGTTATTATTTTATATATTTTAGTTTATTTTATTTTAATTTTCATTTACTTTAATTTTATTGGTTTTTTATATCTGAGGTTAATTTTATTTTAGTTTAGTTTAGGTTTTCTTTATTATTTTAATTTTAATTTTATTTTATTTAGGTTTAGGTTTATGTTTATAGGTTTTATTTATTTTATTTTTATCTATTGTTTAGGTTTTTTATTTTTTATTTAGGTTTTTATTTAGTGGTTTTTTAGGTTTTAGGCTCTTTAAGTTTTAGGGTTTAGGGTTTAGGGCCTGTTGTGGCTTAAGCCTAGGCCAGGCCTAATCTTGTGGCTCTGGGTTGCTGGGCCTAGGGGCCCAGGCTCAGATCCAGTGGGATTTTGGTCTGGGTTTAGGTCAGAGAGCCTGGGCTCAGGAGTAGCCTGTGGCTCAGTTGTGATTAGGTCTGGCTCAGGATCAGGTCAGGGTCAGATTTGGGCTCAGGATCTTTAGCCTAGGCTCATGGTCTTTATTTAGGGTTTAAGGTTTGGCCTAGGCTTTAGGGTGGGTTCAGTTTAGGGCCTAGGGTTTAGGGTTTAGTTTTTTAAAAAAAAAATTAAGTAAACCCATAGTAGGTTTATTTAGTTTATTTATTTTATTTTATTTATCATTTTATCTTTTATTTATTTTAGTATATTTTCTTTTTAGTTTTAAGTTTAGTTTAGGTTTGGTTTATGTTATTTTTTTTAGTTTAGTTTTTTTTATTTTATTTTTAGGTTTAAGTTTTAATTTTATTTTAGGTTTATGGTTAAGTTTTAGTTTTTTTTAGAATTAGGTTTAGGTTTATTTTAGGTATTATTTTTAGTTTAGTTTAGGTTTATTTTTTTTACTTTATTTTATTTTATTTAGGTTTAGGTTTAGTTTTAAGTTTGGGTTTAGGTTTTATTTATTTTAGTTTAGTTTATTTAGTTTAGGTTTAGGATTATTTTATTTTTATTTTAGGTTTAGTATTTTTTTAGTTTAGGGTTTAGGTTTTATTTTTAATTTATTTTTAGGTTCACTTTTTTAGGTTTAGGTTTAGGTTTAGTTTTTATTTTATTTTATTTTAGGTTTATTTAAATTTTATTTTACGTTTAGTTTTAATTTTATTATGGTTTTTATTCTTAGGTTTATCTTATTTTTTTAGTTTAGTTTATGGTGCTACACTTTCCTTCCTTGACTGCAATCGATGATTGTTAGTCTAGTTAATCGCATGGCGTAAGCCTCATGTTGGCTTTGTTTAAGAGGATGTGAGTCTCACGCTTTCTTCTGGATTAGCCTGTGTACTCGAGTATATTTGAGGTTTAGGATAAGTCCCATCATGGCTCCTTCCTTCTCTCGCTTCAAGTCTGGTCGTCCTTCCTCGTATCGACCGCAGTAGTCACTCTAGTGAGATAGATATCTCCCCCAACAGACTATCCCGATGATCGGCTTAGAAAGTTGTAAGTTTACATGCTTTCTTTCCATTGATCGTTGCACACGGGCACCAATGGTTGGTTCCACCACTGGATACACCACTCATGTTGATGGATACACCTTAGGTTGGTTGGTTCTCACATCTTAGATACACCACTCATGGAAGATGTAAGTCTGCTATGCTTTCTCCTTGAGTTGGCCATCATACACCTATAGGCTTTTTTTTCCAGGGCTCAGGATAATGCCCCTAGTAGTACCTCCCCTGTGGGAACTATATTTAGATCAAATCCTTTGCGACCCCATTTAGATACTACCCAGGTTACTATCGGATTAGACAATTGCCCTTTTCTAGTAACCACCTCTGTCATTGGAGAATTCATCCTATGGTTGTGCAGATTCTCCCTTGGTCCAGTAAATTTGAGATAAGTCAAGGCTGACATAGCCCCTTCTCAGTGTGGTCCCTCGTACACCAACAGGATCCATACAAATATATAAACAAAATATATATTCACTTGTGGACTAGGAGGACACCCCTAAAGGTGTCTTTCTCCAAGCAGACATCCTATCTTTAGGGCAGTGTCAACAAAAATCTTTATAAGAATTGCCTGACTACTCTTGAGTTGATATAAGTCTTCAACATCATTCACTCAATAGTCGCCCCTAAGTCAGGTTCTAGTTCTTGTGTCGCCAGTGTGTCACCCTTGGTTTAGAAGATTTAAGGCCACGCTTCTTCCCGGCACAATCATTGCACACCAAAGGCAACCTTTTAGCTCTACATCTAGTGGACTATTTCCTTTGGATTTGTAAATCTATGATAGGATAAGTCTGATATAGCCCTTTTTCAGTGGGCCCATCGCACATCGACACGGTTCATAAATTAAATCTACTAAATTAGATTGAGATCAGATCCCCATCGGATATGCCCTCAATTCAAAATCTAACTAAACTAAATAAACCATACCAAATCACATTAAATTAAGATAAAATTAATCCAGACTATATTTGAATTGACATAAGTACCCAACGGTTGTTTCTCCCTTTAGAAGATGTAAGTCTGCTATGCCTTTTTTCTAGCATAGCCGTTGCACACTGAAAGGCAACCCCTTAGGTTGGCTAGCTCTACCTCACAGCTGGTAAACTATCCCTTTGGATTTTTAAACCTGAGGTAGGTCAAAGTTGATATAGCCCCTTCTCAATGGGTCCATCGCACACCGACAGGGTCCATACATTAACTCAGATTAAATTAAATAAAATTTAATTTTTCCTAATGGAGTTAAATCACACCCTTCGCCCTAGTGGAGCCCCAAATCATATATAAATAAGTCAAGCAAACAAATCAAATTCAAAACCAACCTCCCTAGTGGAGCCAAATTAAACCAACTCCCCTAGTCAAGTCTAAATCAAAGAAATCCAACCAAACTCTTATTCCCAGTGGATACATCCCCAAACAAATCTATGAAATCAAACTCAAATCTAAATCCCCAATGGATAGCTTGAACATGCTTCCCTAGTGGAAGGTTCATATACCTGATCTTGAGCGAACTCCAGCGCATATCTCTAGTAGATGTGTCTCCACATCAATTAGAACAAAACAAATTAAACTTGATTCAATCTTAATCCCCGGTGGATTATATATTCTTATCCTAGCGGATCTTCGTTACATAAATCATATAATCAAATCAAATTCAAACCTTATCACCAATAGACTTTCTTCTTCTATGCCCTAGACATAGACCCCTCACATGTCATGTCCAATGCATGTGTGATCCCCTAGCGGATCACCCTCCATGTCCTTGACATGGAATTCTCATCAAAATCTTATTTCTTCTCTTATGCACACCTTTAATACTTCAACTAAAAGCCTAACAATGTATTTGTTCAAATTACATCATCTTAACATTATAGTCAAAATTTTATGATTTGTGATGGTTAAAGCTCAAACTACAATATCATGCTAAACATATTATAGTGTGAATTAACAAACTATATTATAGTATAATATATGATGTTATATTATAATTTACTATAATATAATATATTGTCTAACATTTCACCTCATTAGACTCACTTAAAAAGAAAAAATATCAAAATTTTCTCAAAATATGAATAATGTTCATTTTGGATGTAAAATTATTATTTTTCTATTAGAAATGGTACAAAATAGCATAATTTTGGTGTTACTTCTTGGTGTGTGCCATGAATTTGGCCAAATTCTTCCATCGAACCATCAAATTAACATTTTGTGAGTTTTACCTAATGTATTATAACAAAACTAAAACATACTAAAATGTACAATAACATTTAGTAACACCACCACATTCATATATATGTGAAGTTATATTGTTATGTACATTATATTTTAATATGCTTTCATATAATATATTATCTTACATTACACCTTAAAATGAATCACTTAAAGCAAAAAATTTATAAAATTTTGTTGAAAAATTAACATTTATTTTGATTTCAAAACTACATTCTTTTGATTAAATAACACACCGTAGCACACCCCAATGATGTTCCCTAAAGATTACCTTAAATTTGGCCAAATCCCATCATCTTAATCTATAAATTAGTATTTTTATGAATACACACCCTACTACATCATACTATAACAAACTAAATATGCTAAACAACAAGTAGTAATACACAATAGTATGTCGTAATGCTACACTATGTTATGGAATCCTATATTATAATACACTATAACATATTAAATTATATTATATTATATTGCATATCACATCGCAAGGGATTGCTTAAGATAAAAAATCAAAAAATTAGTCTAAATAATAAAAAACTTTATATTTTAGTCATATCACTTACATATTTTAAGTTTAGTTTTTATTTTGTTTAGGTTTTTTATTCTTAGGTTTATTTTATTTTATAGTTTAGTTCAGATTTTTATTTATTTTATTTAGTTTTTTATTATTTTATTTTATTTTTTTTAAGTTTAGGTCTAGGTTTTAGTTTAAGTTTTTATTTTATTTTACTAATGTTTAGGTATATTTATTTATTTTATTTTTAGGTTTTATTTAGTTTAGGTTTAGGTTTTTAGGTTTTTAAGATTTATGGTTTAGGTTTTTTTTTGGGGGGAACCCCATGTAGGGGAATTTTATTGCCATAAAAAGGGGGTTACAAGGTTCTTAAGAGGGGATAAAATCAAGATATACTGCTCAAAGAGCTACAATCAGCCTAGAGAGTGTATCCCCTATCTAAGTACAACCATAAAATAAAAAGAAAAAGAAAAGAGAAAAGAAAAATAGTAAGAGAAACAAAAGTAGCCAAAAGGAGAAGCCAGAGGATAGCCTTCAGCAAAAAAGTTGTGAAAATGAGAGAAGCATATGCCACCTATAGAGAAAGAACATGCAAGGAAACAAAATAGAACCTGCAAGGAAATAAAATAGAACCTGCAAACATTTAGAGAAATAAATTAGCACAGGTAGAGAAATACAATAACTGAAGAAATAATTGAGAGTGAGAGAAAACTAGAGAATTATGTGAAGGAAGGCTCAGGCTTAGTCACACAAGAATGGGGCAGCCGCAAGCATGTGCATTCAAACTTCAAAGGAAGGGTTACATCACAAATGCTATTACAAACAAATTATGAGTGAAATCATCCCAACAATCATTTACATACTGGGAAGGCAAATTACCGGATGAAAATCATTTGATCTTTAATGCTTGTATAACAAACAATGGCAAAATACACTATAGAAGGAAAGGAAACACAATTCAACCAGGAAAAGGGATGCAATCAATCCCTTAAAAGAACAACACCACCTATGTATTCCAACATAACATGTGAAAGAGTTGCCAACACAAACCCCTGCCCAAATTACTCATTATGGCAAGGAAAACACCCCCATAGTGATGAAAGCCAATCAAGAGCAACAACCAGTTATTAACATCCACCTATTAATAGCTAGATCACACCAATAATTATACAGGTCTAATAGAGCCAAGAGTAACCTCAACCAATAGATAAACCCATACAGCAAAAGCACAGGTAATGAGGCTAACTGAACAACAATCAATAGAATAAAAGGGCAGGTAGGAATCCAATAGAAAAATAGCCTGCTGAACATAATAACCCGATAATCCATTCAATCGATAGCCAATACAACAAACCAAATAGTGTAACCAATAGAGGAGAATGTAGGAAGTGTCATTACAGAATTGAGCAATGTTAGGAATCAAAAATTATATAGCCTAAAAATCCATCATGTGTAGGGAAAATGGCCTAACTGCTAAGCAAACAACAACAACAATATCACAAGGAAAGGGTGACCAAAAGAAATCCCAACCGTGTAGGGAAATAGGAGTAATCACAAAACTAAAAAGAGAAAGGGAAACAATGAACATAATTAGCAAAGTAACTAATTGATCCTTGAGGGTTGAGAAAAGGAGCAGCAGAACCCAGAAGAACTAGTGAAACAGGCAATAGTCCCATGAAAGAGGGTTATCAGCAAATAAAATTAGAAGCGAACATGTTAAGAAAATAAATAGTAGGTAAGCAATAGATGAGGCGCCAAATACAGATAACCATGAAAATGAAGTGTGGGTGCAGAGAAAACTAAGAAGAGGAGAGTGCAGATCAAGGAAAATAGATAGAGGAAAATACAGACCAAGCAAATAGTTAATCGAGCAGACAACATCATAATGTAACTTAATTTCTGAGGCAAGGTAAACCAGAGTTTTCCAGATTAACCAAACCACACAATTGTTTAAGAAGACTAGAATGATCATTAAAGGTGAGCACCCTAATCTAGCACCTAAATTACCAAGATAGTCAGCACAAGCATTTCCTTCATGCCAAATGTGAGTGACTTTAAAATAGACTTGAGAGAGGAGAGCTCTAGTATGATTAAGGAGGTTGTATAAATCTATGTTTCCCACCTTGGTGGAAGTCAACATATCAATGAGAAAAAGTGCATCCACTTCAATCTAGATATTGAGCCAACCTTTTTGCAAACAAATCTTTATAGCTTTGTTAATTGCCATTAATTCAGGGAAGATAACAGAACAAGCTTTAAGGGGGTAGGCAAAAGCTCAAATGACACTACCTTTAAAGTTTCTAAAAATGCCACCACAACCAAAAGAATTTTGAGAGACAGAGCCATCAGTATTAATTTTGATAATATTGTTATGAGGCTTTCTCCAATAGATAAGCTTATCTTCTTTCCAGTTGGGGATCTCAGGGTAGCTAAGACCCAGCTTGTTGCCCACAAATTTGCACCCTTTAAAGTGGTTGTTAGTAATTAAGCTAGCATTACATAAAGCACTATTTTGTTTTAGTTCTAGCAATAATCCTGTTGTGGGTCATAGGGATACCATGATGTTTGGCATCATTTATGTCCATCCATATGAACCATATAAGAGTGATAGCAGTACTTACTTTAATGTGACCTTTCATAGTTTTATGAAAATAAACATCAAGAAGTTGAAATAAGTATAAAGAACCATGAAAATGGTTAATATTGAAAATTTCATCATACTAAACCCACAATTTGGAGGCAATAACTCCATTAATAAAAACATGATTCACATTCTCAATGTGAAAATAACAATAGCATTTGGAAGGCAACTGAAAGACTTTTCCCCACATCAAAGGGTCAACAGGAATGAAATTTTTCAGAATTATCCAAATAAGGATATATTAGGAAATAGGGATAATGTTATTCCAAATTTTAAAAAACTCATTAGAGAAGCAATGGGCTTCTCTAATATGATTCCAAACCTCTTTAAGGATAAAATCACCAACATGAGACCACTTACAAAGAATCTTATCAGGCTTGTTAGAAATGATAGGAATGTTAGTGAATTTATTTAAAAGAGAAATATGAATATAATCAGTGAGTTTACTATTATTCTAATTATTATTAATCCAAAAAGAGTTCACTTTAATAGCAGCAGTAGAATGTGTAGATAAGAAATCATCAATAGAACCACTGCCAAACCAATTATCTTGCCAAAAGAAAGAAGATCCAGATTTAACCCCCCAAGATATAAGGGATTCAGCTTCCCATTTGATGGAGCATAGTCTTTTCCAGATAGGGGAGTCATCTACTTTATAAGGGCAAATAAGAGGATGCTTACCCCGCATCAAGCCATGAAGTTTGCCCAAAGACTATTATTACTCCTAACATTCCACCAAAGTTTATGAGAGAAAGCAGTAATAGCTTAATAAATAGACTTACAACCAATCCCACCCTCAGCAAGGGTGCCACAACTTTTATACTAAGAAGTCCAATGCATCCTTTTAGTAGAATTGTTAAAGCCCCAGAAAAATTTATTAAGGAGATGTTCTATTCTTTTTAAGGTAGAGTTAGTAGGGATGATGGTTTGAATAAGATAAAGTGGCATGGAATTAAGGGTACTCTTGAGCAAAGTAAGCGTGCCACCCAAAGAAAGTAAGTGAAGTTTCTAAACATAAATTTTATTAGCAATTTTTTGTATTAGATCATCAATGAGATGTGATCTTTTCTGACCTTTGCATAGAGGAGCACCAAGATATTTAATAGGGAGTTGTTGTTGTTTAAAATTAGTGATTCTTAAGATTTGATTGATTTTGTTACTGGAGAATTTAGAAGAGGTAATGAAACAACTTTTGGCCTCATTGATATAAAGACCACTTTTTTTACCAAAATTATTTAAGAAATTCTTAATGCATTTAATGTGATGGATGGAAGCATTACAAAAAATAATGAAATCATCAGCAAAATTAAGATAGGAGACAAGTAAACCACCAATAGTTCTAAAAAATATGTAAGGATTATTGTTGAAAAGGTCATTTAAGCTCCTAGAAAGATATTCCATAGCAATAATAAATAGGGAAGGGGACAAGGGGTCACCTTGCCTCAAACCATGAGAAGAAGGGAAAAAACCTAAGGCCTGACCATTAAGAATAACAGAAAAAAAAGCAAGAAGAATGTTATCCCAAGAGATGTTGTCAAATGCTTTAGAAATATCTAATTTAAATAGGATGTTACCAACCTTATTAGGAGCATCCAAATCATGAATTAACTCTTGAGCAAGAAGAACGTTATCAGATATAGCTTACCTCTAATAAAACTAGTTTGATTAAGAGAGATAATTTTTTAAAGAAGAGGACTAAGTCTATTAGCAAGCATTTTAGCAATCAATTTATGAAAGAAAGTGCAAAGACTAATAGGTTTGAAATCACTCCATGATTCATGATTCTCAATTTTAAGTAAGGATAATGAAAGTACTAGTAAAATATCTAGGAAGAGGGTTACCAGTAAAGAAATCAATAACACATCAACAAAATCATTTTTAATAATTGGCCAACAGTGCTGAAAAAATTATGTTGTATAACCTTTAGGATCAGCAACAGAATCAGTATTCATGTTATTAAGAATTTTATCAATCTCATTTTTTGTACGCAACCTAGTAAGTAAATGATTGTCATCACTAGAAATGGTTGAGGAGATCAAATGGGAGCTAGAAATAGCATCTAAAATGTAGTTCTTGTTAATAATATTTCTAAAGTGATTAACAATCGAAGATTTAATCTAATTAGAGTCAGTGATCCAATCTCCAGTATCACTTTTAATTTTTTGGATGGAGTTTAAAGCTCTATTTTTATTGAATAAAGCATGAAAATACCTTGTATTTTTGTCCCCATCAGCAATATGCTTACTGGCAGCCTTTTATTGCCAATAACTTTCTTCCATATTCTGATAGTTAACCATATTATCTTTGGCTTCATTCAAATCCTTCTACTTAGAAGAGTCAGTCAAAACTACATTTTCAAGACTACAAATCAAAAGCTCCATATTTTTGATATTAGCAAAGAGATTTTTAAAATAATGCTTGTTCCACCAAACAATGTTTTGTTTAAGCCTTTTAAGTTTAAACCAGAATCTAATCATACCCCTAACTAGATTATCAGGGTGTAAAGGGGCAACCCAATTGGTGGTAACAACTTTTAAAAAATTGAGGTGCTGAATCCACATATTT
Organism: Cymbidium sinense; assembly: GCA_021442155.1. NCBI lineage: Eukaryota > Viridiplantae > Streptophyta > Magnoliopsida > Asparagales > Orchidaceae > Cymbidium > Cymbidium sinense. The sequence continues at coordinate 832,710 of JAKCPB010000520.1, read as the reverse complement.
TGAAATTTGAAAGAGGAAGAGGAGGATAATCTTTTAGAGTTATTTTTAACAGAAATCAAAAGACGAGCATGATCCGACAATGTTCTACTCAAATGTTCAACAAAGGTACGAGGCCATTGATTAATCCAATGAGACTTAAAAAGGATTCTATCAAGGTGTTGCCAAAGTTTAGAGTTATGTCAAGTGTAATTAGAACCAGAATAACCAATATTAATAAGGTTGCAATCAAGAATCATATTAAAGAATCCTTCCATAGAATGAATATTAGGAGAGCAACCTTCCCTTCTTTCAGAGGAAGAGAGGATATTGTTGAAATCACCCCCAACCAACCAAGGTTTGTTAACAGTTAAAGCAAAACATCTTAAGTTGTCCCAAAGGATGTTCCTACCAACTCTATTACAGGAAGTGTAAACAACTTGATAGAGATCATTTAAAATGGAAACATTAAGTAAATTGTTCTAGAAGCACCAAATTTTATTACTGGTATTAGAGAAAAAGCTAATAAAATTGAGCATTCTAGCAACATGATTGATCTTAGAAGGATTTATGAGAGGTTCAATGATGTCAAGTAAGGATATATTATTAATACGGCAAAGACTTCTAACACGATTACGGATAGTGAGGGTTCCAATCCCTCGAACATTCCAAATAATAGAATTAAACATAAAGAAAATATTAAATAAGCTAAAGGAAAATAAGTAAGTAAAATCATTAGAAAGACAACAACCCCTCCAATGCCAAAAGGTCATTATTTATGAGATGAAGATCCAGATCTAGTAGATCTCGTTGAATTATGAGGAAACAATTTTGCTTTAAAAGATTTCTTTTTTAGAATAGTTTGAAAAGCTCTATTTTTATCCAATGTATCACCATCAGAAAGAGACTGATTAGAGGTGTTAAGAATTAGATCAGAATCAACCAAAACATTTCTACTCATAACTTCCCCTTCTTCAATCTTAGGATTAAGCTAAAGGGTGGGATTATAATGAATGTCAATCATGGGATTAGGAGAAAGAGAGGTAGTAATACAATTAAGAGCACAAATGCCATGATCAGATTCAGAGTTTTGTTCTTAATTTTTAGCCATCTGAAAATTTTCATGCAAATTACCATTAAAATTCACATGCTCATTTCCATGCTCAGCATTAAGAAGAGGCAAAGAGACCTGACTAGAATGATTAGGGAGAGAAATTGCATTTTTGTCAACCTCTTGAACATTACAGTTATCATGAGAAGGGAAGTTATCATGTAGAGAAGGATTGATAGACAAACCATCATTTTCAACATTAGTTTGACCTCATTTGATAAAGTATTGGGAGTGTCAACATTAAGCATATCAGTGAATTCCAATTAGGCAGTAATAGTATTTCCATTTGGGTTAGCTTTAGCTACATAAATAGGTTAATTAACTTTATCATTTAGATTAGTATAAATAGGTTCATTTGAGTTTTTCTTTTTAAGTTACGGGTGAAGCACAAAGCACTCAGAATTATCATGCCCATGAATTTTACAGTACGAATAAAAAATTAGAATGTTTTCAAATTCAACTTTTTAAAAATAACCATACTTTTCTAAACCAATTCAAATTTCTTTAGGATGTTTTTTAGAAATATCAAATTCAACTAGTATATGAGCATCAGATGGATGGGATCTCACAGCAGTGGCCTGATCAATTTGAAGAGGTCGACCAAAAAGAGCCCCAACAATAAATAGAACTTGGTGAGTAACATAGTGAATCCTCATATTCAGAAAAGCCAATAGAATAGGAACAATTAGTTATTCCTTTTTTATATCAAAAAGAGGAGACCAATTTAAAAGATGCATTTGATAATTGTAAATAAAGTAAGAACGATAAGAGAAAACCCTCGAGTAGTCTAAATCATTTGTAAGCTGAATCAAAACATGTCTAGGATCGATCAAACCAACAGAGAAAGCACTATAGAGTTTAAGATTATGAAAAAAAAGAATGAATATTATCCAAATTTGGATGCCACAATGCAAATTTTCCAACCAAAGTAAATTCATACGGCTTAGCCAGCTTCTCAACATCAAGATCCAAGCACATGATCGTAGGGATGCCATGAAAAGAAGTCGATATCAAATTCATCGAATCAGTAGGGAAAGGAACTTACTAAAGAGAGCAACCTTAAAGGATTTAAGGGCTCAGTAGTTGCTTTTGAATCCATAAACCCATTCAAATTCGCAATCCTAGCAGCGCCCTCCATAAAGGAAATGATCGGCTGCATGGCCAATAGATCAATCGCCATCAAGAGAAACTATAGGAGCATAATGCATGCAGCCAGATAACAGATAAGCAACAATAAAACAATCAATAATGGTGAAGGATCATCAAAACAGCAAGGAGATGAAGCTCCAAAAAAGGGGAAAACACAATTGCTAGAGAACACCGCAGGAAGGAAGAGAGAGGATGAGTTTGGGTTTTTATTTATTTATATTATTTTATTTCTTTTATTTATTATTTATTATTTATTTTTAGTTTATTTAGTTATTTAATTTTATTTTTAGGGTTTATTTTATTTATTATACTATATTATATTATATTATACTATATTTTATTTATTTATTTTTATTTATTTTATTTTTTATTTAATTTATTCTTATATTATATTATACTATATTATATTTATTTATTTATTTTATTTATTTATTTATTTATTTATTATTATTATTTATTGATTTTATTTTATTTTATTTTATTTTTATTTTTATTTTTTTATTTAGGTTTATTTATTTTATTTTTAATTTAATTTAATTTTTTTATCTATTTTAATTTTTTTATTTTTGGTTTATGGTTTATTTATTTTATTTTTATTTTTTACTTTAAGTTTAATTATTTTCTATTTTATTTATTTTTATTTTATTAATTTAATTTTTATTTTATTTAGGTTTATTTTATTTAATTATTTATTTTTATTTTTAGTTTATTTATTTATTTTTATTTTTATTTTTAATTTTATTTATTTTTAATTTTTCATTTATTATTTTATTTAATTATTTAATTATTTTATTTATTTCTTTTATTTTTATTTTTTTATTTTATGGTTTAGTTTTGTGTAGGCATGGGTTTTAGGGTTTTGTGATTTGTGGATTTTAAGGTTTAGGGTTTAGTTAGAGTTTAGAGGGCCTGGTAGGTTTAGGAGGTTGGTGGCAAGGTCAGCCTGGGGGTTGGCTAGGGAGTGGCTCAGAGCCCAACGTTGGATTTAGGATTGTGATCTGGGGTCAGTTAGTCAGAGTTTATGTGGTCAGGGCTCAGTGAGGATCAGAGACAGGGTTAGGGTCAGGGCCCAGGGAGAGTCAGGGTATGGTCATGGTTTATGTAGGTTTATTTTGAGATCAGTAAGTTCTGAGCCTGGGTCTGAGCCTAGGTTTATTTAGTTATTATTACATATTATTTTTATTTTATTATAGTTTAGTTATTTTATTTGGGACTTCTAGTTTATTTAGGTTTAGGAGGTTTTATGTTTATTTTAGTTTAGTTTTTTTTATTTTATTTTAGGTTTAGGTTTATTTTTATTTTTTAGTTTTAGGTTTTTATTTTAGGTTTATTTTATTTTATTTATTTTATTTAGTTTAGTTTAGGGTTTATTTTAGGTTTAGGTTTTATTTTTGTTTAGTTTAGGTTTATTTTATTTTATTTTGGGTTTAGGTTTTCATTTAGGGTTTAGTTTTATTTTATTTATTTTAGGTATATTTTAAGTTTAGGTTTTATTTAGTTTTATTTTATTTTATTTTAGATTTATTTATTTTATTTGAAATTTAGTTTTATTTAATTTTGGTTTTATCCATATGTTTATTTTATCTTAGTTTAGTTTAGTTTTTTCTTATTTTATTTTATTTTTTCAGTTTTATTTTATTTTATTTTAGGTTTAGGTTTGGCTTAAGTTTAGGTTTTATTTTATTTTATTATTTTATCTATTTAGTTTAAGTTCACTTATTTATTTATTTTTAGGTTTTATTTAGTTTAGTTTAGGTTTTATAGTAGGTTTAGTGTAGGGTTTAGGGTAGGATTCAGGCCAGGGCTTAAGGTAGGCCCAGGCCAGGTAGGGTCAGGGCCCATGGTTTAGCGTTTGGCTGGCTCAGTGGCCTGTCAGCCCAGATATGGTCAGCCTCACCCAGCCAGTCAGGGGAGGTTACTCAGCAGGATTTATGGTTGTGGTCAAGAGCCCAAAGTGGCCCAGGTCAGCCAGAACCTGGTGGCCTGGGTTTAGTCAGCCCATAACCCCAGATGAGTGGAGCCTGTGGCCTGTTTTAAGTTGTGGCCCAGGCCCAGGCCCCAGGTAGGCCCAGAGCCTGGGTGGTCAGTGAGTTTAGGCCCAGGTCAGGGTCTTGTTTTAATTTTTAATTTTAATTTGTCCAGTGTATTTTATTTATTTTATTTATCTTTATCTTATACTTTGATTTAGGTTTATTTCTATTTTATTTTATTTAGTTTATTTATTTTAAGTTTTTTTAATTTTAGTTTAGTTTTTTATGTTTAGGTTTAGGTTTAGGTTTATTTTTTAGTTTATTTTTATTTTTATTTTATTTTTGAGGTTTAGGTTTTATTTTTTATTTTTAGGTTTAAGTTTAGGTTTTTATTTTATTTTTTTAGGTTTAGGTTTTATGTTTTTTTTAGGTTTATTTTTATATTTTATTTTTTAGTTTAGCTTTAGGTTTATTTTTAGTTTATTTTATTTTATTTAGTCTAGGTTTAGGTTTAGGTTTAGTTTATTTTGGGCTTAGGTTTAGGTTTTATTTATTTTAGTTTAGTTTATTTTAGTGTAGGTTTAGGTTTAAATTTTTTTTATTTAGTTTAGGGTTTAGGTTTTAATTTTTATTTACTTTTAGGTTTTTTTTTTAGGTTTATTGTTTAGGTTTAGCTTTTTGTTTAGTTACATTCAATAATGAAGACTTACTCCTAGGGATGATCGAGCACAACCACCTCTTTACATTATAGTGGATGTTGGTTGATACAAGCTATCTAGAGTTTCCTTTGACCCAGTGTATCAGTTAAAATTATGAGTCAAAGAACCCTTGCCTACTTGAGGATCGACATCTCCAAACTCCAAAAAGAAAGGATGATGTTGAAAGGATGTAATGAATAAGGCGAGAGGGCCTTATGTTATTTGTTTTTCGAATTATGGTGGGGGGGGGCTCCACGCCAATCATAGAGGGTATACCTTTTGATTTGATCGAGTACAACATTGAGATATGATGTGCTATCTCGAAAGATAGAGACATCACCTTACAATGGACCTAATCACATAATAAGGACTCCTAAGGCATGATGGGACTTCACATGTACTAGAGATTTTTCCCCTAATTTATATGGATGAATAAAGTAGAGTTTATATTAAATCATGTTCTTAAGTTCCTTATGAAGGTAAGCCTCCGTAATAAATTACATCTTAGGAAAAGAAATTTTTTATGAATACTCTCAATTATAGTAGACAATTATCATCTCTAAAGATTTCAAGGTTAGACTATCAAAGGATTGGTTGTATTTGAAAAATCAATTGGGAAAGTTCAAGGAGAAGACTTATTTTTGGAATCCAATTGAAATACACAGGAAATATTCATGATACTAGGAAGCTTAGTGAGCATTCCAATCTATTCTATGGTTGGGCTTATAAGTTTGAAGATGAGGAGATTTATATGTTTTGAGTTGATATTTAATTAAATTACTAGGGCTTATAATCCACCAACACAACATTGTGGGAATGCCTAAGAGGTGAGGATTTATGCTTGTAGCCCGAAAGAAATAGATACCTCAAATCCTAAATCTAGGGAGCTTTAGTATGAGCTAAAGGATGACTTAAATCTAAGCCACAGGTGGACATAAGGGTTTACCTCTACAAGAGATAATAAATTGTCCGACTTCTAGACTTATAACTTCCTAGAGTGGCCGTCAGCTAACTCCTCCTATGATTTTAAAACTAAGTTGTTTGGTCTTATGAATTGAAGGATAGCTAGGGTAGTTATTTTTTTAAAAAGATATTAAAGTTGTAAACACACTCCCTAAGAGACTAGAGCATGACTGGTATGAGCATAAGACTTATTTTAACACATTATTTTGACAAAGGCTTTAGGATTTCTTATGCCTAAATGAATGATGAAATAATTTATGGGCAAATCAGCTAGAAGAAGGTGTTCTCTACCACAAGAGATGCCCTCACAGGTCAAACATTCCTTTATCATGCAAGGATGAAGATCCTTCATGTTCAAGAGAGAAAGAATATGCATGCATGATGTGAAACATACAACCATACAACTAAGCGATTGCTAAATATTTTAATTATCTTATTCATGTCATAGGCTTTATGATGAGGTTATGAGTTGTATAAAATTTAGTTATGAGTGATTAGTTAGGTATACAAGTTATTTTTATCCTAAGAACCTAATCGTATCCAATCTACACATTAAAGCATCAATCATTTAAGAAATTATGAAAAACATGTCGTCCTAATGCACAATGTAAACATAACATCAAATAATTATATAAACTATCATAATGGAATAAAAGACCGATGCGATTGGGTACTATCATAGAACCGAAGAGAGAAAGGATGGGTAGCCGAGCTCTACCCTTATACAACCTGGAATATGAAAGAATAATTATTATTGTATTAACTACTATGGAGGTCTTCATTCTTCATATCTCCATTTCTGATTTGGTTCCTTCTTTGATTTGGATGGAGCTTGCTTCAAAGGCATTATAGAACACCCTAGGATAAAGCCTTTTGGCCACTACTCATCCTAATCTCCAATAACACTAATCCTAATTCCTATTGCTAAAATTACATTTATATGGGAAAACTAAATCTAACTACACCTACAAAATAGTGGTTAGCTAAATATACATATAATCCCAAGCAATTGTATTTATAATTTGGACTTAGCACCCTACACATGGGTAACTAAGCTCACCTGTCTTTACTTGGATTATGCTTAATGATTTAAGCAACCTGCAAAAAGGACATTCACATTTATTTTTAAGCATCCCTTAAGCATAATCCCTTGCAAAAAATATGATTAGGCTAATATTAGCCTATCATCAAGTCTACGAAGCATACACCCTAACATCAAATCTAAAATAATACATGATAAAACAAAATATACATCAAATCATACACCAACTTAACTTCAAGTTAGAAGTGGTGACTTAAATCTAATGTGTGTATTAAGGATTGTGTGGTAAGTCTTATTAGGCATTAGTGTTGTATTTTCTAAGTGTAGAAGTATTCAATTTAACATGAAAGGTTGATCTCACTTGAAGTAGTTTAATTGATTTGAGAATTTTAATTTCTAATTTCTTCTATTTCATTTTATTACACTTAGCAACTAAGTATTATTAATAGAGGAAAAGAGGATTTCCCTCTTTCAACCCTACCTTAAGTCACTTTCTAATGTATATTAATTTTTTTTTAGTTCTCTTTAGTGAATGGCTTATTAAATAATTAATTTAATCCTAAGTTTAGGTTCACTTTAAATAATCCTATTCAAAATGGAATGCATCTTAAGATTAATTTAATTTAATTACTACCACATGACATATATTAAATCATTCCTTTCCATCACATGTAACATGCATATGATTTAATCCTAAGTGTATCTATACATACAACATATTTTAACACACTTAAATGATGAATGTATGTGTATGTCTAAGATTTATATTTTATTTGATTGAATTATTTAAACAAATTAATTTAAAACTTTATTAAAATTCTTATATAAAAAGGACATAAGAATGAAATTAAATAGGCATGTGCCATTGTTAAACTAGGGAGTGAGGTAATCAAATGACCTCCTTGGAGCTAGCTAAAGCCTCATATTCTCAGGATGTCTAGACTATATACCCATTTTCATTCAAATATATGTAAATTCGTACACATGAACAAATGAAGTAAGCTCCAAATCGTATGGCTAATTAATTCATCCACTTAGTCAATTGTGAATGCATGCAATTTTCACATAAAATGGGATTTTTATTCACTAATCACCTATACATATACATGTACAAATATATAGGCTAGTACGTGTCATTGTTAAACCATGAAAGTGATGTAATCAAATGACCTCTTTAGGGCTAACTAAAATCTCGTATTCCTGAGATGTCTATACTATATACTTTCTTTTCTTAGACACACATGGATGTATACATAAATGAGGGAAAGAAAACCATGCAAAGATTGTATATTTTTTTTGAGATATATATATATATATATATATATATATATATATATATATATATGAATTAAAGCTCTATCTAAATTTTAATGTTGAAATACATAATAATGAAATCAAATGGGTATGTGCCGTTGTTCAACCAGGGAAGTAAGATAATCAAATGACCTCCTTGGGGCTAGTTAGAGCCTCGTGTTCTCAAAGTGTCCATACTATATACCCATTAACATTCAATCTTATATAAATCAATACATGAATAGAGGAAAGAGAACTCAACATTCATACACTCAAGCTATAAGCACATGCATTTCTTACGTATTTATAGCTAGCATCATAAAACATATTATTATTCATTTATAAGTTTTTGAAAAATACGGTTGGATTTAATAGTGATAATAGCCACACATATATTAAATTAAATCAACACATGCAAGCTTACATAAATGAAATCCATTTTATTTTACTTGGTTTTGAAAATATGGATGCATGAATTCAATTGACATACCAAATTTAACATTGTTGGAAAGAGGACAATCACATATAAGCATGTGATTCATTCAACCAAACTAGTTCTTAAGGATAATCAAATCAAATAAGATTATTTAAAAAACTAAAGCTTCTTTATTTATTAAGTTTTGTAATTGATTTGATTTAAATAGGAGAAGAGTAATCATTACTTACTATTTTAAACCCATTCCCACATTAATGATTTGATTTAATTTAAGGAAATGTAATTAAGTTGATTTTATGGGTTAATTAAGTTGAACCCTTAATTAGATGAATTAATCACCCTTGCCAATGTCACCTTAAAGTAATTAACTAAATAATTATGAGCCTTGCATGGAAAATAAACTTGCAATGATCCTAGGAAATAAAAAGGGCCTAATGCAATTAGCTCATGTTTAATAGTTAATTAGATTAAGGGACTTAATTAATTACTCTTATGGTTTTTTTAAAGAACTACTTATGATTTAATTAATTTAGGTCTAATGTGATTATGATTTTAATTTGATAAAGTGATTTAATTAATTAGTTAAATCTTAATTAATTTTATTTTAAAAAAGGGCAAAATGAACCTAGGAAAGGGGTCTCAACCTTATTCCTTAGTTCACTTACTATTGAACAACGATTAATAAACTAAATTAACCAATTTATTACTATTCATGAGATTAATTAATCATTAATTAACTTAAATAAGTAGTTAAAGTTTCATTAGTGTATTTTCCTAATTAAGTGGGCAATAAATTCCAAGAAAATTATGAGAGGTAGAGGTCATCCCATTAAATTAACCCATATAATTTGGCATTAACTGCTCAAGTAATTAAAGAATAATTAAGCTAATTAATTTTTTAATTAAACCTTAATTACTATTGAAAATTAGTTAAGATCATTTTTAATTAATTCCCCTCTGAAATACATTTAAAATAAATATTTATTTGCATTTTTTTATTTCTCTATGATTTTTTATGATTTTTAGAAGTTTTAGCCATAAAAAATGATTAATTAAGCATAATTAAAGCTTAATTATCGCTATGTATGCGCGACACACAAGACATTCCACATGGCACTGCCGGATTGGCTATTTAAAACTTATCCGACAGTGCCTATGTGGCAGTGGTGGACGCGCTTTCTCGTCCGCCATCCAATCTAAGATCAAATGATTGCAATTAAATATACAGATTAATAGAATTAAATTAGATCAATCTAGCATATTTAATCATGACCATCCATTTTGATCACACAGAATGGACAATGTGTGATCTAACATCATGTGAGTGAGGAAGAATAGATCCGTCTGCCATTGTTCACTTGATCCGAGCTTAAAAGGATACCACACCTTCATGACATCGATCAAAGGGGATCGAATGGTTAAGATCACACAAGTTTTTTTAAAAAAGCTCCAACCTATTTTTGCCTAAGGACCAATTTTGGAAGCTCAAGATTGGCAGCTCAAGATTGGCAGCTAGAACGATTGAGGAAGCTTTATCTAGTGGAGATGAAGCTATATTGAGCAGCAATTGGATCAATTCCTTGACGTTCACTCAGAAGTCCATGAACTGATGATTTGGAGCTTAACTTTGATCAAAGTCCCACCTCCAGTGCTCGGGAAGCTTTGGAGATGATTCACTCTTACTCTATGAGGCCTATGGAAGGTACGTGCAAAGTTAATTTGATTTTGATGGAGAAATGGGGAAGTTAGGTCAAAAATGGGAGTGTCTTATTTCGAGATGGACAGGAATGACATTTTTTGATTAAGGAATGAGCTTGGGAGCTTACGGCTTGGGTAGATAGGGATCTAAGAAATGATTTTTGTGTGTGTTTGAGTGGAAATGAGGGGGTGTATACCCCTTCATATTGATCAAGTTTGGCTTCTAGTGGCTTCTAACCATCTCAGAGAGTCATGGGTGGCATGGAGGAGGTCAGTTGGCTCAGCTTGGTTGGTTGAAGGTGTGGAGAAGGCTACCAAGAAGGAATCATGGGTGTCCTATGGGTTTGAAATGCTCCAATGGGGAGGGTGAGGTGATTTCACCTCCCATGGGTAATGGCTGACCCAACCACCCCTTAGGTCAAGTTGGGCAGTGTCCTAGGTGCTTAGGTGGACCATTGGGAGAGTACCAAGTGGCCAAAGAATTGAAATGACCACATACATGGGTGATTTATCTAATTTGATGTCCTTGACCTAAGGGTAGAATGATCATTTGGCATTAGATCTAATTTAGGCAGATTTGAAATGAGCCAAAAGTAGGTTAGCCCAAATTTCAAGTCAATTGGAGTTGATTAGGTTAGGTTTGACTCAATTTGACTAATTTTGGACAAATGGGGGTTAGGTTACATCAAGTTGACCAATTGGTCAAATTGGATCAAACCAAGGGTTGGGTCAAGTTCATATGATCATTTGGGATGTTTTGGTTCAATTGGTTTGGTTTAGTTTGGCTTAGATTTGATTTTGGCTCATTTGAATTCATTTGGGTCAATGGGTTAAGTTGACCAATTTGACCAAATTGGCCAAATTGGCTTGGGTTGGGTTTAGTTGACAAATTGAAGATGATTGTAGGCTTTGGTTTCTATAAATTTGGATTATGTTTTGATTTAGGCAAATTTTAACTTTTAGCTCAATTTGGGCTAAGTATGTCAATTGGGTTCAATTGGGTCCAATAATGGCTTTGGTCAAGTTCAACAATAAATTTGGAATGAACTTGAGTCATTGGTTGCAATCAATTTGGTTTATATTTTGATTTGACCCTATTTGATCTTTTAGGTCAATTTGGGTCAACTTAGGTCAAGAGGGCCAATTGGGTTTACTTTGACTCAATCAGAGGTCAAGTCATATTCAAATATTGATTTTGATTTAGTATGAATCATTGGTTTTGAAGGGATTTAGCTTAGGTTTCAATTTGGCTAGTTTGGGTTCATATGGGTTAAGGGGTTGACTTGGTCAAATGACCAAGTTGACTTGGTTTGACCTAATTTGTTAAATTGATCTACCTAAGGTGATCAACAATCATGATGAGAGGCTTTGATGGGCTTGGTTCAGTCCAATTTGGGTAGGATTAGAACTTGGCTTAAATAGGTCAAATTGGCCACTTTGGGTCAAGCAGACCAATTGGGTTTAGTTGGCCTGATTTTGGGTTTAGTTTGATTTAGTTGAGTTTATATATGGATTTGGGATTGATATATAAATTCAATTGTAATTAGCTTGGGTTCAAATGGGTTTTGGTTCATTTGAACATTTCAAGTCAAAAAGGATAACTTATGTTTGACTTGGGTCTATTTTGGTTTGGCTTAATGATTGTAGATTACATTTATATTTGTGAATATGATTGAAGGTATGATTGATTCATGAGAAAATCAATTGAATTTAGATTTTGGAATGAAGGAATTTGGCTAAGTCCATGGAGTTGGGTCATGTGGCTTAGGTTTGGATTTTGATTTTGTTTGATTTAGTTTTGATGATTTAGATGTATTTCATTTAGTTGTGAATATGATTGAAAATATGATTGATTTTTGAGAAAATCAATTGGCTTTGACTTGATTTGGATTAAGATTTGGCTAAATCCATGGATAAGTCATATGGCTTAGGAAGGGTTTTGATTCAAATTGATTTAGTTTGATTTAGTTTTGATCATTTGAATTTGGATTTGATTTATATTTAAGAAGATGATTGAAGATATAAATTTATATGAGAAAATCAATTGATTTTGGATTAATTTTGATTAAGATTTGGCTGTCCATGAGATAGGTCATATGGCTTAGGAAGGGATTCAAATTTGGAATTGATCACTGGCTTTAATAATTTGGTTTTAAAATTTGGGTTTGGATTTGGATTTGAATTAGGGGTTTAGGATTTATGGTTTATGGTTGTCAATTTTAAGGTTTAGGATTTATGGTTTTAGGGTTTAGGGTTTATGGTTTAGAGTTTATGGCTTAGGGTTTAGTGTTTAGGGTTTAGTGTATTTAGGGTTTAGGGTTTAAGGTTTAGGTTTTATGTTTAGGGTTTAAGTTTATTTTTAGGATTTATGATTTAGGATTTAGGGTTTAGGGTTCAGGATTTAGGGTTTTAGGGTTTAGGCTTTAGGGATTATGGATTAGGGTTTAGGGTTTGTGTCAGGGTCAGGGTCCAGGTTTAGGGTTTAAGATTTAGGGTTTAGGTTTAGGGTTTAAGGTAGGGTTGAGGGTTATGGGTTAGGGTTAGGGTTAAAGTTTTAAATTTTAAAATTTTAAATTTTATTATTTTAAAAATTAAAAAAACCGTAGGTATAAGTTTTTAGTTTAGTTTTATTTATTTTATTTTATTTTATTTTTTATTTTATTTAGGTTTATTTTATTTTATTTTTTATTTAGTTTAATTTTTTTTCATTTAGGTTTATTTATTTTAGCTTAGGTTTTTTATTTTAGTTTATTTTTTATGTTTAGGTCTAGGTTTAGGCTTATTTCTTAGTTTAGTTTTATTTTTATTTTTTGTTTCAGATTTAGGTTTTATTTTTAATTTTTAGATTTAGGTTTAGGTATTTATTTGATTTTTTTATGTTTAGGTTTTAGGTTTTTATTTTTAGGTTTAATTTTTTAGTTTTAGTGTAGGTTTATTTTTATTTTATTTTATTTTATTTAGGGTTTTGGTTTAGGTTTAGGTTTACTTTATTTTAGGTTTAGGTTTAGGTATTATTTATTTTAGTTTAGGTTTAGGTTTATTTTATTTTTATTTTAGGTTTAGTTCTTTTTAGTTTAGGGTTTAAGTTTTATTTTTTATTTTTTATGTTTATTTTTTAAGTTTAAGTTTTTATTTAGTTTTTACTTTTTTATTTTAAGTTTATTTATTTTTATTTTATGTTTAGTTTTTATTTTATTTAGCTTTTTTATTTTTTTAATTTAGTTTAGGTTTTTATTTATAATATTTTAATTTCAGTTTTATTTTTTATTTTATTTTCTTAGGTTTAGGTTTAGGTTTAGGTTATAGTTTATGTTTTTTTCTTTTATTTTGGCTTAGATTTATTTATTTATTTTATTTTTAGGTTTTATTTAGTCTAGGTTTAAGTTTTTAGCTTTTTGGGGTTTATGGTTTAGGGTTAGTTGAGGGTTTAGGGCTTAGGGTTTAGTGTTTAGGGTTTATGGTTTAGGATTTAGGGTTCAGGTTAAGGGTTTAAGTTTTAGGGTTTAGTGTTTAGGGATTAAAATTTAAGGGTTTAAGGTTTAGGGTTTAGTGTTTAGGATTTTATGGGTTTAGGGTTTAGGTTTTAGGTCTACAGTTTTGGTTTTAGTTTAATGTTTAGGGTTTTTGATTTTATTTTTATTTTCACAAAGATCAAATTCAGATTCAACCTTTTTTTGGTAAGACATGAGCGACGACATAGATCAAAAATCAGCACACATAGAGTAAATAAAAACCCTAGATAACTAGAACCATCTATGTTGTAAGGACATAGTTCCATAAGTAGATCGAAGTTCTTGCTTTCTCCAATTCCCATTAGAACCAGACCTCGAGTAGCGTAACCCACCATCATTTCCCCAATCTCCCCTTATCACCACCTTGGTTGTAACCTTGGTCCTATTTCTTAACCACCATTGCTCCAACCACCACCTTCATCCACCAACAACACCTCCGTCCCCACCATAACCACGATAAGCCACCATGCCTTCTATTGAATCTGGTTTCACTGTTGACGATTATGTTTGCCATGAAGGTTCCCCATTCATTTAGGTTACTAGGCATTAGGGTTTAGGTTTATTTTAATTTAGTTACTTGGGTTTAGGTTAGGGTAGTTTTAGTTTGGTTTAAGGTTTTGTTTCAGTTTAGAGTTTAGGGTTTAGTTTTATGCTTTTAGGGTTTAGGATTTAGGATTCTTAGGTTTATTTTTAGTGGTTTAGTGGTTTAGTGTCAGGGTTTTTGTCAGTAGGTTTAGGGAGGTTTAATTTGCATGAGTAGTAATACGTAACTGGGTTTATATTTTTTAAATTAAGTAAACTAGTTGGTTTAGGTTTAAGTTTAGGCTTTCAATTTTGTTTAAGTTTATACTTATTTTATTTTAGTTTAGTTTTTATTTATTTTTAGGTTTAGGCTTAGGTTGAGGTTTTAGTTTAGGTTTTTATTTTATTTTATTTTATTTTATTATTAAATTTTGGTTTAGGTTTTTTTATTTATTTCATTTTTAGGTTTTATTTAGTTTAGCTTTAGGTTTTTAGCTTTTTAGGGTTTAGGATTTAGGGTTTAGGGTTTAGGGTTTAGGGTTTAGGGTTTAGGTTTTAGGTTTAGGGTTTAAGGTTTAGGGATTAGGTTTTAGGTCTAGGGTTCTGATTTTAGTTTAGGGTTTAGGGCTTTTAGTTTTTTTTTTGACAGAGAATAAATTCAGATTCAATATTTCTTCTTTTTGATTTCATCAACCAAGTAACACACCAAGTTTTCTAAGACATAAATGATGACATGGATGAAAACTAAGAACACATAGAGGAAATTAAAAAACCTAGATAACTAGAACCATCTTTACTATAAGGATAGTTCCATAAGCAGCAGATTAGATCGATCGTTCTTCAATTTCTCCAATTCCCATCAGAACCTCCCTGACCTCGTGAGTAGCAGGATCCACCATCATATCCACAATCTCTCCCTTTGCCACCACCAAGGTTGTAACCTCCGTGTCTCCTCCCGCCTCCATAACTACCATTGCTCTGACCACCACCTTAATTTTCACCAGCACCTCTAGATCCCCCACCAGCACTGTGATAACCATTGCCTATGCCTTCACCTCCACTGCCATATCTATACTGAGCCTGGTCGATAGTGATGTTCCTATCATCAAGGATCTGCCCATTCTTAGGGTACAGATTTAAGTTTATTTTCTAAATTTATTTAGTTACTTTAGGTTTATTTTTAGGGTTTGGGGTTTAGGTTTTAGGGTTTAGGGTTAGGGTTTAGGATTTAGGGTTTAAGTTTTAGAGTTTAGGGTGTAAGGTTTAGGGTTTAAGGTTTAGGGTTTTAGGGTTTATGTTTTTAGGTTAGGGTTTAGGATTATGGTTTAGGTTTTATAGTTTAGGGTTTAGTGTTTAGGGTTTAGGTTTTAGGGTTTAGGGTTTTTTATGGTTTAGGGTTTAGGGTTTAGTGTTTAAGGTTTAGGGTTAGTTTTTGGGTTTAGGGTTTGCGGTTTAGGTTTTAGGGTTTAGGATTTAGGGTTTATGATTTTTTTATTTTTAAATTAAATCAACGGGTAGATTTATATTTATATAGTTTTTTTTATTTATTTTGGTTTATTTTTTATTTTATGTTTATTTTGGTTTATTTTTTATTTTTATTTAGTTTTGTGTAATTATTTATGTTTATTTATTTTAGTTTAAGTTTTTTATTTCAATTTATTTTTTAGGTTTTGGTTTATTTTTTAGTTGTGTTTATTTTTATTTTATTTTTTAGGTTTACATTTTATTTTATATTTTTAGGTTTAGGTTTAGATTTTTATTTTATTTTCTTTAGTTTAAGTTTTAGGTATTTATTTTATTTTATTTTTAGGTTTAATTTTTAGTTTAGGTTTAGGTTTATTTTTAATTTATTTTATTTTATTTTGTTTGGGGTATAGGTTTAGTTTATTTTAGGTTTAGGTTTTATTTATTTTAGTTTATCTTAGTTTAGGTTTAGATTTATTTTATTTTGTTTATTTTAGGTTTTGGTTTTTTTAGTGTAAAGTTTAGTTTTTATTTTATATTTATTTTTAGGTTTAAATTTTAGATTTATTTCTTAGGTTTAAGTTTATATTTAGTTTTTATTTTATTTTATTTTAGGTTTATTTTTTTTTATTTTTTGTGTAGTTTTTATTCTATTTAGGTTTTTTATTTTTAGGTTTATTTTATTTTTTAGTTTTGTTTAGGTTTTTAATTATTTTATTTTAGTTTATTTTTAAAATTTTGTTTTATTTTATTTTTAGGTTTAGTTTTAGTTGTAGGGTTTATGGTTTAGTGTTTAGTGTTTAGGCTTTATAGTTTAGAATTTTTAGGTTTTAGGATTTAGGGGTTTAGGGTTTAGGGTGTAGGGTTAACGGTTTAGGATTTTTGGTTTAGGGTTTAGGGTTTTAGGGTTTAGTATTTATTTACTAAAAAAAATTAAGTATATATGTAAGTTTAGGTTTATTTAGCTTATTTAATTTATTTATTATTTATTTTAGTTTATTTTATTTTTTATTTTTATTTAGGTTTATTTTTTATTTTTATTTAGTTTAGTTTATTTATTTTAGGTTTATATATTTTAGTTTATGTTTTTTATTTTAGTTTATGTTTTAGGTTTAGGTTTTGGTTTATGTTTATTTTTTTGTTTAATTATATTTTTGATTTATTTTTTTGGTTTAGGTTTAATTTTATAATTTTAGGTTTAAGTTTAGGTTTAGTTTTTTATTTTATTTTTTTTATTTTTTGGTTTTAGGTTTTTACTTTAGGTTTATATTTAGGTTTTATTTTTTAGTTTAGGTTTAAGTTTATTTTTAGTTTATTTCATTTTATCTTGTTTAGGTGTAGGTTTAGGTTTAGGTTTAGGTTTTATTTATTTTAGTTAGTCTGATTTAGTGCACGTTTAGGTTTATTTTATTTTTATTTTAAGTTTAGGTTTCTTTTAGTTTAGGTTTCTGATTTTACTTTAGGGTTAAAGGTTTTTGTTTTTTTAATAGAGAATAAATTCAGATTCAACATTTCTTCTTTTTGATTTCATCAACCAAGTAACACACTAAGTTTTCTAAGGCACACATGATGACATAGATAAAAAATGGACATGCATATAACAAATCAGAAAACCTAGATAACTAGAATCGTCTTTATTGTAAAGATATAGTTCCATAAGAAAAATATCAGATCAATCATTTTTTAGTTTCACCAATTCCCATCATAACCACCATGGCCTCTTAAGTAGCTGGATCCACCGTTATATCCCCGACCTCTCCCTCCACCACCACTATGGTTGTAACCTTCGTCGCTCCTCCCTCCTCCATAACCACCACTGCTCTGACCACCACGTCCATATCCACCAACACCTCTAGGTCCCCCATCACCACTGTGATAACCGCCACCTCCTCTTAAACCTCCATCGCTAGATCTAGACTGAGCCTGGTTGACGGTGATGTTCCTGCCATCAAGGTTCTACCCATTCTTAGGGATTAGGTTTTTTTTTAGGTTTATTACATTTTAGGGTTTAATTTTATTTTTTAATTTATGTAGTTACTTTAGGTTTAGGTTTAGGGTTTGGGGTTTAGGATTTAAGGTTTAGGGTTAGGGTTTAGGGTTTAGGGTTTAGGGTATTAGGGTTTATGCTTTAGGGATTAAAGCTTAGGGTTAGGGTTTAGGGTTTAGGTTTTAGGGTTTAGGGTTTTAGGGTTTAAGGTTTTTTTTTTAAATTAAGTAAATCGATAGGTTTAGGTTTATTTAGTATATTTAGTTTATTTTTTATTTTTATTTAGGTTTATTTTCTATTTTTATTTAGTTTAATTTATTAATTTTAGGTTTATTTATTTTAGTTTAAGTTTTTTAATTTCATTTATTTTTTAGGTTTAGGTTTAGGTTTTGGTTTAATTTTTTCTTGAGTTTTATTTTTATTTTATTCTTGAAGTTTAGGTTTTATTCTTTATTTTTAGGTTTAGGTTTAGGTTTTATTTTAGTTTTTTAGGTTTAGGTTTTAGGTTTTTATTTTAGGTTTAGGTTTATTTTTAGTTTATTTTATTTTACTTAGTTTAGGTTTAGGTTTAGGTTTAATTTATTTTAGGTTTAGGTTTTATATATTTTAGTTTAGTTTTTTTTTTTTAGTTTAGGTTCAAGTTTATTTTATTTTATTTATTTTATGTTTAGGTTTTGTTTTAGTTTAGGGTTTAGGTTTTATTTTTTATTCATTTTTTGGTTTTATTTTTAGGTTTAGGTTTTATTTAGTTTTTATTTTATTTTGTGTTGATTTTATTTTTATTTTATGCTTAGCTTTTAGTTTATTCAAGTTTTTTAATCTTATGTTTATTTTATTTTTTAGTTTAGTTTATTTTTATTTTTTTATTTTATTTTATTTTTAGGTTTAGGTTTAAGTTTTAGTTTAGGTTTTTTATTTTCTTTTTCATTTTATTTATGTTTAGGTTTATTTATTTATTTTATTTTCTTTTTAGGTTTTATATAATTTAGGATTATGTTTTAGGTTATTAGTGTTTAAGGTTTAGGGTTTAGGGTTTAGGGTTTAGGGGTTTAGGGTTTAGGGTTTTAGGGTTTAGGCTTTAGGGTTAAAATTTAGGGTTTAAGATTTAGGGTTTAGTGTTTAGGCTTTAGGGTTTAGGTTTTTAGGGTTTAGGGTTTAGGGTTTAGGGTTAGCTTAGGGTTTAAAGTTAGTTTAGGGGTTAGATTTGAGGGTTTAGGGTTTAGGGTTTTTAGGGTTTAGGGTTTTAAGGTTTAGGGTTTAGGGTTTCAGGTTTAGGTTAGGGTTAGGGTTTAGGGATTAGGATTTAGGGTTTAGGTTTTAGGGTTTAAGGTTTTGGGTTTAGGATTTAGGGTTGTAAGTTTAGGGTTTTTTCTTTTAAAATTTAAGTAAACCTATAGGTTTAGGTTTATTTAGATTATTTAGTTATTTATTTATTTATTTTAATTTATTTTATTTTTCTTATTTTTATTTATGTTTATTTTTTATTTTTATTTAGTTTAGTTTATTTATTTTAGTTTATGTTTTATTATTTTAGTTAATTTTTTTGGTTTGGAATTAGGTTTATGTTTATTTTATAGATAAGTATTTTTTAATTTATTATTTAGGTTTAGGTTTTCTTTTTTCTTTTTAGTTTTAGGTTTAAGTTTTAATTTTAATTTTTTAGGTTTAGGTTTTAGGTTTTTAGATGTTATTTTTTAATTTAGTTATATTTATATTTTAATTTTTCTGGTTTAGGTTTTATTTTTTATTTTTAGGTTTAGGTTTACATTTTTATTTTATTTTAATAGGTTTAGGTTTTAAGTTTTTATTTGAGGTTTATTTTTAGGTTTTATTACGGTTTAAGGTTTATGGTTTAGGGTTTAGGTTTAGCTTAGTGTATAGGGTTAGATTAGGGGTTAGGGTTTTTAGGGCTTTGGGTTTAGGGTTCAGGGTTTAAGGTTTAGGATTTAGGGTTGTAGGTTTAGGGTTAGGGTTTAGAGTTTTACGGTTTAAAGTTTAGTGTAAACCTATAGATTTATGTTTATGTAGTTTATTTTTTATTTATTTTAGTTTATTTATTTTAAATTTTTTTAAGTTTTCTTTATTTTATATAGTTTAGTTTATTTATTTTAGTTAAGGTATTTTATTTTATTTTAGTTTTTAAGCTTAGATTTAGGTTTATGTTTATTTTTTGGATTAATATTTCATTATTTTTTTTAGTTTTAAGTTTTGTTTTTAATTTTTAGGTTTAAGTTTTAAGTTTTATTATATTTTTTTAGGTTTAAGTTTAGGTTTTATTTTAGGTTTCTTTTTAGGTTTTCTTTTTTAGTTTAGGTTTATGTTTATTTTTATTTAATTTTATTTTATTTAGTTTAGGGCTTAGGTTTAGTTTATTTTAGGTTTAGGTTTTATTTATTTTAGTTTAGTTTATTTTAGTTTAGTCTATTTTAGTTTAGGTTTAGGTTTATTTTGTTTTGTAAATTTTAAGGTTTGGTTTTTTTAGTTTAGGGTTTTGGTATTATTTTTCTTTTAAGTTTTATTTTTATGTTTATTTTTTAGGTTTATGTTTTTATTTAGTTTTCATTTTATATTATTTTTGGTTTATTATATTTGTATTTTACTTTTGGGTTATATTTTATTTAGGTATTTTGTTTTTAAGTTTACTTTTTTTAGTTTAGTTTAGGTTTTATTTATTTTATTTTAGTTTAGTTTAGTTTATTTTATTTTATTTTTAGGTTTAGGTTTAGGTTTAGGTTTAGGTTTTAATTTAGATTTCTATTTTATTTTAATTTTTATTTTATTTTTTATTTTATTTATGTTTAGGTTATTATTTATTTATTTTATTTTTAGGTTTCATTTGATTAAGGTTTAGGTTTTTAGGTGTTTAGGATTTAGGATTTAGGGTTTAGGGTTTGAGGTTTAGGGTTTAGGGTTTAGGGTTTAGGGTTTTGGGTTTAGGGTTTAGAGTGTTAGTTTTTAGGGTTTAGGGTTTAGTGTTTAGGGTTTAGGGTTTATCATTTAGGTTTTTGGGTTTAGGGGTTAGGGTTTTAGGGTTTAGGGTTTAGGGTTTATCGTTCGGGGTTTTTTTATTTTTTATTCCGTTATTTAGGGTTTAAAATTTAGGGTTTAGGATTTATTATTTTTTAGGATTTAGGGTTTAGGGTTTAGGGTTTGGGGTTTAGGGTTGTAGGTTTAGGGTTTATGGTTTAGAGTTTAGGGTTTAGGATTTGTGGTTCAGGGTTTTTTTTAATATTAAGTAAACCGGAAGGCTTAGGTTTATTATTTTATTTTTTATTTATTTTAGTTTATTTTATTTTATTTATTTAGGTTTATATTTTATTTAGGTTAGTTTATTTATTTTGGTTCAAGTTTTTTTATTTTAGTTTATTTTTTAGGTTTAGGTTTAGGTTTAGTTTTATGTAAATTTTTTAGTTTAGTTTTATTTTTATTTTATTTTTGTAAGTTTAGGTTTTATTTTTTATTTTTAGGTTTAGGTTTAAGTTTTTATTTTATTTTTTTAGGTTTAGGTTTTAGGTTTTTATTCGAGGCCTATTTTTAAGTTTTAGTTTTTTGTTTCATTTTAGATTTATTTTATTTTATATAGTTTATGTTTTTGGTTTAGTTTATTTTAGGTTTAGGTTTAGGTTTTATTTATTTTAGTTTAGTTTATTTTAGTGTAGGTTTAGCTTTATTTTACTTTTATTTTAGGTTTAGTTTTTTTTTTTAGTTTAGGGTTTAGGGTCTTTGGTTTTTTTTAACAGAGAACAAATTCAGATTAAACATTTCTTATTTTTGATTTCATCAACCAAGTAACACAATAAGTTTTCTAAGACATAAGTGATGAGATTAATAAAAAATGAGCATGCATAGAGCAAATCAAAAACCCTAAATAACTAGTACTATCTTTACTGTAAAGGCACAATTCCATAAGCAGTAGATCGGATCGACCATTCTTTAGTTTCTCTAGTTTCCATCAAAACCACCCAGGCCTCTCGAGTAGCGGGATCCACCATCATATCCCCAATCTCTCCCTCTGCCATCACCAAGGCTATAACCTCCATCCCTCCTCCTGCCTCCATAACCACCACTACTTTGACCACCACCTTCATATCCACTAGCACCTATAGATCCCCCACCACCACTGCGATGACCGCCGCCTCCGCCTTCACCTCCAATCCTAGATCTAAACTAAGTCAGGTTGACGGTGATTTTCATGCCATCAAGGTTCTGCCCAATCTTAGGGTTTAGGATTAGGTTTAGGTTTATTATGTTTTAGAGATTAGGTAAATTTTTTAATTTATTTAATTACTTTATATTTAGGTTTAGGGTTTGGGGTTTAGGGTTTAAGGTTTAGGGTTGGGGTTTAGGGTTTATGGTTTAGGGTTTAGGATTTTAGGGTTTATGCTTTTAGGGTTTAGGGTTTAAGGTTAGTGTTTAGGATTTAAGGTTTAGGGTTTAGGGTTGCAATTAGGGTTTAAGGTTTAGAATTTAGGATTTAGGTTTGAAGGGTTTTTTTTAAAATTAAGTAAATTGATAGGTTTAGGTTTATTTAATATATTTAGTTTACTTTATTTTTTAATTTTATTTTGTCTAGTTTATTTATTTTAGCTTAGGTTTTTTATTTTAGTTTATTTTTTAGGTTTAGGTTTATTTTTTAGTTGAGTTTTATTTTTATTTTATCTTTTAGGTTTAGGTTTTATTTTTTATTTTTATTATTAGGTTTAGGTTTTTATTTTATTTTTTAGGCTTAGGTTTTAGGTCTTTATTTTAGGTTTATATTTAGGTTTTATTTTTTAGTTTAGGTTTAGGTTTATTTTTAATTTCATTTATTATTTCGTTTAAGTTTAGGTTCAGGTTTACTTTATTTTGGTTTAGGTTTATGTTTTATTTATTGTAGTGTAGGTTTAGGTTTATTTTATTTTGTTTATTAAATTTTTATTTTAGGTTTAGGATATTTTTAGTTTAGAGTTTTGGTTTTATTTTTTATTTATTTTTATGTTTTATTTTTAGCATTAGGTTTTTATTTATATTTTATTTTATTTTATTTTATTTTAGGTTTATTTTACGTTTAGTTTATATTTTATTTATGTTTTTTATTTTTACGTTTATTTTATTTTAGTTTATTTACAATTTTTTATTTTATTTTATTTTTAGGTTTAGGTTTAGATTTTAGTTTAGGTTTTTATATTATTAATTTTATTATATTTTGGTTTATATTTCATGTTTTATTTAATTTTTAGGTTTTATTTAGTTTAAGTTTAGGTTTTTAGGTTTTTATGATTTAGGGTTTTGGCTTTAGGGTTTAGTGGGTTTATGCCTCAGGGTTTAGGGTTTAGGGTTTGGGTTTAGAGTGGTAGTTTAGGCTCAGGGTTTACCTCAGCTTTAGTTTAGCTCAGGTTTAGTGGTTTAGGTTTAGTCAGTGGCTTTAGTTTAGTTTGGGGTTTAGGGTTTAGGGTTTTGGGGTTGTACTTTTAGTGTTGTAAGTTTAAAATTTAGGGTTTAATGTTGGTTTTAGGGTCCAGCATCTTTTAGTACTTAGGATTCCAGGATTTAGGGTATAGGTTTTGTGGTTTAGTTAAGTAAGATGGTTGGTTTAGGTTTTGATTTATTTATTTTATTTTATTTATTATGTTATTATATTTTATTTCTATTTAGGTTTATTTTTTTTATTTAATTTTAGTTATTTTAGGATTATTTATCTAGTTTTTATTTTTATTTATTTTATTTTTAGTTTATTTTATTTTTTTTTTAGCTTTAGGTTTTGTTTTTTATTTTTAGATTTAGGTTTAGGTTTCCATTTTATTTTATTAAGTTTAGGTTTCACATTTTAATTTGAGGTTTATTTTTTGGTTTTATTAGGGTTTAGGGTTTAGGTTTGGTGATTTAGGGTTTAGGGTTTGGGTCCATGGTCACCTTCAGTTAGTTAGGGCTTAGGGTTTAGGCTTTAGGGTTAGTTTGCTTATGGTCAGCGTTTGAGTTTAAGTTTGGTTTTAGGTTAGGTTTTGGGTTTAGGGTTTATGATTTAGGGTTTAGGGTTTAAGGTTTAGGGTTTAGGGTTTAGGTTTTTTATGTTTAGGGTTTAGGGTTGTAGGTTTAGGGTTTAGGGTTTAGGGTTTAGGGTTAGTTTTAGGGTTTATGATTTAGGGTTAGGGCTTTAATTTTTTTAATTTTTTAATTTTTGTAAATTAAGTAAACTGGTAGGTTTAGGTTTATTTTATTTATTTAGTTTTATTTTAGGTTTATTTAGTTTATTTATTTTTTATTTAGTTTAGTTTAGGGTTTTGGTTTTTTCTTTTTAATAGAAGACAAATTCAGATTCAACATTTCTTCTTTTTGATTTCATCAACCAAGTAACACACCAAGTTTTCTAAGACACAAGTGGTGACATAGATCAAAAATGAGGACGCATAGTGCAAATCAAAAACAATAGATAACTAGAATCATCTCTACAATAAAGACACAATTTCATAAGTTATAGATCGGATAGACTGTTCTTCAATTTCTCTGGTTCCCATCATAACCACCCAGGCCTCTCGATTAGCGGAATCCACCATCATATCCCCGATCTCTCCCTCCGCCACCACCATGGCTGTAACTTCTGTCGCTCCTCGAGCCTCCATAACCACCACTGTTCCGAGCACCACCTCCATATCAACCAGCCAGATCTAGACTGAGCCTAGTTGACGATGATGTTCCTGCCATCAAGGTTATGATCAATATTAGGGTTTAGGTTTAGGTTTTGGTTTATTATGGTTTATGGTTTAGGTCTATTTTTAAATTTATTTAGCTACTTTTGGTTTAGGCCTAAGGTTTGGGGTTTAAGGTTTAAGGTTTAATGTTAGGGTTTATGGTTTAATGTTTAGGGTATAGGGTTTAGAGTTTTAGGGTTTATTCTTTTAGGGTTTAAGGTTTAGGGTTTAGGATTTAACATTTTTTTTGGTTTAGGGTTTAGGGTTTAGGGTTTATGATTTTGGGTTTAAGGTTTTTTTTTTTTTTAAATTTAAGTAAACAGGTAGGTTTAGGTTTATTTTTTAGTTAAGTTTTCTTTTTAGGTTTATGTTTTATTTTTATTTTTTTAGGTTTAGGTTTAGGGTTTTTTTTTTATTGTTTAGGTTTATGTTTTTGGTTTTTATTTTAGATTTATTTTTAGGTTTTATTTTTTTTACTTTGGGTTTAGGTTTATTTTTAGTTTATTTTATTTTATTTAGTTTAGGTTTAGGTTTAGGTTTAGTTTATTTTAGATTTAGGTTTAGGTTTTATTTATTTTACATTAGTTAATTTTAGTTTAGGTTAGGTTTATTTTATTTTGTTTATTTTATTTTTATTTTAGGTTTAGGTTTTTTTTAGTTTAGGGTTTAGGTTTTATTTTTTATTTATTTTTAGATTTATTTTTTAAGTTTAGGTTTTTATTTAGTTTTTATTTTATTTAATTTTTGGTTTATTTTTTTTATTTTATAGTTTAGTTTTTATTTTATTTAAGTTTTTTATTCTTTGGTTTATTTTATTTATTTTATTTTAGTTTTTTTTTTATTTTTTAATTTAATTTTATTTTTAGGTTTAAGTTTAGGTTTTTATTATATTTTATTTAGTTTATTTATTTATTTTATTTTTTAAGTTTTATTTAGTTTAGGTTTTAGGTTTTTAGGGTTTAGGGTTTAGGGTTTAGGGTTTAAGGTTTAGGGTTTAAGGTTTGGGTTTAGGGTTTTAGGGTTTTAGGGTTTTAGGGTTTAGGGTTTAGGGTTTAGGGTTAGGGTTTAGGGTTTAGGGTTTATGGTTTAGTGTTTAGGCTTTAAGCTTTAGGGTTTTTAGGGTTTAGGATTTGGGGTTTAAGGTTTAGGGTTTAGGGTCTTTTTTTTTGGAGAAAGGGGAATTTTTATTGCAAAAAAAAGGATACAATGTACTTAAAGGTGATAAATCTCAAGGACTACTACTGAAAGAGCTACAGAAAGACCTAGAGAGAAAAATCCCCTAACTAATACAAAATATAATGAAAAGGAAAAGGAAAACTAAGAAAAGAATAGCAACGACATAGAATCCCTAAGCAGGTCAGCATACCACCTAAAAATACTCAAGGGCAAATGAAGGAAACTTGTAAGAAAAAAACTAAAGTAGAGATAAGCACAATTAAAAGAAAATAAATAAAGATAAAGAGAAAGGAAAGAAATGCCAAAGAAAAAGGCTCAGGCTTAGTCACAAACATTAGAAGGGGCAACAAAAAATTGTGAGCCGCCAAACTCCGAAAGGAGGGTTACAATCAAAAGAAATGCTGCCAACTAATAGAAAAGTGTAATCATGTTAGACATCATAACCAACAAACCTCACAAAGGCACCAGAGCGCACACCAATAACCAGCAAAGATCTAGAACCAGCCACAAAAAAGAACAAACAACAACAAAGCCACCGGCCAAATGGGGCAACAGTAAAAAAAATAGAGCAAACAAAGAAAAAAAATTTTAAGCCAAAAGTAGTAGGAGTAAGAAATAAAGTCACCAACCATGGAAGAAATACCAGAAATAGAAGCAAGGGGGGAAGAATAGAAGCAACCAAAAAAGACCACAGTAGCTACCAACCAAAATAAGTAACAACACAACCACCAAAGCCACAAAGAAAAGCAATGGCCACACCCAAAACCAAACCAGCCCAACTAGCTAAGAAAACAGAAGGAAGAGAAGCACAACCAACATCACCTCTAGAGAAGGCACCCAAAACTAGGAAGCTCAAGGAGACCAACCAAAAAGCCAATAAATAAATCCAACCAACTAACCAAAAGGCAAAAAAAAACCCACAAGAGATACCATAATAAAAATAGGACCAACAGTCGACGATAGCTTGACAACCAAAATAGCAGTAGCCAGCATTCCAACTGGTAAAATATAATAATAAAATAAGAACATAAAGCCCCCAGAAAGAATAGGAGCAAACAACAACCGAACAAACCAAAACACCAGAAGCTCCCAAACAGAAGCCCCAAGATAACCACCAACATAAAAGAAAGAAAAAAACTAATAAAATATAACATAAGTCAAATCAGATTTATCTAAATTAGACAACCCTCTTAATTGCTTAGGAATATTCGCATTGGTAAACAAAGTAAAATCGGAGAGATTACACCCCAAACCGGCTAAGAAATCTGCACAAGCATCACCTTCTCTTAAAATATGAGTAATTTTAAAAGAAAGCTTAGAGATAATAGATTTAATATTTCTAATTAAATAAAAAAGCTCAGCAGTACCCTTATTGTTAGAATTGATCATAGCAATAACCATCTCAGCATCAGATTCCAATCAAATAGTATGAAAATTTCTATCCAAACAAAGCTTAAGAACATGATAAACAACCATCAATTCAGCAAAAAATAATAGAATTAGTTGAGAGAGGAGTGGAAAAATCCAAGATAATATTCCCAAGATTATTTCTAAAAATACCACCACAATCCAAGTTGATCTGTGCAACAGAACCAACAGTATTAATTTTAATACAATAATTAAGAGGTTTAATCCAATGAATAATTTTATAATCTGGAGATGAGTGATAATAAGGAAAACTGATACCCAATTTAGAGGCAACAAACTTGGAACCTCTAAAATGAGTACCACTAAGAAGAGCAGCCTTATATAAAGAATAAATCTTATCTTTAGGCATAATTTCTCTTATGATTCATAGGCACATTATGATGCTTAGCATCATTTTTGTCAAGCCAAATAAACCAAATCAAAGTAACAACCACCATAATTTTTATATGCTCTTTAACAATATTAAGAAAATAAGAGTCAAGAAGTTGCATTAAAGT
The DNA here is from genome assembly GCA_021442155.1 of Cymbidium sinense. NCBI lineage: Eukaryota > Viridiplantae > Streptophyta > Magnoliopsida > Asparagales > Orchidaceae > Cymbidium > Cymbidium sinense. The sequence goes on along the minus strand of JAKCPB010000520.1, from coordinate 805,120 downwards.
ATAATTACCATTAAAATAACTTATTTTAAATAAATTCTCATACCAACCCCAAACTTTAGAGGTAATGGCACCATTAACAAAAACATGACTAATATTCTCAATATGAAAGCAACACATGCATTTAGAGGGTAGGAAAACCTTTGTCCAAAAGTAAAGAATCAATAGTAATATAATCCCTTAAAATTCTCCATCCAATAATAAAAAAGTAAGAATAATATTATTCAAAAATTTAAGGAAAATAGAAGAAGAGGATTTTTTTAACTCTAATATAGTGTCAAGTATCTTTAAAAGAAAATTCCCCATTACTAGAAAATTTGAAAAGAATTTGATTCAGAAAATTACCATCAATAGGAATATTAATGATGTTATTACTAATGAAATCATGAATCAAATCATTTAAAAGGGGGAAATTCCATTCAACATTATAAATAAAATGACTAACTTTCAAAGAAGTAGTAGAGTGAGTATTAAGCAAAAATCAATGGAAAAATCCCCCATCCAATTTTCTTGCTAAAAAAAGAAGATCCATTATTAATACGCAAAAAAATGAGAGGTTCCACTTTCCATTTAATATCACAGAGTGATTTCCAAACAATAGAGTCGCCATGTTTATAATTGCAAATTAAAGGATGCTTACCTTTGCAATATTTAAATTTCATGAATTTAGACCCAAAGACTTTCATTTTTCTGAAAATTCAACCAAAGTTTATAAGAAAAAACATTGGTGGAATCCATCAATGATCTACACCCAATACCAACTTCATAAATAGTACCACACATATTAGACCAGGAAGTCCAATGAAGCCTTTTGGCCGAATTCCTAGTTCCCCAAGAAATATATTAAAAAAGCCTGATAAGAACAAGGAGTGTAGGAACAATATTAAGCAACAAGTAAAAAAGGAAGAGAATAAAGAATAGTTTTAATAACAATTAAACTTCCACCAAAAGATAAAAAATGAAATTCAAAGATAGAAATTTTATTTTGAATATTAAGAGTGTCACCTCATCAAAGAGATGGGATCTCTTATGGCCACAATAAAAATGAGAGCCTAAAAATTCAATAGAAAGATTTTGATGAGAAAAACCAGTGATATCATTTATCTTGTAAATTCTATGAACATAAATAGAAGTAGAAGTGATAAAACAACTTTTATGACTATTAATCAAAAGGCCACTTTCCTTTTCAAATTTATATAAAAAATCTCTAAGCTTTTTAACGTAATGTAATGAGCCGTTACAAAAAATTATGAAATAATCAACAAAGCTTATGTGAGAGATAGCCAAACCACCATGATTCCTGAAATACATTCTAGAATTCTTCTCAAAAAAAAAAAGGATTAAGCCAACGAGACAAATATTCAACCGCAATAATCAAAAGTGACAGACAAAGAGAGTCAGCTTGTCTTATACGTTGAGAGGAATTAAAGAAACCAAAGTTATCACCATTGATAATTAATGAAAACTAAACATTTCTAATTATATTGTCAACCCAAGAAACAAAATGATTAGAAAAACCAAATAAAGTAAGAATTCTATTAAGAAAATCCCAAGAAATGTTATCATAAGCTTTGGTGATGTCTGTCAATTGCTCTAAAACCAATCACCGTTATCTAACTTTTCACAAAGCTTTTGATTAGGAGAGATAATCTTAGGAAGAAACTTACTAAGCCTATTAGTCAAAATTTTAAAAATCAATTTATTCAAAAAAGTACAAAGATTAATAAGTCTAAAGTCATTCCAAAAGTCAGGATTATCTTTCTTATGAATAAGAATAATAGAAGTGCTAGTAAAATATTTAGGAATAGAATTTCCTTGAAAAAAATCCTTAACAACATTAACAATGTCAATTTAATAATAAACCAATCTTTTTAAAAGAATAAAGTACTGTAACCATCCAGCCCTACAATAGAATCAACATTCATACCATTAAGAATATTAAAAATTTCCTTATCAGAAGGAGGAGTAACAAAGCACTCATTATCCATAGTAGACATAATAGAAGGGATGATAGAGGGATTGGATAAATGCTCAAGTTGACAATTTTATTTAAAAGATCATTAAAATAATTAAGAGCAAAAGAAAATATATCATCTTTGTCGGTAAGCTAAGAACCATGCAAGTTATTAATTTTATGGATGTGACCAAGAACTCCTATTTCCATTACCAAAGAATAAAAATATTTAGTGTTTCTTTCCCCCTTAGCCAGATGCTTAGACACTGCTTTTTATCTCTAATAAGTCTCCTCCATATCCTAAAACTTAATGAGATTGTCTTTAGCTTTAGCAAGATTAGAACAAAATGAAGAATCAGTAATAACATGTTCTTTCAAATCTTTCACCTTTTGTCCCATATTCTTGATATTATCAAAAAAGTATTTTAAAGTAGTTTCTGTTCCACCAAGTGAAATTATGGTTAAGCCTTTTAAGCTTAAGCCAAAATCTCATCATACTATATGTAGAATCATTAGGAGAAAGAGCAACACACCAATTATAAGCAATAATATCAAGAAAACTTTTATCTTGTAACCACATTTTTAAAATAAGAATTTTTAATGACATTATTATTATGAATAGCATTTTTAATAGTAATCAAAAGAGGAGCATGATCCGAGAAAGTTCTACTAAGATGCTCCACCAAAGTTAATGGCCAACAGTTTAACCAATAATTATTAAATAAAGCATGATCCAATCACTGCCACAATCTATGATTATTCCAAGTAAATTGAGAACCAATGAAATCAACATCTTGAAGATTACAATCCAAAATCATATATGCAAAATCTTCCATTGAATGTAAATTTGGTAAAGAACCCCTTTTCCTTTCATTCAAAGAAAGGACCGTATTAAAATCCACACCAATAATCCAAGAATCATTAACAACAGAAGCAAAATTAGATAATTGATCCCAATGAATTCTTCTCTCTAACATGTTACAAGCAGCATAAACAAAAGAGCCAAAAGCATGATAAACACCAAATGAAATATACACATTAATAACTTGATGAAAATCATTAAAGAGAATTATTATTCCAAAATAACCAAATCTTGTTATTCTTATTGAAATAAAAGTTGTTAAAACCAATCATCTTGGCTGCTTGCAATATTTTAGAAGAAAAAAATAAGAGGTTCAAGAATAACCAAAAAAACAACATTATAAATTCTACAAAGATTCCTAATTCTATTTCTAACAGTAAGAGTACCAATGCCCTTCACATTCCAAATAAGAAAGTTAAACATTAATTTTTATTAACTAAAGAGGATGTAGAAGATCTAGTTGATCTAGAAACTTTAGGAGGATAATTTTAAAAAAAATTTCCTTTTCACAAAAATAGTTTGAAAATTGATCTCATTCTCTAAGGATTCATCATCAGAAAAAATTTTGTCATCATTATTAATAATAGATTTAGGAGAAGATCCCATTTGACAAGAAGATAAATCCTCTTTCTCCATTAAATGAGAATTATCACTAAGCAAAGTACAATCCAGAATAATAGTTAAAGAAGGGAAAAAAATTAGATTTATTAAGCAAACAAACACTTGGCTGCACATTATCAACAAGCTCCATACCATCATTCTTGTCCAAATTCAAAGAAAATAAAACAAGATTTTATTTTAAAGATTTTTGAGGCGAAATAATGAAAACATTTTCTGTAATATTTTTAGCAACTTTATCACAAATGTCCTTAGAATTAAAAACTAAACTAGGAAAATAATCCACTTGCAAATTTTCAGGAATAACATAAATAACAGCAGCCGAAACCTGATTACCCTCCAAAATAATTTTAAAAGAATTTTTAACAAGATTATCACTACCCCTTACATTGGGAACAACATTAGAAACATTAGGAACATCATTATATACATCAATAATTTCATTCACAACACCATTATCCTTTTCATTTAAAGCAAAATTTCTTTTATCACATTTTAAATCTCTAATTTTTCCAGCAACCTTAAGATTTTTAACCACTTTCTTTCGAAGATGTTGATGAGTAATGAAACATTTTGATACGTCATGGCCATGAGTTTTACAATGATTACAGAAAGTAGGGAAATTTTTAAACTCGACCTACTGGAAATTTCCATATTTCTCCAATCCAATCCACACCTCCTTAGGAAATTTCTTTATTACATCAATTTCAACAGGATCCAGCAACCGACTGATTTACTGGTTGCTTGATCAATGCAAGGGTCTACCAAAAATAGAACCCACATCATGCAAGAATTGATAATTAATAAAGTTAACCCGAAGATTAAGAAAAGATAACCAAACCAGTGCTATAAGAGATTCCTCTTTAATGTCAAAAAAATGGAGTTCATTTAAGAATACACATTTGATAGTTTTTAACATAATAAGGTCAGCGAGTAAACATATGACTATAATCAATGTCATTAGACAATTTAAGCAGCATATGTCTACCACCCAGTAAACCAGTCAAAAAAACACTGGAAAGATTCAAGTCATGAAAGAAAAACTAAATTTCCTCCATACTAGGATGCCAAAAAGAAAATTTTCCAATCAAAGTACACGCATAAGGCTCGACTAGTTTTTCAATATCCAAGTCAAAGTAGATAATAGTTGGAACACCTTTGAAGGACGTATGAACCAGGTTTAAAGAAAGATTAGAAGAAGTTGAAGAATACTTACAAGATAATGCATCTTTGAAGAATGTAGAGGCAAAAGGTTTAGCTATACCTAAAGAATCAAAAGCCTGAGATGGAGCAGCTGGAGCATTTGGTTTTCCCCAAGTATTCATAGAACCCGATGCCATTGAAAATGGTGCCACTTAAGAAGTGAACAAGGATCGATTAAAGACTGAAGATCCGAAGCTGAACCAGAAGAAATTTCTGGAAAACTAGCCTAGAAATGCTGAGAAAGAAAATGAAAAGGAAAGGGATTCAAGAATCGTTAGAGCTCAGGATGGGAAGGGGATGCCGGATGGGTCTAGGCTTTTGTTTTCATTTTTAGTTTATTATAGTGTTTAGGGGTTTATGTTTTTTTAGTTATTAGTTTAGTTTAGTTATTTTTTAGTTTAGGTTCGTTTTTAGTTTTTATTAGTTTTGTTTTTATGGATTAGGATTTTTAGTTTTTTATTTATTTATTATTTATTAATTTTTTGTTTCTAGTTTAGTTTTAGTTATTATTAGGTTTATTATTATTATTATTATTGGATTTAGGTTTAATTTTTTGGGAGGGAGGGTGCATGGTTAACTTTTTTTTGGTTTTTTTAGTTTAGTATTTTTATTTTTTTTATTAGTTTTTAGGGTTTTTGGTATTTTATTAGTTTTTTATTTAGGGGCATTAGATTGTTTTAGTTGTTATTGTTTTATTTAAGGTTTAGTTTTAGTTTTATTAATGTTTTGTGTTTATTTAGTTTATTTATTAGTTTTTATTAAATTTTTTGTTTTATTAGTTTTATTCTTATATTTTTAACATTTATTTTAGTTTTATGGGGGGGTTTAGTTTGTTAATCATTATTTATTAAATATTAGTTGTTTCTTTATTAGTTATTATTTTATTTTTTTTAATTATGGTTTAGCAAGTTTTTTTAGTTTTTATTAGCTTTTATTTTATTTATTTTAGTTTTATTTTATTATTTAGGATTTAGTTTTTAGTTTTAGTTTCGGGGTTCTGAGGAGTAATTTTATTTTATTAGTTTAGTTTGGGTTTAGTAGGTAGTAGTTTAGAGGGTTTAGGGTTTTTTAAAATTATGCAAAAATAGGTTTATTTATTTATTTATTTTAAAGATAATTTATTTGTTTATGTTTATTTATTTTAGTTTAGGTTTTCATTTTAGTTTATTTTATGTTTAGGTTTTTTATGTTTATTTTTATTTTATTTTATTTTTTATTTATTTTATTTTAGGTTTAGGTTTTATTTTATTTTAGGTTTAGGTTTTATTTTATTTTTTAGGGTTTTATTTTTAGGTTTATTTTTTTATTTATTTATTTTTAGTTTAGGATTTAGGTTTAGTTTATTTTAAGTTTATGTTTAACTTTTATTTATTTTAGTTTTGTTTATTTTAGTTTAGGTTTAGGTTTATTTTATTTTATTTATTTTAAGTTTAAGTTTTTTTTAGTTTAGGGTTTCAGTTTTATTTTTTATTTTCTTTTAGGTTTATTTTATAGGTTTAGATTTTTATTTAGTTTTTATTTTATTTTTATTAAACGTTTAAGTTTAATTTGACTTAGGTTTTTTATTTTTATGTTTATTTTATTTTTTTAGTTAAGTTTAAGTTTTTATTTATTTTATTTTAGTTTAGTATTTTGTTTTATTTTATTTTTTAGGTTTTTGGTTTTTAGTTTAGGTTTTCCTTTATTTATTTTATTTTAAGTTTATTTATTTATTTTATTTTTAGGTTTTATTTAGTTCAGGTTTAGATTTTTAGGTTTTTCAGGTTTGGGGTTTAGGGTTTAGAGTTCAGGGTTATAGCTTTTAGGGTTTTCTTTTTAGTTTTATTTTTTATTTTTTTTAAAATTAAATAAACTGGTTTGTTTATGTTTATTTAGTTTATTTTATTTTTATTTTTATTTAGGTTTATTTTCATTTTTATTTAGTTTAGTTTATTTATTTTATTTTAGGTTTTTTATTTTAGTTTGTTTTTTTAGGCTTAGGTTTATTTTTTTTAGCCTAGTTTAATTTTTATCTTATTTATTAGTTTATTTTTTATTTTAGGTTTGTTTAGGTTTTATTTTATTTTTTTAGGTTTATTTTGTGTTTTATTTTAGTTCATTTTTTAAGTTTTATTTTTTTAGTTTAGTTTATTTATTTTAAGTTTATTTTATTTATTTAGTTTAGTTTAGTTTAGTTTATTTTTGGGTTTATTTATTTATATTTTTAATTTTAGGTTTAGCAATTTTAGGTTTATTTTATTTATATTTTAGGTTTAGGTTTTATTTTTTGAATTTAGGGTTTAGGTTTTATTTTTTATTTATTTTTAGTTTTATTTTTTAGGTTTGAGTTTTTATGTAGTTTAGGTTTAGTTTAAGGTTAAGTTTATATTTTATTTAGGTTTTTTATTTTTTAGTTTAGTTTAGAGTTTTATTTATTTTATTTTAATTTAGTTTTTATTTTTATTTTTTAAGGTTTAGATTTAGATTTTAGTTTATGTTTTTATTTAATTTAATTTTTTTATTTTATTTTGGTTTAGGGTTTTTTATTTATTTTATTGTTAGGTTTTATTTAGCTTAGGTTTAGCTTTATAGCTTTTCAAGGTTTAGGTTTTAGGGTCAGTTTAGAGTTTAAGTTGAAGGTTTAGGGTTTAGGGTTTAGGGTTTAGGGTATAAGGTTTATAGTTTAAGGTTTAGGATCTAGTGTTTAGGCTTCTGATTTTAGTTTTGGGTTTAGGAGAGGTTTAAGGTTAGTTTAGTTTTAGGTTTAGGTTTAGGTTTTAGTTTATGTTTTATATTTAATTTATTTTATTTTTATATATTATTTATTTATTTATTTTAACTTTATATAGTTTAGGTTTTAACTTTATGGTTTAAGTTTAGGTTGGTTTAGTTTAAGGTTTAGGGTTTAGGGTTTAGGTTTAGGGTTTGGGATTTAGGTTTAGGGTTTAGGATTTAGTGTTTAACTGTTTATGGTTTTAGTTTAGGGTTTAAAGTTTAGGGTTTAGTTGGATTTAGGGTTTAGGTTTAGGGTTAGTTTCTTTAGGTTTAGGGTTTTAGGGTTTAAGATTTAGGGTTTGAGGTTAGTTTAGGGTTTAGGATTTAGGTTTTTAGGGTTTATGCTTTAGGGTTTAGGGATTAGGTTAGGGCTCAAGATTTAGGGTTTAGTGTTTAGGGATTAGCGTATAGGGTTTTTTAGGGTTTTGGCTTTTCTAGGGTTTAAGGTTTAGGGTTTAGGGTTGTAGGTTTAGGGTTTAGGGTTTAGGGCTAGTTTTAAGGTTTAGGGTTTAAAAAAATTAAGTAAATTGATAGGTTTAGGTTTATTTAGTTTATTTTTTCTTTATTTTAGTTTATTTTATTTTTATTTTTAAACAGGTTTGTTTTTTATTTTTATTTAGTTTAGCTTATTTATTTTAGTTTATGTTTTTAATTTTGGTTTTTTTTAGGTTCAGGTTTAGGTTAATGTTTATTTTTTAGTTTAGTTTGATTTTTATTTTATTTTTTAGGTTTAGGTTTTATTTTTTATTTTTATGTTTTTGTTTAGGTTTTTATTTTATTATTTATGTTATTGGTCTTAATTTTTTATTTTAGGTTTATTTTTAGGTTTTATTCATTTTGTTTAGGTTTAGGTTTAGTTTAGTTTATTTTATTTTATTTTGTTTAGGTTTAGGTGTATTTTATTTTAGGTTTTGGTGTAGGTTTTATTTATTTTAGTTTAGGTTTAGGGTTTTTTATATATAGTTTAGGGTTTGGGTTTTAATTTTTATTTATTTTTAGGTTTTTTAGGTTTATGTTTTTACTTTATTTTATTTTAAGTTTTTTTAGGTTTAGGTTTTTATTTTTTTTATTTTTCTTATTTTATTTAGACTTAGGTTTTTTTATTTATTTTATTTTTAGGTTTTATTTAGTTTAGGTTTAGGTTTTTAGGATATTATAGTTTAAGGTTTAGGGTTAGCTTAGGGTTTAAGATTAGTTTAGGGTTTAAGGTTTAGGGTTCATGGTTTAGGCTTTAGAGTTTAGGATTTTTAGGGTTTAGAGTTTGGGGTTTGGGGTTTAGGCTTTAGGGTTTAGAGTTTAGGGTTTCGGGTTAAGGTTAGGGTTTAGGGTTTATGGTTTAGGGTTTCTTAGAGTTTATGCTTATTTAGGGTTTAAGGTTTAGGATTTCAGGTTTAGGGTTGTAGGTTTAGGGTTTAGGGTTAGTTTTAAGGTTTAGAGCTTAGGGTGTAGGGTTTAGGATTTAGGGATTAGAGTTTAGTGTTTAGGATTTAAGGTTATCTTTTAAAAAAAAATTAAGTAAATTGATAGGTTTTTATTTATTTAGTTTATTTAGGTTATTTTTTTATTTATTTTAGTTTATTTTATTTTTTATTTTTAATTATGTTTATTTATTATTTAATATTTAGTTTAGTTTATTTATTTTACATTTATTTATTTTAGTTTACATTTTTTATTTAAGTTTATTTTTAGGTTTAGGTTTATGTTTATTGTTTAGTTTAGTTTTATTTTTATTTTATTTTTTAGGTTTATGTTTTATTTTTTATGTTTAGGTTTATGTTTAGGTTTTTATTTTATTTTTTTAGGTTTTGGTTTTATGTTTTTATTTTAGGTTTATTTTTAGGTTTCATTTTTTAGTTTAAGTTTATGTTTATTTTATTTTATTTAGTTTAGGGTTTAGGTTTAATTTATTTTATGTTTTGGTTTAGGTTTTATTTATTTTAGTTTAGGTTAGGTTTTTGTTAGTTTAGGGTTTAGGTTTTAATTTTTATTTATTTTTAGATTTTTCTTCTATGTTTAGGTTTTTATTTAGTTTTTATTTTATTTTATTTTATTTTATTTTATTTTATGTTTGGGTTTTATTTTATTTAGGTTTTTTATTTTTAGGATTATTTTATTTTATAGTTTAGTTTAGGTTTTTATTTATTTATTTAGTATAATTTTTATTTTTTTTTTCTATTTTTTTTGGGATTAGGTTTATGTTTAAGTTTTAGTTTAGGTTTTAATTCAATTTATTTTATTTAGGTTTAGGTTTTTTTATTTAATTTATTTTTTGGTTTTATTTAGTTTAGGTCAATGTTTTTAGCTTTTTACGGTTTAGGGTTTAGTGTTTAGGCTTTGGTTTAGGGTTATATGTTTTAGGGTTTAGGGTTTTGGGTTTAGGGTTTAGGGTTTAGGGTTTAGGGTTTGGGGTTTATGTTTTAGGGTTTAGGGTTTAGGGTTAATGTTTAAGGGTTTAGGCTTTAAGGTTTCGGGCTTAGGGTTTAGTGTTTAGGGTTCAAGGTTTGGGGTTAGTTTTATGGTTCAAGATTTAGGGTTAGGGTTTTATTATTTTTTATTTTTTAATTTTTTTTTAAATTAAGTAAATTAGTAAGTTTAGGTTTATTTAATTTATTTTTCATTTATTTTAGTTTATTCAATTTTTTATTTCTATTTTAATTTTTATTTATGTTTTTATTTTATTTTATTTTAGGTTTATATTATATTTTGATTTTTATTTTAGCTTTTATTTTATTTAGGTTTTTTATTTTCTAATTTAGCTTTAGTTTTTATTTATTGTATTTTAGTTTAGTTTTAATTTTTTTTTTATTTTTTTAAGTTTAAGTTTACATTTATTTTTATGTTTAATTTTTCATTTAGGTTTTAATTTTATTTTATTTTTGTTTAGCTTTTATTTATTTATTTTATTTTTTATGTTTAATTTAGTTTAGGTATAGATTTTTTGCTTTTTATGATTTAGGGTTTAGGTTGTTAGTTTAGGATTTAGTGTTTAGGGTTTAGGGTTTAGGGTTAGTTTAAGATTTAGGTTTAAAGTCTATTTTTTTTAAGTTTAGGTGTATTTTAGTTTACTTTATTTTTATTTAGGTTTATTTTTTATTTTTATTTAGTTTAGTTTATTTATTTTAGTTTTAAGTTTTTATTTTAGTTTATTTTTTAGGTTTAGGATTATTTTATAGTTAAGATTTATTTTTATTTTATTTTTTAGGTTATGGTTTTATTTTTTATTTTTAGGTTTAGGTTTTGGTTTTTACCATTATTATTTTAGGTTTAGGTTTTATGTTTTTATTTTATGTTTATTTTTAGGTTTTATTTTTTAGTTTAGGTTTAGGTTTATTTTTAGTTTATTTTGTTTATTTAGTTTAAGTTTAGGTTTAGGTTTAGGTTTAAGTTATTTTAAGGATAGGTTTTATTTATTTTAGTTTAATTTATTTTAGTTTAGGTTTATTTTATTTTTATTTTAGTTTTAGGTTTTTTTTAGTTTGGGGTTTAGGTTTTATTTTTATGTATATTTTTTATGTTTTGGTTTTTATGTAGTTTTTATTTTATTTTATGTTATTTTAGGTTTACTTTATTTTTATTTTACATTTAGTTTTTATTTTATATATGAATTTTATTCTTAGGTTGATTTTTTATTTAATTTTAGTTTAGGTTTTTATTTATGTTATTATTATTTTATTATTATTTTATTATATTTTACTTTTAGTTTTAAGTTTAGGTTATTATTTTATTTTATCATTTATTTTATTTAGCTTTATGTGTTTTTATTTATTTTATTTTTATGTTTTATTTAGTTTAGGTTTAGGTCTTTATGTTTTTAGGGTTTAGGGTTTAGGGTTTAGAGTTTATGGTTAGGGGTTAGGGTTAAGGGTTTAGGGTTAAGGGTTTATGGTTTAGGGTTTAGGGTTTTTAGTGTTTAGGGTTTAGGGTTTAGGGTTTAGTATTTTTTAGGTTTAGTATTTTTAAGTTTAGGGTTTAGGTTATTAGTTATAGGGTTTATGGTTTTAAACTTTAGGTTTAAGTATTAGGGTTTAGGTATAGGGTTAGTTTAGGGTTTAAGGTTCAGAGTTTTAGGGATTAGGGTTTAGGGTTTAAGGTTTAGGATTAGTGTTATGATTAAGGATTTAGGGTTTAGGGTTTAGGGTTTAGGTTTGTAGGTTTATGGTTTAGGGTTGTAGGTTTAGGGTTTATGGTTGTTGGTTTAGGGTTTATGATTAGTTTTAGGGTTTAGAGTCTGGGATTTTGTGTTTAGGGTTAAGGGTTTTTTATAAACCAGTAGGTTTAGGTTTATTTAGTTAATTTATTTTTCAATATTTTTATTTAGGTATTTTCATTTTTTTTGTTTAGTTTATTTATTTTATGTTTATTTATTTTAATTTAGGTTTTTTATTTTAATTTATTTTTTACATTAGGTTTAAGTTTATGTTTGTTTTTAAGTTTAGTTTTTATTTTATTTTATTTTATATGTTTAGGTTTTGATTTTTATTTTTTGGTTTAGGTTTAGGTTTTTATTTTATTTTTCTAGGTTTAGGTTGTAGGGTTTTATTTTTGTTTTAGTTTTAGGCTAATTTTTTGTTTATTTTATTTTATTTTGTAGTTTTTTTTAGTTTAGGTTTAGGTTCATTTTTAGTTTATTTTATTGATTTTAGTTTAGTGTTTAGGCTTAGGTTTAGGTTTTATTTATTTTAGTTTAGGTTTATTTTATTTTATTTATTTTAGGTTTAGGTTTTTTTTAGTTTATTTTAGTTTAGGTTTATTTAATAGGTTTAGCTTTTTATTTAGTTTTTATTTTTATTTTACATTTAGGTTTTATTTTATTTAGGTATTTTATTTTTATTTTTTTATAGTTTAGTTTAGGTTTTTATCTATTTTATTTTGGTTTAGTTTTATTTTCTATTTTATTTTATTTTTAGGTTTAGGGTTTAGTGTTTAGGGTTTAGGGTTTTTAGGGTTTAGGGGTTAGGGTTTAGGTTTAGGGTTTAGGTTTTAAGGTTTAGGGTTTAGAGTTTTGGGTTTAGGGTTAGGGATTAGGGTTTAGAGTTTAGGGTTTGGGGTTTTAGAGTTTAGGGAGTATGGTTTTATTTTAGGGTTTAGCCTTTAGGCTTTAGGCTTTAGGGTTTAGGGTTTTAGGATTTAGGTTTTATGGTTTAGGGTTTAGGGTTTATGGTTTTTAGGGTTTAGGGTTTAGGGTTTAGGGTTTAGGTTATAGGTTTAGAGTTTTTGGTTTTTTTTAACAGAGAATAAATTCTAATTCAACATTTCTTATTTTTGATTTCATCACGCAAGTAATACACCAAGTTATCTAAGACACAAGCAATGACATAGATATAAAATGAGCACGCATAGACCAAATCAAAAACCCTAGATAATTAGAATCGTCTCTACTGTAAAGACAAAGTTCCATAAGTAGCGGTCGGTCAGTTCTTTAGTTTCTAGTTGCCATCGAACCACGACCTTTGAGTAGCGGATCCACCATCATATCGCCGATCTCTCCATCCACCACCACCATGGATGTAAACTCCGTCGCTTCTCCTGCCTCCATAACAACCATTGCTCTGACCACCACCTCCATATCCACCAGAACCTCCACATCCCGCACCACCACTACGATAACCGTTGCCACCGCCTTTGCCTCCACCGCCAGATCTAGATTGAGCCTGGTTGACAGTGATGTTCCTGCCATCAAGGTTCTACCCATTCGTAGGGTTTAGGTTTAGGTTTATTAGGTTTTAGGGTTTAAGTTTATTTCTTAATTTATTTTGTTACTTTTGGTTTAAGTTTAAGGTTTGGGGTTTAGGGTTAGGGTTTAGGACTCAAGGTTTTAGGTTTTAGGGTTTATGCTTTTAGGGTTCAGGGTTTGGGTTTAAGGTTTAGGGTTTTGGGTTTAAGATTTAGGGTTTATGGGTTGTTTTTAAAAAAAACTAAGTAAACCGATAGTTTTAAATTTATTTAGTTTATTTAATTTATTTTTTATTTATTTTAGTTTATTTTATTCTTTTACTTTTTATTTATGTTTATTTTTTATTTTTATTTACTTTAGTTTATTTATTTGAGGTTTATTTAGTTTAGTTTAGGTTATCTACTTTAGTTTTATGTTTAATTTTAAGTTGAGTTTTATTTTATTTTATTTTGTAGGTTTAGGTTTTATATTTTATTTTTTGGTTTAGGTTTAGGTTTGCATTCATTTTCTTAAGTTTAGGTTTTTCCTTTTGGGTTATTTTTAGGTTTTATTTTTTTAGTTTAGGTTTAGGTTTATTTTTAGTTTATTTTATATTATTTACTTCAGGTTTAGGTTTAGGTTAAGTTTATTTTAGGCTTAGATTTAGGTTTTATTTAATTTAGTTTAGTTTATTTTAGTTTAGGTATAGGTTTTTTTTATTTTGTTTATTTTATTTTAATTTTAGGCTTAGGTTTTTTATAGATTATGATTTAGGTTTTATTTTTTATTTATTTTTAATTTTTATTTTTAGGTTTATTTTTTAGGTTTAGTTTTTTTATATAGTTTTTATTTTATTTTATTTTAAGTTTATTTTATTTTAATTTTATATTTATTTTTTATTTTATTTAGGTTTTTTAAGTTTAGGTTCAGGTTTAAATTTATGTTTTAATTTAGGTTTTTATTTTATTTTTTATTTTTTGATATTATTTAGCTTTAGGTTTTTATATTTATTTTCTTTTCAGGTTATATTTAGTTTAGGTTTAAGTTTTTAGGTTTTTAGGGTTTAGGGTTTAGGATCTAGGGTTTGGGTTTAGGGTTTGGGGTTTAGGGTTTAGGGTTTAGGGTTGTAGGTTTTAAGGTTTAGGGTGTAGGGTTTAGGGTTTAGGGTTTCAGATTTAGGGTTTAGGGTTTGAGGATTTAGGGTTTAGGGTTTAGGGTTAGGGTTTTATTTATTTATTAATTAATTTTTAATTTTTAAAATTAAGTAGACCAAAAAGTTTAGGATTATTTAGTTTACTTTTTTATTTTATTTTAGTTTATTTTATTTTATTTAAGTTTATTGTATTTTTAATAAGTTTAGTTTATTTATTTTAGTTAAGGTTTTTTATTTTAATTTATTTTTCAGGTTTCGATTTTGGTTTAGGTTTATTTTTTAGTTTAGTTTTATTTTTATTTTATTTTTTAGGTTTAGGTTTTATTTTTTATTTTTAGTCTTAGGTTTAGGTTTTTATTTTATTTTTTTAGGTTTAGGTTTTTGGTTTTTATTTTAGGTTTATTTTTAGGTTTTATTTTTATTTTAGGTTTAAGTTTATTTTTAGTTTAACTAGTGTTATTTAGTTTAGGTTTAGGTTTAGTTTTTATTTATTTTAGTTTAGTTTATTTTAGTTTAGGTTTAGGTTTATTTTATTTTATTTTTATGTTTTGTTTTTATTTATTATGTTTAAGTTTTTATTTAGTTTTTTTTAGGTTTATTTTTTTAATTTACTTTTAGTTTTTATGTCTTTTAGGTTTTTTATTCTTGGTTTAATTTACTTTTTAGTTTAGTTTAGGTTTTTATTTATTTTATTTTTATTAGCTTATTTTATTTTATTTTTAGGTTTAGGTTTAGGTTTAGGTTTTAGTTTATGTTTAGGTTTAGGATTTTGGTTTAGGTTTAGGTTTTCTTATTTATTTTATTTTTTGGATTTATTTAGTTTAGGTTTAGGTTTTTAGGTTTTTAGGGCTAGGGTTTAGGGTATAGGGTATAGGGTTTATGGTTTTAGGGTTTAG
Source organism: Cymbidium sinense (assembly GCA_021442155.1). Classification (NCBI taxonomy): domain Eukaryota; kingdom Viridiplantae; phylum Streptophyta; class Magnoliopsida; order Asparagales; family Orchidaceae; genus Cymbidium; species Cymbidium sinense. Next base: position 790,030 of record JAKCPB010000520.1, on the reverse strand, counting down.
GATTTTACGGTTTAGAGTTTAGGGTTAATGTTTAGGGTTTAAGGTTTCAAGTTTAGTGTTTATGCTTTAGGGTTGTTAGTGTTTAGGGTTTGGGTTAGGTTAGGGTTTGGGGTTAGTTTATGGTTCAGGGTTTACGGTATAGTCTTTGTGCTTTAGGGTTTAATATGGCTCAGGGCCTGTGAGCTCAGGTAGATTTGTGGAGGGTTAGTCAGTTAGGGATCAGGGTTTTAGAGTCAGGTCACTTAGGGTTTAGGTTCTTTTAAAAAAAAAAACCAATCAGACCCAGAGGTAAGTTTTATTTATTTTATCTTTATTTATTTTAGATTTTATTTTAATTATTTATTTATTTTATTTTATTTAGTTTAGTTTATTTATTTTGGTTTATTTATTTTAGTTCATGTTTTATCTTAGTTTATTTTTTAGCCAGTTAGGATTATGTTTATCTTTTTAGTTTTTTTTAGGTTTAGGTTTTAGGGTTTGTTTAGGTTTTAATTTTATTTTGGTTTTTAGGTTTTATTTTAGGTTTTTTTAGGTTTTTTTAATCTAGGTTTAGGTTATTTTTTAGTTTAGTTTTATTTTATTTAGTTAAGGCCTAAGTTTAGTTTATTTTAGGTTTAGTTTAAGTTTTTTTATTTTAGTTTTTTTATGTTTATTTTAGTTTTTTTTTGGGTTTGGGTTTAAGTTTAATATTATTTATTTTTGGTTTTATTTTAGGTTTACTATCCATGTTTAGTCTTTTATTTAGTCTATTTTATTTTATTTTAGGCTTATTTTATTTTTATTTTATGTTTAGTTTTATTTTATTTAGGTTTTTATTTTTAGGTTTATTTGATTATTTAGTTTAGTTTAGTTTTTTATTTATTTTATTTATAGTTTAATTTTTTTATTTTTATTTTATTTATTTTAGTTTGGTTTAAGTTTTATTTTAGCTTCTTTAATCTTTATTTTTTTATTTAATTTTGGTTTAGGTTTTTTTTTATTTATTTTATTTTTTAAGTTTATTTAGTTTAGTTTAGGTTTTGTGGTTTTAGGTTTAAGGTTTAGGGTTTAGGGTTTAAGGTTTAGGGTTTAGAGTTTGGGGTCTAGGGTTTAGGGTTTATGGTTATAGATTTTAGGGTTTAGGGTTTAGGGTTTATGGTTTATGGTTTAGTGTTTAGGGTTTAGGTTTAGGGTTCAAGTTTTATTTTAGGGTTAAGGGTATTTTCTTTCTTTTTTTTAACAAAGAACAAATTCAGATTCAAGATTTCTTCTTTTCGATTTCAGCAACCAAGTATCAAACCAGGGAACTGAGGTAGCAAATAATCTCCTTGGGGCTAGCTAAAGCCTTGTGTTCCCAGGATGTCCAGATTACATACCCATTACCATTCAATCTTATATAAATTAATACATGAATAGAGGAAAGAGAACTCAACATTCATACACTTAAAACTATAAGAACATGCATTTCTTATATATTTATAACTAGCATCATAACACATGTTATTATTCATTTATATGCTTTTGAAAAATACAGTTGGATTTAATTGTGATAATAGCTACGCATATATTAAATTAAATCAACACATGCAAGCTTACATAAAGGAAATCCATTTTATTTTACTTGATTTTCAAAAGATGGATGCATGAATTCAAATGACATACCAAATTTAACATGATTGGAAAGAGGAAAATCAAATATAAGCTTGTGATTCATTCAACCAAACAAATTCTTACAGACAATCAAATCAAAAAATATTATTTAAAGCAAATCAAAGCTTCTTTATTAATTAAGTTTTGGATTTGATTTGATTTTAAGAGGAGAAGAGAAATTATCACTTGCTATTTTAAACCCATTCCCACATTAGTGGTTTGATTTGATTTAAGGAACTTTAATTAAGTTGATTTTATTGGTCAATTAAGTTGAACCCTTAATAAGTTGAATTAATTACATTTACCAATGTCACCTTAAAGTAATTAATTAAATAATTATGAGCCAACATGATATGCATGGAAAATAAACTTGCAATGATCCTAGAAAATAAAAGGGCTACTTAAAGCGTATCCAACTCAGTACCTACGTGGTGGCGGTGGATGCTACGATTAATCCCATAGTTTAATAGGATTAAATTAGATCGATCTAGTGGATCTAATGAAAACTGTCAATTCTGATCACGCAGAATGGACGGTGTCTGATCTAACGTCACGTGAGTGAGAGAGAATGGAGTCTGTTCGCCATTGCTCACTTGGTCTGAGCTTACCCGATCTCGGATTAACTCCAAAAAAATGCCACACCTTCAAGACATCGATTGGAGGGGATCCAATGGTCAAGAACACACGAGATGCAAGTTTTCTTCAAAAAATCTCCAACCTATTTTTGGCTTAGGATCAATTTTGTAAGCATGCCTCGCCAGAGCTCAAGACCAGCGGCTCAAACGATTGTGGAAGCATCATCTAGTGGAGATGAAGCCCTATTGTGCATCAATTGGATCAATTCCTTATTGTTCGCTCAGAAGGCCACGAACAAATGATTTGGAGCTTGGTTGTGATTGAAGTCCCACCTCCGGTGCTCGGGAAGCTTGGGAGATGATTCATTATTACTCGATGAGACCTAGGAAGGTGCGTGCAAAGTTAATTTGAATTTGATGGGGAAATGGGGAAGTTAAGTCGAAAATGGGAGTGTCCTAATTCAGGACGGATGGGAATGGAATTTTTCGATCGAGGAACAAGCTTGGGAGCTTAGGGAATGGCTCTAGTGGCTCGTTTTGGGTAACTAGGGCTTGGAGGAATGATTTTTGTGTGTGTTTGTCTTGAAATGAGGGGGCGTATACCACCCTTCATCTTGATCAGATGTGGGAATGTGTTTGGCTTCTAGTGGCCGTCCGACCATCTCAGGGAGTCATGGGTGGTAGGGAGGAGGTGAGTTGGCTCAGCTTGGTTGGTTGAAGGTGTAGAGGGGGCTATCAAGGAGGAATCATGGGTGTCCTATGGGTTTCAAATGCTCTAATTGGGAGGGTGATGTGTTTTCAATTCATGGCCGCCCAACCACCCTTTGGGTCAGGTTGGACAATGTCCTAGGTGCCTAGGTGGCACATTGCTAGAGTACCAAGTGGCTAAGGAATTGAAATGACTACTTACATGGGTGATTTGTCTTATGTGAAGCCCTTGACCCAAGGATAAAATGATCAATTGGCATTGGATTTCATTTGGGCAGATTTGAAATGAGCCAAAAGTGTGTTAGCCCAAATTTCAAGTCAATTGGAGTTGTTTGGTTAGGTTTGGCTCAATTTGACTCATTTAGGTCAAATTGGGTTTGGTTGAGTCAAGTTGATCAATTGGTCGAATTGGGTCAAATCAAGGGATCAGTTAAGTTCATATGATCATTTGGGATGTTCTGGTTCAATTGGTTTCGTTCAGTTTGGCTTAGATTTTATTTTATATCATTTAAATTCTTTTGGGTCAAATGGGTTAAGTTGACCAATTTGACCAAATTGGCCAAATTGGCTTGGGTTGGGTGTTGGTTTGGGTTTAGTTAACTAATGTAAGATGATTATAGGCTATGGTTTCAATTAATTTGGTTTTCATTTTGATTTAGGCCAACTTGAACCTTTAGGTCCAATTGGGCTAAGTAGGTCAATTTGCAATGATCCAAGTTCTAATCCTATCCAAATTGGATTGAACGAAGCCCATCAAAACCTCCCATCATGATAAATAAAGTTGGGTCAAGTGGACCAATTAGGTTTAGTTGGCATGATTTTGGGTTGACTTTGATTTAGTTTAGTTTATATGTGGATTTGGGATTAATATATAAATTCAATTACAATTGGCTTGGGTTCAAATGGGTTTTGGTTCATTTGAACATTTCAAGTCAAAAGTGACTTGATGGTTTGGCTTGATGATTGTAGATTTCATTTATATTTGTGAATATGATTGAAGGTATGATTGATTCATGAGAAAATCAATTGAATTTGGGTTTTGGAATGAAGGAAGTTGGCTAAGTCCATGGAGTGGGTCATGTGGCTTAGGTTTGGATTTTGAGTTGGCTTGATTTAGTTTTAATAATTTAAACGTATATTTCTTTTAAATTTGGAAAAATATGATTAAAAATATGATTAATTTTGAGAAAATCAATTGAGTTTGACTTGATTTGGATTAAGATTTGGCTAAATCCATGGGATATGTCATATGGCTTAGGAAGGAGTTTGATTTAATTTGATTTAGTTTGATTTAGTTTTGATCATTTAAATGTAGATTTGATTTATATTTAGGAAGCAGATTAAAGATATAAATTGATTATGAGAAAATCATTTGACTTATGTTGATTTGGATTAAGATTTGGCTAAGTCCATGGGATAGGTCATATGGCTTTGGAAGGGTTTTAAGTTTGGATTTGATCATAGGATTCAATCATTTGGTTTTGAAATTTGGGTTTAGATTTGGATTTGAATTTGATGTTAGAATTGAACTTGAGGTTTTGTTTAAGAAGGTGAACATGGATTGGATTTGGGTTGTAGGGTAGGTGGATTATCCTAATCCCTAAGGCATAACCTAATTCTATTATTAACCCTTCTAAGTCTTCAGGCTTAGGTTAAGTGTTTACCTAATTGTTAGAAGTGTCTTATGACTAGGGAAGTCTTAGTGACTAGAAGACTCCTAAGTCTAAGAGGGGAAGATTGAATCCGCACTCCAAAAGTGAGGTCAATAGGCCTTAGGCTCCGTAGTGCTTCCCTTGGAGATAGATGATTGAAAGACTGAAGCCAAGTTTCACATTATAAACTCAGACACATCTTTCAACGCTTTGCTTCGGACAACAAGGATACCTGAGAACAACATAGTTCCATCCTCTCTACATCACTGTATGAAGTTTGTGAGAGGTGGAATCATCTACTATGTCAAAATAGATCTCAAGCCATTTATAGTTCATGAGGTCAGCATATATGAAAATGCGGCTTACTACCACCCTCAAAATTAACAAGTGTATTCCCGTGAACTTGGCCAAAGTTTAAAACTAAAAGAAAATGAAAAAAAGAAAAGGAAAATGAAAAATAAAAAGAGAAAGAAAAAGAAAAATAAAAGAAAGGAGAAAATGAAAAATAAAATAAAAGGGAGTGAAAAAAGACTTGGAGGAGGAAGTGGAGCCTGACATTAGATTCCAACCACAGTTCATTACTCCATTCGAATATATGGGTAGGATGACTTGACCTCCACCAGGTAGAGGAAGAGGTCAGTTCAGAGGTAGTCCCAGGGGTGGAAAACCTCCTTATTGGCCACCCAATAGAAGATATGTCCAAGCTACTAGGAGTACACCTACTATCCATGTAGATTTAAAATCTAGTTCATTAGATGAGTCTTATATGTTTAGCATACTAGCCAGTTCTTCTAAGTAGTAGATTCCCTAGGAGGTGACACTTGAGCCAAGTAGCGATGAAGACCAAGCTCCAAATCAAAGCGTAAGTATATCCATGTCTATATGTGGCATCAGTTGGGAGCCTTAGCTCTAACCCCACTTTCCTCTCAAAAACTTGAGGGTTTGGTAGTTAACGAAGCAACATCCATATTTATGAAGACTCAGTGGTTCTTTCTGGAAGCAACATCCTCAAGTCAATAAGTTCATGTAGAACTTGAGGATGATTCATATAAAGATTTAATAGAATTACATTTTGATTGGTACTTGCCTTGTGTTCATAATTTAGCAAATAAAGGGTTAATCCCACATACTTAGTCAAAGCACAGGCCAGACTACTTCTAAAGAATATGTAAGAACAAATACAAAAGGCCTCAATCAAGATAGGGACTAAGATTTTGTATAGTGGGTCCAGTCGATGATGACGATTACTGCTTAGTCATCACCAATCATTTGGAATCTAATAGGTTCTTTTCAAATCACATTAACTCATATGAGGAGCTGTGTTTAGAAACTTCAAATGATCCAGATTATTTTGAAGTCAAAGTTGCACTGCCAGGATTTGAAGAAGAGATCAAGTCAACCATCGATGAGCTCAAAGAAATCAACTTAGGAACTAAAGAAGATCCAGACCCAACATGCATCAGTTCTTTGTTGAACTAAATTGAAACCAATGACATAGTTAGTCTATTAATTGTGTTTAAGGATTGCTTTGCATGGAGCTATGAAGAGATGCTCAGATTGGCCCCTAATGCAGTGATCCATAAACTAGCAATAAAGCCTACTGCTAACCATATCAAGCAAGCTCCTAGACACAATGTGATTAAACATAAAATAATAAGTCATTTATGAAGTTAAGAAACTAATCGATGATAGCTTCATACAGAAAGAAAAATACCCTACCTGGTTAGCCAGTGTCATCCTAGTTAAGAAAAAGAATGTCCAAATTCACATATGCACTGATTTTAAGGATTTAAATAAGATATGTCCAAAAGATCAATTTTCACTACTAATCCTGGAGCTGATGGTGGACATTGCCTCATCTCATGCAATCTTCTCTTTCATGGATGGCTCATCTGGATATAACCAAGTAAAGATGGTTCCTCAAGATGAAAGAAACACTACTTTAGAACCCCGAACAGAATCTATTGCTATAAGGTCAGGCCTTTCAGCCTTAAAAATTTTGTTGTTACATACCAGCTGGATATGACTTGAATCTTCGGCAAACTCATTCATCATCAAGTTCAGTGCTATGTTGATGACCTTGTGGTCAAAAGTAAAGAAAAGGAAAACCATCTCTTTGACTTAAGAGTAGTTTTTGAACAGTTAAGGTAATTTAACCTCAAAATAAAGCCTTTAATTGTGCATTCAGAGTAGCTTTAGGAAAATTTCTTGGGTTTGTTTTCTGACACCAGAGAATCAAAATTGATCCAAAGAAGATCATGGCGATCTTAGAAATACCACCTCCAAAAAGTTGAACTCAACTCAGATCATTTTGAGGGCAGTTGGCGTATATAAAACACTTTATATTCAACATATCGATAAGATGTCAAGCATTCTCAACACTTGTCAAAAAGGATGTCAAGTTTAAATGCAATTATAAGTGTGAGCATGACTTTGAAGACATGAAGCATTACCTGATGACACCGCCAGTTCTAGCATCCCCTATCCTAGGTAAGCCGCTCATACTTTACACTATTATGTTAGATGACACCCTTAGTATTTTGTTGGTGCAAGCAAATGACGAAGAGATAAAAAATACACTCTACTACCTCAGCCATCATCTAATCCCTACTGAGGCTAATTATCTGCCCATTGAGAAGCATTGCCTAGCTTTAATCTTTGCATCTCAAAAACTACACCACTATATGCTTCCTCATAAGGTGAACTTAATCTCTAGGATCAATCCACTATAGTATCTCATGATATGATCGATGCTATCCAGATGGTTGGCACGATGGTCCATGATCCTCTCGCAATTTGACACTACCATCATACCCCTCTGTGTAGTGAAAGGACTAGCGCTAACAAATTTCTTAGTAACACACTCACTTCCTGGTGACTCTCCACTTAGTGATAATCTCCCCGATGAACAAATCATCAACTTAGGGGATACTAGTATTCCCCATTGGGATTTGTACTTTGATGGTACGACTTCCTCTCAAAGAGGAGAATAACCATAATCTACTATTTTAGAAAAGGCAAGGGTAAGAATAGTTTTATTAACTCCCAACTGCGATGTGATGAGATTCTCATATCATTTGTCCAATTCTTGTAGTAACGACAAACCTAAATATGAGGCTATGATTGCCAGTCTAGAGTTAATCGTTACTCTAAGCATCCAGAACATCAACAACTTCAAAGATTCTCAACTAGTTATCAACCAAATCGTTGGGTCCTATAAGATTATAAAGCCCAAGCTCCATCACTACCATAAGTACACCATGGAGTTACTGACCAAATCCCAAAGGTTACAATTTATAAGATTCCTCAAGGAGAGAATGCCATAGCATATGCTTTAGCCAAGCTTGCCAAGGAGTTTGCATGTCCACAGAATGAGCCCATATCAATAATGTCCAAAATACACAAGCCTTATCCCTTATTCATATTGAACTCATTCAAAAGTACTCTTTTGAAGAGGAGGCTATCATTGCTAAGAAGGATGAGGAGTTATATTAGAGGCAGCCATTAATGGATAACCTAAATAAAGGCAAACTACCTCAAGGGAAGTCCCAAGCCCATCAGATGAAGCAGTGAGTACTTTCCTATGCTCTTGTGGATGGTGTCTTATACCAGTGATCTTTCGATCATATGTGGTTACGTTATTTATACAAACATGAAGCCTATAAGTTCAAGACCGACGTACGCTCAGGATTATGTGGAGTCAACAAATCCAGTTTGAAGATGAAAGCCAAGATCAAGAGACTAGGATACTACTGGCCGTCAATGATCAAAGATTACATAGATACGTCTAGGAGATACTACCAATGTCAAATACACATTGTGGTACTACACCAACTGCCCAACATTCTATATTTTACATTGGCCTCATGGCCATTCGAGTGTTGGGGTACTGACATAGTGGGTCCGATTGATCCTCTTTCTTCCAAGGATCATCGGTTCATCTTAGCTGCTACTGATTACATTTCCAAATGGGCGAAGGTGATTCCACTCAGAGAGGTCACAGCTCAACATGTGCACCAATTTTTTAGGAACCATATCATATATAGGTTAGGAGTGCCTCGATAAATTATATCTGATAATAGTATTACATTCAGGAGGACTTAGATCATCAACTTTGCTCAGAGACACAACATAAATTAGAGATATTCTACCATCAACTACCTGAGGACAAATGGCTTAGCAGAAGCCTTCAATAAAACTCCAACCACCACGTCCATATCCACCATCATCTCTTGATTCCCCACCACAACTGCGATAAGCGATGCCTCAGCCTTAGCCTCAGCCTCCACCGCTAGATTTAGATTGAGCATGGTTGATGGTGATGTTCTTACCATCAAGATTTTGTCCATTCTTACAGTTTAGGTTTAGGTTTATTTTTAGTTTATTTAGTTACTTTAGGTTTAGGTTTAGGGTTTGGGGTTTAGAGTTTAGGGTTTAGTGTTTATCGTTTAAAGTTTAGGGTTTAGGTCTAGGATTTAGGGTTTAGGGTTTAGGGTTTAGCATATATGCTTTAGGTTTAAGGTGGTATGGTTATGGTTTAGGTTTAGGGTTTAGGGTTTGTGGTTTAGGTTTCTTTTAAAATTAAGTAAATCGATAGTTTAGGTTTATCTAGTTTATTTTTTATTTATTTTAGTTTATTTTATTTTTGATTTTTATGTTGTTTAGTATATATAATCTAAGTTTATTTATTTTAGTTTAGGTTTTTCTATTTTTGTTTATTTTTTAGGTTTAAGTTTAAGATTATTTTTTAGTTGAGTTTCATTTTTACTTTACTTTTTGATTTTATTTTTAAAGGTTTAGTTTAGTTTGTTTTAGGTTTTAGGTTTTTATTTTAGGTTTATTTTTAGGTTTTATTTAGGAGTTTAGTTTTAGGTTTTTTTTAGTTTATTTTATTTTATTTACTTTAGGTTTAGGTTTTGGTTTAGGTTTTATTTATTTTAGTTAAGTTTATTATAGTTTAGGTTTAGGTTTATTTTATTTTATTTATTTTATTTTTATTTTAGGTTAATGTTTTTTTAATTTAGGGTTTAGTATTTTTTTATTTATCTTTAGGTTTATTTTTTAGGTTTAGATTTTTTATTTAGTTTTTATTTTAATTTATTTTAAGTTTCTTTTATTTTTATTTTATGTTTAGCTTTTATTTTATTTAAGTTTTTCATTCTCAAGTTTATTTGATTTTTTAGTTTAGTTGAGGTTTTTATTTATTTTATTTTAGTTTATTTTTATTAGTTTATTTTATTTTATTTCTAGGTTTATGTTTAGGTTTTAGTTTAGGTTTTATTTTATTTTAATTTTATTTTATTTAGGTTTAGTTTTATTTATATATTTTTTAGGTTTATTTAGTTTAGGTATTTTGAGGTTTTTTCTTTGAGTTTTAGTTTTTAGTTTTAAGATTTTAGGTTTTAGGATTTTTTTTAAATTAAGTAAACTGCTAGATTTAGGATTATTTAGTTTATTTTTTACTTATTTTAGTTTACTTTATATTTAATTTTTATTTAGGTTTTTATAATTTTTATTTAGTTTAGTTGATTTATTTTGGTTATTTATTTTTGTTTAGATTTTTATTTTAGTTTATTTTTTAGGTTTACGTTTTGGTTTATGTTTATTTTTTAGATGAGTTTTATTTTTAATTTATTTTTAAGGTTTAGGTTTAATTTTTTATTTTAGGATAAGGTATAGGTTTTATTTTAATTTTTTGTTTAGGTTTTAGGTTTTTATTTTAGGTTTACTTTAGGTTTTATTTTTTAGTTTATGTTTAGGTTTACTTTTAGTTTATTTTATTTTATTTATTTAATTTACATTTAGATTTAGAATTAGTTTATTTTAGGTTAATGTTTAGGTTTTTTTTTAGTTTAGTTTTCTTTTAGTTTAGGTTTAGGTTTATTTTATTTTGTTTATTTTATTGTTATTTTAGGTTTTATGTATTTTTTTTAATTTAGGGTTTAGAATTTAATTTTTTATTTTTTTTAGGTTTAGGATTTTATTTAGTTTTTATTTTATATTATTTTAGGATTATTTTTTTACATTTAGTTTTATTTTATTTAGGTTTTATTCAGGTTTATTATATTTTAGTTTTTAATTTATTTTAGTTTTTTTATTGGTTTATTTTATTTTATTTTTAGGTTTAGGTTTTATTTTATTATTTTTATTTTATTTAAGTTTAGGCTTTCATGTACTAGATTAGGTTTAAGTTTAAGTTTTAGGGTTTATAGCTGCCCAGGGTGGTAAGGTAGGTTTGGGTTGTGGTAGGTGGCTTTAGGGTTTAGGGGTTAAGATTTAGGGTAACGCCTAGGGCCAAGTGGCCTGGGTCAGTGTAGGTTTAAGATTTAGGGTAAGTCTAGGGTGGGTCAGTTTAGAGGTTTAGTTTAGCTTTAGTAGGGTTTAGGGTTGGTAGTGTTTTTTAAATTAAGCAAGCCCAGGTTTAGGTCATTTAGTTTATTTAGTTTAATTTATTATTTTTATTTAGTTTAGTTTATTTATTTGGTTTATTTATTTAGATCTGTAGCTCAGTTTATGTCTTTTTATGAGTTTTATTATTTTATTTTATAGGTAGGTTTATTTTATTTTTAGGTTTAGTTTTGTTATTTTATTTTTTTTAGGTTTTAGATTTTATTTTAAGTTTATTTTTAGGTTTTCTTTTAGTTTTGGTTTAGTTTATTTTAGTAATTATTTTATTTAGAGGTTAGTTTAGGTTTAGTCAGGTCCAGTTTAGGTTTATTTACTTTAGTTTAGATTATTTTGTTTAGGTTTATTTTTATTTTGTTTTATTTTACTTTAGCCTAAGTTTTAAGTTTAGTTTAGGTTTATTTATTATTTATTTTTAGGTTTTATTTTTAGGTTTATTTTTAGGTTTAGGTTTTTTAGTTTTATTTTATTTTATTTTAGTTTTATTTTATGTTGATTTTTTATCACGCCCAATTTTATTTTATTTAGTTTTATTCTTAGGTTTATTTGTTTTTTAGTTTAGTTTATTATTTTATTTTAGTTTTAGTTAATTTTATTAGTTTTTTTTATTTTTTTTTAGGTTTAGGTTTAAGTTAGTTTATGTTTTATTTTATTTTATTTTACTTTATTTAGGTTTAAGTTTTTTTTATTTCTTTATTTGTATGCACATTTAATATGTTGAGGTTTCTTAGTTTTAGATTTTGGTTTAGGTTTAGGGTTTGGGAGTTACAACCCAGTGTTAAGCCCAGTTTTAGTCAGGCCAGGGCATAGTGTAGTGTATCATTAGCCTCAGTGATCAGGCTCAGTCTCAGGGCCCAGTTTAGGTCAGTTTGGGGCCTGTTTAGGGGGTGGTCAGTTTCAGTTAGGGTTTAGATAGTGATCACTCTCAGTCAGGGTCTGATCTTTCTGGTTTAGGTCAAGGTTTAAGTCAGTTTAAGATTTGGTGTGGAGAGGGTCACAGCCTCTAAGGGCCAGAGTCCACCAAGTGTTTAGTTGTGGTTTAGGGTATAGTTGGCAGTAGGGTTTTTAGTTTAGGGTCCAGGGTTTGTTAGGGTTGGTTTAGGGTTTTTAGGGTTTAGGTTTCAAGTTTATGGTTAATTTAGGGTTTTAGGTTAATTTTGGGTTAGGTTTAGGTTTGTGGGTTTGCTTTGTTTAGGGTTTAGGTTTTCTTTGGGTTTAGGGTTTATTATTTATGGTTTATGTTTTATGGTTTAGGGTTTTAGGGTTTATTATTTAGGGGTTAGTGTTTTTAGGGTTTAGGGTTTAGGTTTTAGGTTTTAGGGTGCAGGTTTTTGTTTAGGGTTCAGGTTAAGGTTTTTTCTTTTTTTTTTAATAGAGAATAAATTCAGATTCAACATTTCTTCTTTTTGATTTCCTCAACCAAGTAACACCCCAAGTTTTCCATGACACAAGCGACGATGTAGATTAAAAATGTGCTATAATAAAGCAAATCAAAAACCCTAGATAATTAGAACCGTCTCTACTGTAAAGACACAGTTCCATAAGCTATAGATCAGATCAGTTGTTCTTTAGTTTCTTTAGTTCCCTCTAGAACTGCCCTGGCCTCTTAAGGGTTTAGGGTTTTAGGTTTTAGGGTTTAGGGTTTAGGGTTTAGGGTTTAGGGTTTAGTGTTTAGGGTTTACTTTTTAGGTTTAGATTTTTTATTTAGTTTTTATTTCAATTCATTTTATGTTTATTTTAGTTTTATTTTATGTTTAGTTTTTATTTTATTTAGGTTTTTTATTCTCAGGTTTATTTGATTTTTAGTTTAGTTTAGGTATTTATTTATTTTATTTTAGTTTATTTTTATTAGTTTATTTTATTTTATTTTATTTTTAAGTTTGCGTTTAGGTTTTTATTTTTATTTTTTTATTTTATTTAGGTTTATTTATTTTTTAGAATTACGTTTAGGTTTATATTTATTTTTTAGTATAGTTTTATTTTTATTTTATTATTTATGTTTAGGTTTTATTTTCTATTTTTAGGTTTAAGTTTTGGTTTTTATTTTATTTTTTTGTTTAGGTTTTAGGTTGTTATTTTAGGTTTATTTTTAAGTTTTATTTTTTAGTTCAGGAATAGGTTTATTTTTAGTTTAGTTTATTTTATTAAGTTTAAGGTTTAGGTTTAGTTGATTTTAGGTTTAGGTTTAGGTTTTATTTAATTTTTCTGAGTTTATTTTAGTTTAGGTTTAAGTTTATTTTATTTTGTTTATTTTAGGTATTGGTTTTTTTAGTTTAGGGTTTAGGTTTTATTCTTTATTTATTTTTAGGTATTGTTTTAGATTTTCATTTAGTATTTTATTTTAGTTTATGTTTATTTTATTTTTATTTTACCTTTACTTTTTATTTTATTTAGGTTTTCTATTTTTAGGTTTATTTGATTTTTTAGTCTAGTTTAGGTTTTTATTTATTTTATTTTATTTTTTAGGTTTAGGTTTAGGTTTAGGTTTAGGTTTTAGTTTAGGTTATTATTTTATTTTATTTTTTTATGTTTTTTAGATTTAGGTTTGTTTATTTATTTTATTTTATTTTTTTTATGTTTTTATTTTAGTTTGTTTGGTAGTTTTAGATTCAGGGTTTGGGGTTTAGGATTTAGGGTTTAAGGTTTAAGGTTTTAGGGTTTAGGGTTTAGGGTTTAGTGTTAGGGTTTAGGGTTTTTTGTTTTCTTTCATAGAGAACAAATTAACATTCAACATTTCTTCTTTGTTTATTTAGTTTATTAAGTTAATTTTTTATTTATTTTAGTTTAGTTTATTTTTTTTATTTTTATTTATGATTATTATATATTTTATTTAGTTTAGTTTATTTATTTTAGTTTAGGTTTTTTATTTTTAGTTTATTTTCGTAAGTTTAGGTTAATGTTTAGGTTTATTTTTTTAGTTGAGTTTTATTTTTGTTTTATTTTTATTTTATTTTTGGTTTTAGGTTTATTTTATTTTTTAGTTAAGTTTTATTTTATTTTTGATTTTAGGTTTTAGGTTTTATTTTAAGTTTATCTTTAGGTTTATTTTTAGTTTAGTTTAGGTTTATATATTTTATTTTATTTTATTTTAGGGTTTAGGTTTACTTTATTTTAAGTTTAGGTTTTAGTTTTTATTTTATTTTGGTTTTTAGGTTTATTTATTTTTTAAATTTTATTTTATTTAGTTTTTTTGTTTTCATTTTATGGTTTAGGTTTTATTTTTTATTTATTTTAAGTTTTATTTTATGTTTATTTAGTTTTATTTTATTTTATTTTAAGTTTATTTTATTTTATTTTATACTTTAGTTTTATTTTATTTTTTGTGTTATTTTATTTTATTTAAGTTTAATTATTTTATTTTAGGTTATTTAGGTTTTAGGTTCTTATTTTATTTTATTATTTTATTTATTTGGTTTAGGTCATTAATCCATTATTTTTAGGTCTTATTTAGTAGGAGTCAGTAGGTTTAGTGGCCTATCAGTTTAGGGCCCAGTGGTTGTGGCCCAGGGCTAGTGGCCTGGGAGTAGGATCAGGCCTGAGGTTGGCCTGGGTTTTAGGGTCAGGGAGTTCAGGGCCTGGGGCTAGGCCCAAAGGATAGTGGTAAGTGGTATGGCCCAGTGTCACCCAGTGGTCATTTAGGGCCTGGGGTTTGGGGTTTGGTCAGTTTAGGGCCTGGGGGTGGTTTCAGTTAGGACTCAGTTTAGGGAGGGTTTTGGTTTAAGGCAAGTGGCCTAGGGTCTGGGGTCAGTGGTAGGGTTTAGAGGTTTTGACTAGTTTTGGGCTATCGTTTAGTTTAGGGTTGTTTTTTAGGGTTTAGGGTTATAGGTTTATGGTTTAGAGTTTAGGGTTTAGGGTTATGATTTTGATTTTTATTATTTTTATTATTTATTTATTTTTTAAATTTAGTAAACTGGTAGGTTTAGATTTATTTACTTTATTTTTTATTTATTTTATTTTATTTTATTTTTTATTTTGATTTAAGTTTATTTTTTATTTTTATTTAGTTTAGTTTATTTATTTTAGGGTTAAATATTTAGTTTATTTTTTTTTTAGTTTATTTTAGGTTTAGGTTTAGGATTAGGTTTATTTTTTTAGTTTAGTTATATTTTATTTTATTTTCGGTATAAGTTTTATTTTAATTTTAAGTTTAGTTTAGCTTTTTATTTTATTTTTAAGGTTTAGGTTTTAGGTTTTATTTTAGGTTTATTTTAGGTTTTATTTTTAGTTTATGTTGGTTTATTTTTAGTTTATTTTATTTTATCTACTTTAGGTTTAGGTTTTATTTATTTTAATTTAGTTTATTTTAGTGTAGGTTTAGGTTTATTTTATTTTTATTTTAGGTTTATGTTTTCTTTTTTTTAGTTTAGGGTTCAAGTTTTATTTTCTATTTATTTCAAGGTTTTCTTTTTAGGTTTATGTTTTTATTTAGTTACATTCAACAATGAAAACTTACTCTTAGGGACGATCGAGCATACCCACCTCGTTATATTACAGTTGATGTTGGCAAATGCAGGCTATCCAGAGTTCTAATTGACCTAGGTATATTAGTCGACATTATCAGTCTAAGAACCCTTGCTTACTCTAGGATCGACATCTCCAAACTCCAAAAAGAAAGGAAGATGTTGAGAGGATTCAATGAACAAAGCGAGAGGGCCTTGTGGTACTTATTTTTGGATCTGGGGGGGGGGACACCACGCAGATCATAGGTGGATACTTTTTGAGTTGATCGGGTACAACATTGAGGTATGATGTACTATCTCAAAAGGTAGAGGCATCACCCTATAATGGACTTAATCACATAATAAGGACTACTAAGACATGATGGGTCTTCGAATGTACTAGGGATTTTCCCCCTACTTTATCTAGATGAATAAAGTTAGGTCTATATTAAACCAGGTTCCTAAGTTCCCTGTGGAGGTAAGCCTCCATAGTTAATTACATCTTAAGAAATGAAATTTTCTAAGAATATTCTCAATTAGAGTAGATAATTATCATCTCCAAATATTTGAAGGTTAGACTATCAAAGGATTGGTTGTATTTGGAAATTCAATTAGGAAAGTTCAAGGAGAAGACTTATTTTTATAATCCAAATGAAATAAGTAGGAAATCCTCAAGATACTAGGAAGCCTACTGAGCATTCCAATCTATCCTATGGTTGGGTTTTATAATTTTAAAGTTGAAGAGATTTATATGTTTTGAGTTGAATTTTAATTAGATTACTAGGGAATATAATTCACCAACATAAGGTTGTGGGAATTCCTAAGAGGTGAGGATTTATGATCGTAGCCCAAAGGAAATAGCTACCTCGAATCCTAAATCTAGGGAGATTTAGTACGAGATAAGGCACGACCTAAATCTAAGTGACAGGTGGACATAAGGGTTTCCCAACACAAGAGAGAATAAATTGTCTAACTTCTGGACTTATAACTTCCTGGAGTTGCTGCCAGCTAACTCCTCCCATGATTTTAAAACCATGTAGTCCGGTCTTCTGAATTGCAAGATAGTTAGGGTAGTTATTTAATTAGAAAGAGACTAAAGTCCTAAACGCAATCCCTAAGAGACTAGAGCATGAGTGGTATGAGCATATGACTTAATCTATTGATGCAAAATCTTTTCAAATTTTATTTCATTTTAGATGCACTATTTTGACAGAGGCTTTAGGATTTCTTATGCCTAAATGCATGATGAAATAGGTTATGGATCAAATCAGCTAGAAGAAGGTGTTCTCCACCATAAGGGATGCCCTCATATGTCAAGCATTCCTTTATCATGCAAGGATGGAGATCCTTCATGTTCAAGAGAGAAAGAATATGCATGCATGATGTGAAACATACAACCATACAACTAAGGGGTTGCTAAATCTTTTAATTATCTTATTTATGTCCTAGGCTTTATAAGGAGGTTATCAGTTGTTTAAAATTTAGTGATTAGTTGGGTAGAAAAGTTATTTTTATCCTAAGCGTGTCCAAGCCACACATTAAATCATCAATCATTTAAGAAACTATGAAAAGCATGTCGTCCTTATGCACAATGTAAACATAACATCAAACAGTTATATAAAATATCATAAAGAATAAAATGCAGGTGTAGTCGGGTACTACCGTACAACCCGAAGAGAGAAAAGATGGATAGCCAAGCTCTACCCTTATACAACTTGGAATATGAAAGAGTAATTATAATTGTATTAAATGCTATGGGGGTCTTCTTTCTTCATATCTCCATTTATGATTGGGTTCCTTCTTTGATTTGGATGGTGCTTGCTTCAAAGGTATCACAAGGCATCCTAGGATAAAGACTTCTGGCCACTGCTCATCCTAAATCCCGATAGAACTAATGCTAATTCTGATTGCAAAAAATAACATTAATGTGGGAAAAGTAAATCTAACTACACTTGCAAAATAGTGGTTATCTGAATATACATATAATCCCAAGCAGCTATATTTATAATTTGGACTTAGCACCCTACACCTGGGTAACTAAGCCCACCTATCCTAACTTGGATTACGCTTAAGGATTAAGCAACCTGCAAAAAGAGCATTTAATTTTATTTTTAAGCATTCCTTAAGCATAATCCCATGCAGAAAACATGATTAGGCTAATATTGGCCTATCATCAAGTCTACGAAGCATACACCCTAACATCCAATCTAATATAATACATCATAAAACAAAACATACATCACATCATACACCGTTCTAACTTAGAGCAAGAAGTGATGACTTAAATTTAATGTGTGTATTAAGGTTTATGTGGTAAGTCTTGTTAGGCATTAATGTTGTATTTTCTAAGTGTAGAAGGATTCAATTTAACATGAAAGGTTGATTTCACTTGAAGTAGTTTAATTCATTTAAAAATTTTTATTTGTATTTTCTTTTGTTTAATTTGATTACACTTAGCAACTAAGTGTTATAAAGAGAGAAAAAGAGAATTTCCCTCTTTCATCCCAGCCTTAAGTCACTTTATAAAGTATATTAATTTGATTTAGTTCTTTTTAGTGAATGGCTTATTAAATGATTTAATTAATCATAAGTTCAGGTTCACTTTAAATAATCCTATTCAAAATGAAAGGCATCTTAAGATTAATTTAATTCAATTACTACCACATGACATATATTGAATCATTCCTTTCCATCACATGTAACATTCATATGATTTAATCTTAAATGTATCTACACATGCAAGATATTTTAGCACACTTAAATGACGAATGTTTGTGTATGTTAAGAACTTATATTTTGTTTGATTGAATTATTTAAACCCATTAATTTAAAACTTTATCAAAATTTTTATACAAAAGGACATAAGAATGTAATTAAATAAGCATGTGTCATTGTTAAACCAGGAAAGTGAGGTAATCAAATGACCTCCTCGAAGCTAGCTAAAGCCTCGTATTCTAGGGATTTCCATTCTATATAACCATTTGCATTCAAACATAGGAAATTCCTATACATGAACATAGGAAGTAAGCTCCAAATCATATGGCTAATTAATTCAACAACTTAGTCAATTATGAATGCATGCAATTTTAATGTAAAATGGGATTTTCATTCACTAATCACATATACATATACAAGTATGAAGATTTAAGAAAGTAAGTGTCATTGTTAAACCAGAAAAGTGAGGCAATCAAATGACCTCCTTGGGGCTAACTAAAGTCCTGTATTCCCGGGATGTCTAGACTATATACTTACTTTTCTTAGACACACATGCATGTACAGATAAATGAGGGAAAGAAAACCATGCAAAGATTGTATTTTTTTTGATTGAATCAATAATATATATATGAATTAAAGCTCTATCCAAATTCTAATGTTGAATTTCATAAGAATGAAATCAAATGGGTACGTGATGTTGTTAAACCAGGGAAGTGAGGTATTCAAATGACCTCCTTGGGGCTAGCTTGAGCCTCGTGTTCTCGGGATGTCCAGACTATATACCATTACTAATCAATTTTATATAAATCAACACATGAATAGAGGAAAGATAACTCAACATTCATACACTTAAGCTATAAGCACATGCATTTCTTATGTATTTATAACTAGCATCATAACACATTATTATTCATTTATAAGCATTTGAAAAATACATTTAGATTTAATAGTGATAGTATCCACACATATATTAAATTAAATCAACACATGCAAGCTTACATAATGGAAATCCATCATATTTTACTTGATTTTGAAAAGATGGATCCATGAATTCAAATGACATACCAAATTTAACATGATTGGAAATAGGACAATCAAATATAAGCATGTGATTCATTCAACAAAACTAGTTCTTAAGGATAATCAAATCAAATAAGATTATTTAAAGCAAACCAAAGCTTCTTTATTAATTAAGTTTTGGATTTGATTTGATTTAAAAAGGATAAGAGAAATCATCACTTGATCTTTTGAACCCATTCCCACATTAGTGATTTGATTTATTTTAAGAAAATGTAATTAAGTTGATTTTATGGGTTAATTAAGTTGAACCCTTAATTAGACGAATTAATTACCCTTACCTATGTCACCTTAAAGTAATTAACTAAATAATTATGAGCCGACATGATATGCATAGAAAATAAACTTGCAATGATCCTAGGAAATAAAAGGGGCCTAATGTGATTAGCTCATGATTAATAGTTAATTAGATTAAGGGACTTAGTTAATTACTCTTATGGTTTTCCCATACATGTGGACTAACCATAATTTTATTAAACTACTTTAGGTTATTAAACACCTAAAGATCTACCCCATGATTTAATTAATTAAGATCTGATGTTATTATGATTTCAATTTGATTAAGTGATTTAATTAATTAGTTAAATCTTAGTTAATTTCATTTAAAAAAAGGGTGAAATGAACATAGGGAAAGGTCTCCCAACCCTATTTTTTAGTTCACTTACTATTGAACAACGATTAGTAAACTTAATTAATCAATTTATTATTGGTCATGCGATTACTTAATCATTAATTAACTTAAAAGAGTAGTTAAGCTTTAATTAGTCAATTTTCCCAATTAAGTGAGCAATAAATCCCAAGAAAATCATGGGAGGTAGAGGTCATCTCGTTAATTAACCATTAAAATTTGAGATTAATTGCTCAACTAATTAAAGAGTAATTAAGCTAATTAATTTTATGATTAAAGCTTAATTACTATTCAAAATTAGGTAAGATCATTTTTAATTAATTCTCCTCTAAAATACTTTTGAAATAAGTATTTATTTATGTTTTTTTATTTCTCTATGATATTTTTTGGATGTTTTAGAAGTTTTAGTCATTATAAATGATTAATTAAGCCTAATTAATGCCTAATCTAGTTGGTGCCACATGGCGCGCTAACACGGTGCACTTTTCACATGGAGCCACGGGAATGGCTACTTAAAACTTGTCTGACTCAGCACCTACGTGGCACTGGCAGATGCGCTTTCTCATCCACTATTCGATCTAAGATTGGATGGCCATTATTAATCCTGTAGGTTAATTGGATTAAATTAGATCAATCTAACAGATCTAATCATGACTGTCCATTCTGATCATGTAGAATGGACTATGCGTGATCTAACATCACGCGAGTGAGGTAGAATGGAGTCCGTGCACCATTGCTCACTTGATCTGAGCTTACCTGAGCTTGGATCAACTCTAAAAGGACCCACACATTCATGACATCGATAAAAGCGGATCCAATAGTTGAGATCACATGAGATGCATATTTTCTTCATAACGCTCCAACCCACTTTTTACTAAGGATCAGTTTTGGATGCATACCTCATCGAAGCTCAAGACCAGTGGTTGGAACGAAGCTACTGGAGATGAAGCCCTGTTGAGCAGCAATTGGAGCTTGACTTTAATTGAAGTGCCACCTTCGATTCTCAGGAAGCTTTGGAGATTATTCGCTCTTGCTCTATGAGGCCTAGGGAAGGTACCTGCAAAGTTAATTTGAGTTTGATGGAGAAATGGGGAAGTTAGGTCAAAAATGGGAGTGTCTTATTTTGGGATGGATAGGAATGACATTTTTTGATCGAGGAATGAGCATAGGAGCTTACGGAATGGCTCTAGTAGCTCATCTTTGGTAGATAGGGCACTGAGGAATGATTTTTTTATGTGTTTGAGGTAAAACAAAGGGTGTACCTCCCCTCATCTTGAATTGTGGGATTGAGTTTCACTTTTAGTGGCCATCCAACCATCTCAGGGAGTTGTCATTGGTAGGGAGGCGGTAAGTTGGCTCGGCTTGGTTGGTTAAAGGTGTGGATGTGGCTGCCATGGAGAAATCATGGGTGTCCTATGCATTTCAAATGCTCCAATGGGGAGGGTGAAGTAATTTCACCTCCTTAGGTCAGGTTGGGGAATGTCCTAGTTGCCTAAGTGGACCATTAGGAAAGTACTAAGTGGTCAAGAAATGAAAATGACCACTTACATGGGTGATTTATCTCATGTGATGCCCTTGACCCAAGGGTAGAATGATCATTTGGCATTGGATTTGATTTGTACAGATTTCAAATGAGCCAAAAGTGGGTAATTCCAAATTTCATGTCAATTGGAGTTGATTTGCTTAAGTTTTTCTCAATTTGACTCATTTAGGTCAAATTAGGTTAGGTTGGGTCAAGTTGACCAATTGGTTATATTGGATCAAACCAAGGGTTGGGTCAAGTTCATATGATCATTTGGGTTATTGTGGTTTAATTGGTTTTATGTAGTTTGGCTTAGATTTGATTTTGGCTCATTCGAATTCATTTGGGTCAAATGGGTTAAGTTGACCAATTTGACCAAATTGGCCAAATTGGCTTGGGTTGAGTGCTAGTTTGGGTTTACTTGACCAATTGAAGATGATTGTAGGCTTTGGTTTCAATTAATTATGATTTGGTTTTCATTTAGGCCTATTTGAACCTTTAGGTTTTTATTTTATTTTATTATTTTATTTAGGTTTATGTTTTTTTATATATTTTATTTTTATATTTTATTTAATTTAAGTTTAGGTTTTTTGGTTTTTAGAGTTTAGGGTTTAGGGTTTAAGGTTTTAGGGTTTAAGGTATTAGGGTTTAGGGTTTAGGGTTTAGGAAATAGGGTTTAGGGTTTAGGGTTTAGGGTTTAAGGTTTAGTTTTAGCTTTGGGTTTAGGGTTTTAGCATTTGGGTTGGGGTTTAGGGTTTTATTTTTTTTAATTATTTAAATCAGTTGGTTTTAGTTTGCTTAGTTAATTTAGTTAGTTATTAATTTATTTTATTTTATTTTTATTTAAGTTTATTTTTTTATTTAGTTAAATTTATTTATTTTAGGTTTATTTTCTTTAACTTATTTTTTTTAAGTTAATTTTTTATGTATGGGTTAAGTTTAGGTTTATTTTTTAGTTGAGTTTTATTTTTATTTTATTTTTTAAGTTTAAGTTTTATTTTTTATTTTTAGCTTTAGGTTTTTGTTTTATTTTTTGAGGTTTATGTTTTAGGTTTTTATTTTTTAGGTTTAAGTTTTAGTTTAGGTTTTTATTTTTAGGTTTTATTTTTTAGTTTATTTTATTTTATTTAGTTTTGGTTTAGGTTTTATTTATTTTAGTTTAGTTTATTTTAGTTTTGGTTTAGGTTTTTGTTAGTTTAGAGTTTAGGTTTTATTTTTTATTTATTTTTAGGTTTATTTTAAGTTTAGATTTTCATTTATTTATGGTTTATTTTATTTTTATTTTACATTTAGTTTTTATTTATATTATCTTTTTATTATTAGGTTTATTTAATTTTTTAGTTTAGCTTAGGTTATTATTTATTTTGTTAGAGTTTATTTTTATTGGTTTATTCTTTTTATTTTTAGGTTTAGGTTTAGGTTTTAGTTTAGGTTTTTATTTTTTTATTTTATTTTTTTGTTTAGGTTTTGGCTTTTTTATTTATCTAATTTTTAGGTTTTATTTTGTATAGTTTTATGTTTTTAGGTTTTTAGGGTTTATGGTTACTAGTGGTTTGGTTTTATGGTGGGTAGGGTTTTAAAGTTTAGGATTTAGGGTTTAGAGTTTAGGGTCAGCCTGGGTTTAGGGTGGTTTAGGGTTTAGGATTTAGGCATGATTAACATTTTAATGGTTTAAGGCCTAGGGACGTTTTAAGATTGTGTCCGTGGATTTAGGGTTAGTTTTAGGGTTTAAAGTTTAGCATTTGGTAGAATAGGGTTTAGTGTAGATTTTAGGTTTAGATTTTTTTTTAAAGTCAAACCATAGGTTTTGGTTTATTTAGTTTATTTTAATTTATTTTAGTTTATTTTCATTTTCATTTTATTTAGTTTATTTATTTTAGGTTTATTTATTTTATTTTTTATTTTAATTTATTTTGGTTTTAGTTTAGGTTTATGTTTTCTTTTAGTTTAGTTTTCTTTTATTTTATTTTTAGATTTATGTGTTATTATAGTTTATTTTTATTTATCTTCATTTCATAGGTTTAGCTTTTATTTAATTTAATTTAATTTTATTTTAGGAATTTTATTTTATTTTTATTTATTTTTTATTTAGGTTTTTGGTTTATTTTATTACACTTTATTTTTTTAATTTTATTTTAGTTTATTTTTTATTTTTATTTTTTTATTTTAGGTTTAGTAGGTTTAGGTTTAAGTTTAAGTTTTAGTTTAGGTTTTATTTTATCTTTATTTTATTTAGGTTTAGATTTTTAATGATCTTTATTTTAGATCTACCTAGTTTAGCTCAGTTTAGGTGGGTTTGGGTTTAGGTTTAGGGTTGGTGGTGGGTTGGTGGGGTAGAGGTGGGTTAGTTGGGTAGGTTAGAGTGGTGGGTTTAGGGCCTGGGGTTTGTGGTGGGGTAAGATTTAGGGTTTAGGGTGGGTTAGGGCTTAGATTTGGCCTTAGAGGGAAGTGCCTGGGTCAGTTTAGGGTGTAGGAGTGCAGAGTTTAGAGTTAGGGTCACTTTGGTTAAGGATCTTATGTTTATTTTAGTTTAGTTTTATCTTTAATTTTTTAGTTATAGGTTTATTTTTTATTTTTTAGTTTAGGTTTAGGTTTTTATTTTATTTTCCTAGGTTTAGGTTTTAATTATTTATTTTGGGTTTTATTTTTTTAGTTTAGGTTTAGGTTAATTTTAATTTTATTATAAGTTTAAGTTTAGATTTTATTTATTTAGTTTTTATATATTTTTAGTTTAGTTTTGTTTTAATTATATTTATTTATTTTTTTTTTATTAGATTATTATTTTATTTTTAGGCTCTTTGGTTTAGTTTTAGTTTTATTTTATTTTATTTTTTATTTTATTTAGGTTGAGGTTTATCTTATTTTATTTAGGTTAGGTTTTCCATTTATTTTATTTTTAGATCTTATTTAGTTTAGGTTTTAAGGTTTAGGGTTTAGGATCACGTTTATGGTTTAGGGTTTTGGTTTATAGTTTTATGGTATGGAGGTTAGAGTTTAGGGTTTATGGTTTAGGGCCCAGTGCCTGGGTTTAGGGCCCAGTTTTAGGTGGGTCATGGTCTGGGTCAGGTTTGAAGGTTGTGGCCCAGGGGTAGGGTGGTTTGGTTTGGGAGGGTTTAGGTAGTGGCAGCAGGTCAGGGAGAGATTAAAGGGTGGGAGTTATAGGGCCTAGTGGGAGTTTATGGAGCCATGCACAGTTAGTGGAGGGCTCAGGGTTTTAGGGCAAGTCTGGGCCTAGAATTTAGGGTTTAGGGTTTAGGGTCAGGGTCTGCAATTTTTTAAAATTAACCAAACCAAGATTTCGATTAATTTACTTTTTGTTTATTTTGTTTATTTTATTTTCATTTTACCTTAGCTTACGCTTATTTAGTATAGTTTATTTATTATAGGTTTATTTATTTTACTTTAGGTTTTTATTTTAGTTTGTTTTTTAGGTTCTGGTTTATTATTTAGTTTAGTTTTATTTTTAGTTTATTTTTAGTTTAGTTTTTTAGGTTTAGGTATTATTTTTTTTATCTTTGGTTTATTTTTATGTTTTTTTTTATAGTTTTGGTTAAGATTTTTTTTAGTTCATTTTATTTTATTTAGTGTAGGATTAGGTTTAGGTTTAGCTTATTTTAAGTTTAGGTTTAGAGGTTATTTATTTTAGTTTAGTTTATTTTAGTGTAGGTTTAGGTTTATTTTATTTGTAGTGTAAATTTAGGTTTGTTTTATTTATACTTAAGGTTTAGGTTTTTTTTAAGTTTAGGTTTTAGGGTTTCTTTTTTATTTATTCTTAGGTTTTATTTTTAGGTTTATTATTTAAGTTTAGGTTTTTATTTTATTTTATTTAGGCTCATGATTAATAGTTAATTAGATTATGGACTTAATTAATTACTCTTATGGTTTTCCCACACATGTGGACTAACCATAATTTCATTAAACTACTTTAGGTTATTAAACACCTAAAGATCTAACCCATGATTTAATTAATTAAGGTCAAATGTGATTAAGATTTCAATTTGAGTAAGTGATTTAATTAATTAGTTAAATTTTAATTAATTTCATTTTAGAAAAGGGTGAAATGAACTTCCAGAAAGGGGTCCCAACCTTATTCTTTAGTTCACTTACTATTAAAAAATGATTAATAAACTTAATTTACTAATTTATTACTGTTCATCACATTAATTAATCATTAATTAACTTAAAATAGTAGGCAAGGTATAATTAGTCATTTTTTTAATTAAGTGAGCAATAAATCCCAAGAAAATCATGGGTGTTTCTCATCCCATTAAATTAACCGACAAATTTTAGGATTAATTGCTCATGTAATTAAAAGGTAATTAAGCTAATTAATTTTGTAATTAAATCTTAATTACTATTCAAAATTAGTTAAGATCATCTATAATTAATTCTCCTCTAAAATACCTTTAAAATTAGTATTTATTTGCATTTTTTATTTCTCTATGATTTTTTAAGATTTTTAGAAGTTTCAGCCTTTAAAAATGATTAATTAAGCCTAATTAAAGCTTAATCCTATTGGCGCCTTGTGGCGCCTCAGGATTGGCTACATAAACTTATTCGACTCAACGCCTACGTGGCGGCGGCGGACGTGCTTTCTCATCCGCCATCCGATCTAAGATTGGACTGCTATGATTAATCCTAAAGCTTAATAAGATTAAATCAAATCGATCTAGTAGATTTAATCACAACCGTCCATTCTGATCATGCGGAAATACAGTGCCTAATATAATGTCATGCGAGTGAGGGAGCATGGAGTTTGTCTGCCATTTCTCACTTGATTCATGCTTACCCGAGCTTGGATCAACTCCGAAAGGATCTCAGACCTTCACAACATTGATCGGAGGGGATCCATTGGTCAAGATCACATGATATACAAGTTTTATTCAAAAATCCTCTACCAATTTTGAGCTAAGGATCTATTTTGGAAGCATACCTCACCGAAGCTCAAGATTGGGGGCTCAAATGATTAAAGAAGCTTCATCTAGCAGAGATGAAGCTCTATTGAGCAGCAATTAGATCAATTCCTCAATGTTTGCTCGGAAGGCCACTAACTGATGATTTGGAGAATGACTTTGATTGAAGTTCCACCTCCAGTGCTTGAGAAGCTTGGGAGATGATTTGTTTTTGCTCGACAAGGCCTAGGGAAGGTGCGTGCAAAGTTAATTTGAGTTTGATGGAGAAGTGGGGAAGTTAGGTCAAAAATGGGAGTGTCTTATTATTGTGGCATTTCCTGATCAAGGAATGAGCTTGGGAACTTAACGAATTATTCAAGCGACTCTTCTTGGGTAGCTAGGGCTCTGACAAATGATTTTTATGTGCATTTGAGTGGAAACGGGGGTGTATACCCTCCCCCACCCCTTCATCTTGATGACGGTGGGATCTGGTTTGGCATCTTGCTATGGGTTTCGAATGCTCCTATGGGGATGGTGAGGTGATTTCACCTCCCATGGGTCATGGATGTCCCAACCACCCCTTGGATTAGGTTGAGCAGTGTCCTAAGTGCCTAGGTGGACCATTGGGAGATTACCAAGTTGCCAAAGGATTGGAAATGACCACTTACATGGGTGATTTGTCTCATGTGATGCCCTTGACCCAAGGGTAGAATGTTCATTTGGAATTGGATTTGATTTGAGCATGTTTGAAATGAGCCAAAAGTGGGTTTGCACAAATCTCAAGTCAGTTGGAGTTGATTTGGTTAAGTTTGGCTCAATTTGACTCATTTAGGTCAAATTGGGTTAGGTTGGGTCAAGTTGACCAATTGGTCAAATTGGGTCAAACCAAGGGTTGGGTCAAGTTCATATGATCATTTGGGATATTTTGGTTCAATTGGTTTGGTTTAGTTTGGCTTTGATTTGATTTTGGCTCATTTGAATTCATTTGGGTCAAATGGGTTAAGTTTACCAATTTGATCAAATTGGCCATATTGGCTTGGGTTGGGTGTTGGCTTGGGTTTAGTTGACCAATTGAAGATGAATGTATGCTTTGGTTTCAATTAATTTGGATTTGGTTTTGATTTATGCCAACTTGAACCTTTAGGTCAAATTGGGCTAAGTAGGTCAATTGGGTTCAATTAGGTCCAATCATGGCTTTGGTCAAGTTCAACAATCAATTTAGAATGAACTTGAGCCATTGGTTGCAATCAATTTGGTTTATATTTTGATTTGACCCAATTTAGTCTTTTAGGTCAATTTGGGTCAACTTGGGTCAAGAGGGCCAATTGGGTTTGGTTTGACTCAATTGAAGGTCAAGTCATATTCAAATATTGATTTTGATCTGGTATGAATCATTTGTTTTAAGGGATTTGGCTTAGGTTGAAATTTTTCTAGTTTAAGTTCATATGGGTTAAGTGATTGACTTGATAAAATGATCAAGTTGACTTGGTTTGACCCAATTTGTGATAATTGATCAACCTAGGGAGATCATGATGGGAGGTTTTGATGGGCTTGGTTCAATCTAATTTGGGTAGGATTAGAATTTGGCTCAAATAGGTCATGTTGGCCACTTTGGGTCAAGTAGACCAATTGGGGTTAGTTGGATTGTTTTTGGGTTGAGTTTGATTTAGTTGAGTTTATATATGGATTTGGGATTGATATATAAATTTAATTGCAATTAGCTTGGGTTCAAATGGGTTTTGGTTCATTTGAACATTTCAAGTCAAAACAGTTAAGTTGGCTTTGACTTGGGTTGATTTGGTTTGGCTTGATGATTATAGATTTTATTTATATTTGTGAATATGATTGAAGGTATGATTGATTCATGAGAAAATAAATTGAATTTGGGTTTTGGAATGAAGAAATTTGTTTATGTCCATGGAGTTAGGTCATGTGGCTTAGGTTTGGATTTTGATTTGGTTTGATTTAGTTTTGATCATTTAAATGTATATTTCATTTAAATTTGAGAAGATGATTGAAAATATGATTGATTTGGGTGAAAATCAATTGAGTTTAACTTGATTTGGATTCAGATTTAGCTAAGTCCATGGATAGGTCATATGGCTTAGGAAGGGTTTTGATTTAATTTGATTTAGTTGATTTAGTTTTGATCATTTGAATGTAGATTTGATTTATATTTAGGAGGATGATTGAAGATATAAATTTATTATGAGAAAATCAGTTGATTTTGGATTGATTTGGATTAAGATTTGGCTAAGTCCACAGGATAGTTCATATAGCTTAAGAAGGGTTTCAAATTTGGATTTGATCATGGGCTTTAACCATTTGGTTTTGGAATTTGGATTTGGATTTAGATTTGAATTGGATGTTTCAATTGAACTTGAGGTTTGGTTTGAGAAGGTGAACATGAATTGGATTTGGGTTGTAGAGTTGGTCGATTATCCTAATCCCTAAGGCATAACCTAATCTTATGGTTAACTCTTCTTAGTGTTTAGGCTTAGTTTAAGTGTTTCAATAATTGTTAGATGTATCTTATGACTAGGGAAGTCTTAATTTCTAGAAGACTTCTAAGTCTAAGATGAGAAGATTGAATGCACACTCCAAAAGTGAGGTCAACAGGTCTTAGGCTCCATAGTGTTGCCCTTGGAGATAGATGATTGAAAGATCGAAGCCAAGTTTCACATTATAGACTCAAATACATCTTTCAACACTTTTTTTGGGAGAACATGGATACATGAAAACATCATAGTTCCATCATTTCTACATCAGTGTAAGAAGTTTTTGAGAGGTGGGATCATCTACTATGTCAAAGGAGATCCCAAGCCATTTACAATTCATTAGGTCGACATATATGATGATGCAGCTTACTACCTCCCTCAAAATCAACAAGTCTATTCTCATAAACTTGGCCAAAGTTTAGAATTATAAGAAAAAGAAAAAGAAAAAGGAAGAGAAAAAAAAGAAAAGAAAATATAAAATAAAAAAGAAAATAAAAGGGAGCAGAAATAGACTTGGAGGAGGAAGTGGAGCCTCACATTAGATTCCA
This sequence comes from Cymbidium sinense, assembly GCA_021442155.1. Classification (NCBI taxonomy): domain Eukaryota; kingdom Viridiplantae; phylum Streptophyta; class Magnoliopsida; order Asparagales; family Orchidaceae; genus Cymbidium; species Cymbidium sinense. Next base: position 760,742 of record JAKCPB010000520.1, on the reverse strand, counting down.
CCCATATTTTGTTACTCCATTCGAATATATGGGTAGGATGACCTAACCTCCACCAGGTAGATGAAGAGGCTAGTTTAGAGGCAGTTCTAGGGTGGAAAATCTACTTATTGGCCACCCAATAGAAGATATGTCCCAGTTACTAGGAGTACACCTGCTATTCATATAGACTTAAAATCTAGTTCATAGGATGAGTCTAATACGTTTAGCACACCAGTCAGCTCTTCTCAGTAGTAGATTCTCTTGGAGATGACACTTGAGCAAGATAACGATGAAGACCAAGCTCCAAAGTAAAGCATAAGTGTATCCAAGTCTATATGTGAATAAGCTAGGCATCAGTTGGGAACCTTTGCTCTAACCCCACTTTCTTCTCAAAAAGCTAAGGGCTTGGTAGATAAGGAAGCCCATAAGTCATCCACAGGTGTGAAGACTTAGAGGTTCTTTCTAGAAGCATCATCCTCAATTCAAGAAGTTGATGTAGAACTTGAGGATAATTTCTATAAAAATTTAATAGAATTACCTTTTGATTTGTAATTACCTTGTGTTCATAATTTAGCAAAGAAAGGGTTAATCCCACATTCTTGGTCAAAGCACAGGTCAGACTACTTCAAAAGAATATGTAAGAACAAATGCAAAAGCTCTCAATCAAGACTTGGACTAACATTCCATGTAGTGATTCCAATCGATGATGGCGATTACTGCTTAGTCATCACCAATGATTTGGAATTGATAATTTCTTTTCAAATCACATTAACTCATATGAGGAGTTGTGGTTTGAAACTTCAGATGATCCAAATGATTTATAAGTCAAAGATGCACTGCTAGCGTTTGAAGAAGAGATTAAGTCAACCATCAACGAGCTCAAAGATATCAACTTAAGAGCTAAAGAACATCCACACCCGACATACATCAATTCTTTGTTGAATGTAATTGAAACCAATGACTTTATTAGGCTATTGACTGAGTTTAAGGACTACTTTGCATGGAGTTATGAAGAGATGACTGGATTGGCTATTTATGTAGCAGTCCATAAACTAGCAATAGATCCTACTACTAACCCTATCAAGCTAACTCCTAGACACATGTGATTAGACATAGAACAACAAGTCATTTTTGAAGTCAAGAAACTGATCAATGCTGGCTTCATCCGGAAGGAAAAATACCTTACCTGGTTAGCCGGCATCATCCTAATTAAGATAAAGAATGGACAAATTCATATATGTGTCGATTTTAGGGATTTAAATAAAGCATGCCCAGAAGATGAATTTCCACTACCAATCCTAGAGCTGATCGGGGGCATTGCCTCATCTCATGCAATCTTCTCTTCCATGGATGGCTCATCTAGATATAACCAAATAAAGATGGTTCCTAGAGATGAAAGAAATATTACTTTTAGAACCCTAATTAGAATCTATTTCTATAAAATAATGCCCTTCAACCTTAAAAATGTTGGTGCTAAATACCAGTGGGCTATGACTCGAATCTTTGACTAACTCATTCATTCATCATCATGTCAATCATCAAAAGTTGAGAAAAAGGAAGACCATACCTTTGACTTGAGAGTAGTTTTCATACAGTTAAATAATTTAACCTCAAAATGAACCCCATGAAGTGTGCATTCGGAGTAGCTTTAAGGAAATACCTTGGGTTTGTTCTACGACACTAGGGAATCATAATAAATCTAGAGAAGATCAAGGTGATATTAGAAATGCCACCCCCTAAAAATTTAACTCAACTCAGATCATTCCAAGGGTAGTTGGCATAACTAAGATGCTTTATAACCAACCTATCATAAAGATGTCAGCCATTCTCAACACTTATCAAAAAGGATGCCAATTTCAAGTAGGATGACAAGTGTGTGCATGCCTTCGAGACATCAAGCATTATCTGATGACACTGCCAGTTCTAGTAGCCCCTATCCTAGGCAAGCCGCTCATACTTTACACTGCTGCATTAGATGACTCCCTTGGTGCTTTTTTGACCCAAGCTAATAATTAAGGGATGGAAAACACACTCTACTACCTCAGCCATCATCTAATCCCTGCTTAGGCTAATTATCCACCCATTGAGAAGCATTGCCTAGCTTTAATCTTTGCATCCCAAAGCAACAACACAGCATGCTTCCTCATAAGGTGAACTTAATCTCTAGGATCAATCTACTACAGTATCTAATGACATGACTGACACTATCTGGAAGGTTGGTACGACGGTCCATAATCCTCTCATAGTTTGACATTTTCATTTTATCCCTCCATGCGATGAAAGGACAAGCACTAGGGGATTTCTTAGCAGCACACCTACTTCCTGGTGACTCTCTAATTATAGATGATCTCCCTGATGAACAAATCATGAACTTAGGAGATACTAGCATTCACTACTGGGAGATGTACTTTGATGGTGCGGCTTCCTCTCAAAGAGGACAAGAACCATAATCTACTATTCCAGGAAATTCAGGGGTAGGAATAGTTCTCTAAACTTTAGACTGTGATGTGATGAGATTCTCATATCATATGTCCAATCCCTGCACCAACAACGAAGCCAACTATGAAGCTTTGATTGCTGATCTAGAGTTAGCCATTACTCTAAGCATCCAGAACATCAACATCTTTGGAAATTCTCAACTAGTTATCAAACAAAATGTTGGGTCATATAAGATTATAAAGCCCAAGCTCCATCACTACCATAAGTACACCATGGAGTTGTTGGCCCAAATCCCAGAGGTTATAATTTATAAGATTTCTTGAGGATAGAAGGCCATAGTGTATGCTTTAGCCAACCTTGCCAAGGAGTTAGCCTGTCCAAAGGATGAGTCCATATCAATAAAGATCCAAAATAGACAAGTCTTATCAATTATTGATATTGAACTCATCAAAAAGCACTCTCTTGAATGGGAGGTTGCCATTGCGAAGAAGGACAAGGAGTTGGATTAGAGGCAACCATTCATGGATTACCTAAATAAAGGAAAACTACCTCAACATAAGTCCCAAGCTCATTATATGAAGCAGAAAGAACTTTTGGGTTAATTTATGGTTTAGGGTTTAAGGTTTAGGGTTTAGGGTTTAATGTTTAGGGTTTAGACTTTAGGGTTTAGGTTTTTTAAGTTAATGGTTTAGGGTTTAGCGATAGATTATGGTTTAAGGATTAGGGTTTATGGTTTTGAGTTAGTTTCGGGTTTAAGGATTAGGGTTTTAGGGTTTAGGGTTTAGGGTTTTTATTTTTTTGTTAGGAAAATCAGGGAAATTTTATTAGCATAAAGAAAAGGTACAAAGTCCTTAAAGGGAGTAAAGCTCTAAGCTAATGCTCAAAGAGATACAATAAGTCCTAAAGAAATAAACTACCTAACTATTACATTAATTAAGGAAAGAAGGTAAAAGAAAAGCAGCAAAATAAACAATAAAAAAAAATCCATGTAAGCAATAGCCAACTTCATCTGGTCCTTTTGATGCTAGTAAGATCCACCTAAAAGAGTCTTCCAGCCTATAAAAGAAATCTACAACATACTTTTGAAAGAATGAGTACAATAAATCAAGCATAAAGAGTAAGAGAAGATAAAAGGAGTAAAGTAAAGAAAAGGCTCAGGCTCAGTTATAATCATCTCAAGGAGCAAGACAGTCACACTTACATATAGCGCTACCAACCAAAAGTAGAAAGAGTTGGAAACATTAAGGCCATCATTGCCAGCTTACCTCGTGTCACACATAATCCAAAGACGGTCCTCCAGCAAGCCTGCAAAATCCTTAATACAAAAAATATAGCAGCCAACCTCCAATCCACCAGAACATTCAAGCTTAAAAGATAGGTGGTTAAGCAACCTGCAAGGATAGTAGCAAAATAGAAGGAGCACCACCAGAGCCACCACCAAATAAGAATAACCAATTCGAGATGAGCAAACATCATGATATGGGTAACAACACTAAGAAGGGATAGATAAGAGCTAAAAGGAAGACCATAAGTGCTCGTGATCCAGCCCACCAAAACAAAAAAAAAATCCAAAGAGGGGTGGGGAGCAAAGCTGCCATCCCAGTAGGAAGATGGTGTTCTTTTATAGCCAAGAGAGATGAGACCAAGCAGGAGGAAATTAGAAGAAAATAATCATAGAAATACAACTAGTAATTTCCTAAAGTAGTCACCAAAGGAGAAAAAAAAAAAGCCAAGATAGCCACTCCTGCAACCAGTCCAGCTAGCCAAAATAAATAATCTAAATAGCTATCTAATTAATCCTCCTGGCGAACCACCTCATCAGAAGAAGATCCAACTCATCCAACCCAAAAACATCAGTATAAAGAACAACAATAGTCATCAAGCTAGAAGCATCCAAAATAGCTCGGGAAGGCGAAGAGAAAAACAACAGCCTCCAAACCCAATAAAGGCAAAAGAAAAACCAATCCTTAAGAGTAGAAAAACTAGCCAAAGACAGCAAGATACATAGCCCAGTAAAATAGATAATAAGCTAAATAACAAAAATAGCTCAAGAAAGGCACACAAATAAAAAACTAGTAGCCAGGGCCCAATAACAACCATACAATAACCGTCAACCCGCCATTTCAAAATAATACCCAAACTTAAAGCCTTAGTATTACAAGAGGAGGTCCAACCCATAACCAAAAAAATCCAACCAAAAATAGTCCCAAGAACCACCAAACCCCAATCAATAAAATAGAGCAAATAATAGCTGGCCAACCACCTCCACCATGCCAAAAATAAGCAAGAGATAAACCACCCAAAACAACCATCCAACCAACTCAAATAGCAAAATTTGCAAGACAACCTAGGTTGCCAACCAAGCCACATTGTCTACCACCATAGCAGCAGGTATAATAGATTTATAGGGAGGCCAAAAAAGTGGCAAAACCCATACAGAAGGAAATTCTAGCACCAGCCAAAGCCGCAACCCAGAAGAAGGAAATAGGAAATAGCCAAGGGAAATTTTTGATAAAAGCCCAGCCAGACAATTACCAACCACCAAGCTAAAAAAACCAAAACACCCCAGCGATAAAACCATATGGGAGCAAAACCGCCGAAAAAAAATTTGAAGAGGGAAAATTAGAAGCTGACCACAACCCAAAGGTGGTTTAATAATGCCAAAAAAAAACAAAAGATCATCAAAAAAAGGATAAAACCAGTCAAGGAAATTATAATCTAAGATAAGGCAATCTAATATCATCCATATTAACCAAACCTCTTAATAATTTAGGCAAAGTTTGGTTGTCAAATAAAGTGAACTCAGTCAAGTTGACACCAAAATTAGCTAAATAATCAGTACAAGCATTACCTTCATGAAGGATGTAAAAAATTTAAAGGAAACTTTAGAAATCAAAACTTTAGTATGATTAAAAACATAAAATAATTCAACATTCCCATTTTTATTGGAATTAAGAAAATCGAAAAGCAAGAGAGCATCAACTTCAATCCAGATGTTGAGGAAACCTCTATTTAAACAAATATCAATTGCTTTATTAACAACCATAAGCTCAGCAAAGAGAACTTATTAGGCCTTAAGAGGGTGGGAAAAAACAAAAATGATAGTACCTTTAGAATCTCTAAGGATACCAACACAGCTATATTTATTGGAAGTAACAGAACCATCAATATTAACTTTAATCACATTGCCTTTAGGTTTGATCCAATAGATAATTATAGCACCTTTATGAGGGTTAAGATCATGCAGAATGATACCCAATTTTTAGACGCAAATTTGTAACCTCTAAAATGAATGTTACTAATAAGACTGTCATTAAAAAGAGCATGGATTTTTTCTTTAGTTTTAGCCTAGATCCTTTTATGGTTCATAAAAATACCACAATATTTAGCATCATACACATCCATCCAGATGAACCAAATAAGGGTAATAGCAATTAAAACTTTTATATGACCTTTCACAGTGTTTTTCAAATGGGCTTCAACAAGTTGCTATAAAGAAAGAGCGCCATGAAAATAATTGGTATTAAATAAATCATCAAACCAAAAGCATAATTTAGAACCATTAGCACCATTGATAAAGACATGATTTACATTTTCAATATGAAAGCAACAATAGCACTTTGAAGGTAAACAAAACCCTTTAGTCTAGAGCAAGGAGTCCACAGGAATATAGTTATTCAAAATAATCCAAGCTAAAACTAAATAAGAAATGGGAATGATATTGTTCCAAAGTTTACTAAAAACATTATAAGGTTGAAGTTTATCTCTAATAAAGTTCCAAACCTCTTTAAGAACAAAATCACCATTATGAGAATGTTTAAAAAGGATTTGATCAAGTTTTCTAGAAGTAACAGGAATATTTCTAAAGCTGTTAAAAAGAGAAGTAGGGATATAGTTATCAAGTTTGTTTTCATTCCAATTATTATTAAGCCAAAAAGAATTAACTTTGATAGCAGAAGTAAAGTGCGTACATAATTGGGTGTCAATCGAACCGTTGCCAATCTAATTGTCTTGCCAAAAGAAAGAATATCCCGTCTGGATACTCAAGAAATTAATGATTTAGCAACCCATTTAATGGAACAAAGCCTTTTCCAAACAAGAGATTCACCAACTTTATAAGCACAGTTAAGAGGGTGTTTACCTTGACAAATTTTTTTCATCATAAAATTAGCTTAAAGGCTATCATTCTTTCTAAAATTTCACTAGAGTTTATGAGAGAAAGTAGTGATTACTTCACGGATAGGTTTGCAACCAAGAGAACCTTCACCCAAAGAACCACAACATATATGCCAAGATGTTTAAAGCATTCTTTTGATAGAATTATTAGAGCCCAAAAAAAATTTGTTAAGTAAACGATCAATTTTGATAAGAGTAGCATTAGTGGAAATAATGGTTTGAATCAAATAAAGATTCATAGAGTTGAGAGTGCTTTAAGGATAGTGAGCTACCACCAAAAAATAGTAAATGGAATTCCTAAACATATATTTTATTTTTGAAATTTTTTGAATTTTCTCATCAAAGAGATGGGAACATTTCAGGCTTTTAAAGAGCGGAGCACCCAAGTACTTAAGAGGTAAGTGTTGATGTTTAAAATTTGTGATATGAAGGATTTGATTGATATTATTATTTGAGATGTTAGAGTACATGATAAACTAGTTTTTGTTATCATTGATTGAAAGGCCACTTTCTCTACCAAATTTATTTAAAAAATTCTTAAGATGAGTGATGTGATGAATGGAAGCATTGCAAAAAATGATGTAATCTTCAACAAACATTAGATGGGAAACAGGGAGACCACCAAGGGTTATGTAGTATGTACTAAGATTATTTAAGAATAAGTCATTGATGCTCCTAGATAAGTACTCAACAATAATAATAAAGAATTCTGGAGATAAGGGATCCCCTTGTCTTAAGCCATGGGAAGAGGGAAAGAAGCACAAAGCTTCCTCATTAAACAAAATCGAAAACAAGGCATTATTGATACAATTTTTTATGCAAAAAATAAATTTTTCAGAAAACCCAATTAAATCTAGAATATGGTAAAGGAAATCCCAAAGATATTATCAGAGGCTTTGGTAATATCAAGTTTGAAAAGAATGTGGCCTCCTCTAGTCTTGGCATCAAGATTGTGAATTAATTCTTGGGCAAGTAAAATATTATCAGAAATAGATCTACCTCTAACAAAACTAGTTTGGTTGAGAGAGATAAGTTTATTAAGTAAAGGATAAAGTTTGTTGGTAAGGATTTTGGATATCAGCTTACTGAAGAAGGTGCAAAGACTGATAGGTCTACAATCACACCAATAATCTAGGTTATCTTTCTTTGGAATGAAATGATAGAAGTACTAAAAAAATATCTGGGAAAAGGATTACCATTAAAATGAAATCAATCATAGCCTCAATCAAATCATTTTTAATGATAAACTAATATTTCAAAAAAAAATTGAGTAGTGAAACCCTCAGGACCAGCAATAGAATCAATGTTCATGCTATTAAGAACTTTAAGAATTTACTCTTCATTAGGCACCAAGGTAAGCAAATCATTATCAATATTACTTATAATAGAAAGAATTAGTTGAGAATTAGAAATTGCTTCATAAGAGCAATTCTTATTAAAGATATTTCTAAAGTAATTAATAGCTGAATCCTTAATCTCATTATTTTCCAAAATTGAATCTCCATTATCATTTATAATTTTTAGAATATTATTGAAAGCTCTTGTTTTGTTAACCAAAGCATGGAAATATCTAGTATTCTTGTCACCATTCGTAATATGTTTACTAGCCACTTTTTGGTGCCAGTAAGTCTCTTCCATGTTTTACAAATTAGTAAGCTTATCTTTCGCTTCAGTGAAATCAGTAAGCTTTGAAGAGTCAAACATAATAGACACTTAAAGGTAATAAACCAAATTATTGATGTCTTTAAAATTAGAAAAAAGGATTTTAAAATAATGCTTGTTCCATAAACCCAAATTTTTTTTAAGTCTTTTAAGTGTAAACCATAGTCTATTCATCCCCATAATTGAATTATTAGGATGTAAAGGGGCTTTCCAATTCTTAGCTACAATAATAAAAAAATCAATATGTTGAATCCACTTATTCTGAGATATAAAAGGAGAGGAGGTTTTTAATCTATAATAATTATTTTTAATAGAAACCAAAAGAGGAGCATGATCAGACAAGGTTATGTAAATGTGATCAACAGAAGTACTAGGCCATTGGGTTATCTAATGAGCATTAAAAAAAATCTTGTCCAACCTTTACCAAAATCTAGAGTTTTGTGAAGTGTAGTTAGAGTCCTTAATACCAATATAATTCAAACTACAATCAGGGATCATATTAGAAAATTATTGCATGGAATGAATATTGGGAGAGCAACCACCACTCCATTTAAAAGAAAATAAAATAGTGTTGAAATCACCCCCAACAAACCAAGGTTTGTTGATGGAGGTAGCAAAGTTCCTCAAATTATCCCAAAGGAGATTACGACTAGATCTATAGCAAGAAGCATAAACAAAGGAGCCTAAAATACAATAGCCACCATAGGAGATTAGAGCATTAACAACTTGTTGAAAATCATCAATAATAACAACCATAATGAAATTATTCTAAAAGCACGAGATCTTATTACTAACATTAGAGTAAAATTTATTAAAGTCAATTATTCTAGCAACATGGCTAATTTTATTAGAATGAATGAGATGTTCCAAAATAATGAGTAAAGAAATATTTTGAATGTGACAAAAATTTCTAATACAATTACAAATAGAGAGGGTACCAATCCCTCTAACATTCCAAACAAGAAAATTAAACATAATGGAAAAATAGGGGTAAGAAAATGTTTATTGATAGATAAGTGAGAGATAATAGTAGATCCAATGTTTTTGGATAGTTTGGTAGGGTAATTTTTAACACTTTTTTTCTTTTTAGCATGATAAGTTTGAAAATGATTTCCTTTTTCCCTAGAATCATGTTTAGAGGGAAGTTCAGCCTTTACGAAATCCAAATTAAGTTGAAAAGTAGGATTAACATGAATATCAAGAATAATAATGAGAGATGGTGATGTCTTAGAACCATTTAAAGCACAAACAATTAAATCTGGATCATAAACATTTTTAGCTTGATCTACATCATTTAAATCCTAATTGGAATTATCATTTTTATTGATCAAAGCAAACATAAAAGCAGGGATAAAATCAGAGGAAATAGATTCATCATCCAATAACTTAGAAAAATTGTTATTCTCTGTATTAGAAATATTCAATTTTAAAGAAGAGGTAAGTGGTAGTTCATCCTTCCCATTCTAAAAATTAGTCGAATTCCTAGCAACCGTAGGATCCAAAATAGGTTCAACATTGATAATCCAAATATTCAAGGAATCAACCTTAATAGTAGCTTTCATACCATTCTTAAGATCTGAGGCTAATTTTTGAACATGTCTGGGGATTAGCTTATTACTAGGAACCAGATTTTCCTTGGGAGGATTTCAATTTTTCAAATGAGGATGGAGAATAAAGCGATCCGAGTTATTATGACCATGAATTTTATAATGATAACAAAAAACTGAAAGATTCTCCAATTCAACCTTTTGTGAATACTTATATTTTATGTCTAATTCCACTAGGATTCAAGCCACAGAAGGGCGAGATCGCTTAGTGGTCGCTTGGATGAGTTGTAAAGGCCGACCAAAAAAAGCCCCAATAGGAAAAAACACATTATGTGTAATAAAATGAATTTGCATATTAGGAAGAGATAACCACACAGGGATAGTAGGAGATTCCTCCTTAATGTCAAAAATGGGTGACCACTTTAATAAGCACATTTGACAATTAAAAATGAAGTAAGAACGATGCACAAAAACTTGAGAATAATCAAAATCATTAGAAAGTTAAATCAGACTATGTCAGGGGTGAATATGACCAATCAAGAAAACACCCGTAAGGTTCTGATCTTATCCAAATTCGGGTGATACAAAGAAAATTTCTAATGGGAGAGAATTCAAATGGTCTTGCTAACATTTCAACATCCATATCAGAGCACATTACGACTGTAAAACCATAAAAAGAAGTCGAGATAAGATTAAATGAAGCATTAGATGAAGAAGCCTTACCAGAGAATGCATCCTTAAATGATTTTATCGAGCTTGTAGCATTAGAGCTACCAACCTACGAAATGTCAGATATCTTAGCTGATGCATCCAAAATTTGAGGAGGAGCCATAGGAAATGAACTCACCATAGCAGCCAGGATTCAGAATAGAGCATTACGCAATTGGCCAGGTGTCGATCAACCTTTGGAATCAGATGAACCGAAGCCAAAATAGCAGAGATCCCTAGTCAAGGGCGCTCCACCAAGATGAAATGAAAATCACCAGAGAGAAGAGAGCCCTCGCAGGGACGGGGTGGGTTTGGTTTCAATTTAGGTTTAGGTTTAGGTTTTATTTAGTTTATTTTTTACTTTATTTTATTTTTTAGTTTAGTTTATTTAGTTTATTTTATTTGGTTTAGTTTAGTTTGGTTTATTTATTATTTATTTATATTTTTTATTTATTTTAGGTTTACTTTCAGTTTATTTATTTTAGTTTATTTTAGGTTATTTTATTTCATCTAGATTATTTTTAGTTTAGTTTAGGTTTGTTTTATTTTAGTTTAGGTTTTGGTTTATTTATTTAAGCTTTAGGTTTAGTTTATCTATATTTCTTTAATTTAGTTTAGTTTAGGTTTATTTTAGTTTATTCAGTTAATTTTAGGTTAATTTATTTTTATTTTTTATTTTATTTTATTTTAGGTTTAGGTTTATTTGATTTTAGTTTTTATTTTATATTTTTAATTTAGTTTATTTGAGTTTAGTTTTATAGGTTTTTTTTAGCTTTAGTTTTTATTTTATTTATTTAGTTTATTTTTATTTTTTTAATTTCTTTTTTATTTAAGTTTGGGTTTAGGTTTTAGTTTATTTTATTTTTTTAGGTTTAGGTTTAGTTTAGGTCTAAGTTTATTTAGTTTATTCAGTTTAGTTTATTGATTTTATTTAGGTTTAGGTTTTAATTTTTAGGTTTTTAGTTTAGGTTTTTAGGTTTTTAGTTTAGGTTTATTTTTTTTAGTTTATTTATTTTAGTTTAGTTTAGGTTTTATTTATTTTGTTTATATATTTTAGTTTATTTAATTTAGTTTAAGTTCTAGTTAGGTTTAATTTATTTAGATTATTTTATTTTTTTGTTTATTTTAATTAATTAATTATTTTATTTTATTTTTTAGTTTAGGTTTAGTTTATTTTTTGTGCAGTTTAGGGTTTTTAGTTTAGGGTTTATGATTTGGGTCACCAGGCTCAGGTCATTGGTTTGGTGGGTTTAAGGTTTAAACCCAGTGCTGGTTTCATGTTTTTTTGTGAGCTCAGTGTCAGAGGTTTAAAGCTCAGGTATGTTTTAGGTTTAGGGCCATGGTTTAGGTTTGTGGTTTAGGTCATTTTAGTTTAGGTTTAAGAGTTGAGCCTGTAAGGTTATGTTTAGGGCTCAGGTTGGGTTGGATCAGTGTAGTTTTGGATTTAAGATCAGGTAGGCATTTTAGAGATCAGGATTTAGGCTCACCTGCCAGGTTTAGGGTAGGGGGTTTAGGGCAGCAGTTTGGGGTTTAGAAATTTTAGGTTTAGTGGTTTTCCATTTTTAAAATTTTTTAAATTTTTTATTTTTCTTTAATTAAGTAAACTAGTAGGTTTAGGTTTATTCAGTTTATTTTTTATTTATTTTGGTTTATTTTATTTTCTATATTGATTTAAGTTTATTTTTTATTTAGTTTAGTTTTTTAATTTTGATTTAGGTTTAGGTTTAGGTTTAGGTTATAGTTTAGTTTTATTTTTAGTTTAATTTTTAAGTTTAAGTTTTCATTTTTTATTTTTAGGTTTAGGTTTATGTTTTTATTTTATTTTTTTAGGTTTAGGTTTTTATTTTATTTTTTTAGGTTTAGGTTTTTATTATATTTTTTTAGGTGTAGGTTTTGGGTTTTTATTTTAGTTTATTTTTTGGTTTTACTTTTAGTTTAGGTTTCAATCTATTTTTAATTTATTTTATTTTATAAAGTTTAGGTTTAGGTTTAGGTTTTATTTATTTTAGTGTAATTTACTTTAGTGAAGGTTTAGGTTTATTTTACTTTTATTTAAGGTTTAGGTTTTTTTTAGTTTAGGATTTAGGTTTTATTTTTAATTTAGTTTTAGGTTTTATTTTTAGGTTTATTATTTAGGTTTAGATTTTTATATAGTTTTAATTTTATTTTATTTTAGGTTTATTTTATTTTTATTTTAGGTTTAGGTTTTATTTTATTTAAGTATTTTAAGTTTCGTTTAGGTTTTTATTTATTTTATTTTATTTGACTTTTTATTTTTTATTTTAATTTTTTCTTAAAGTTTTGGTTTTAGTTTATGTTCTTATTTTATTTTATTTTTTTATTTTAATTCAATTTAATTTTATTTATTTATTTTATTTTTATGTTTTATTTAGTTTAAGTTTATGTTTTTAGCTTTTTAGGGTTTAAGGTTTAGGGTATTTTTTATTTCATTATTTTAAGTTCAGGGTGTAGGTTTTAAGGTTTAAGTTTTAGGGTTTAGGGTTTAGGTTTTAGGTTTAGGGTTCAGGTTTTTGTTTATGGTTTAGGGTTTAGGGTTTAGGTGTAGGTTTTTTAATTTAGTTTATTTTCTAGGTTTAGGTTTAGGTTTATGTTTATTTTTTAGTGTAGTTTTAGGTTTATGTTTTGACTTAATTTTTTAAGGTTTAGGTTTAGGTTTTATTTTAGGTTTATTTTTACATTTTTTTTAGTGTATGTTTAGGTTTATTTTTAATTTCTTTTATTTTATTTAGTTTAGGGTTTATGTTTAATTTATTTTAGGTTTAGGTTTAGGTTTTATTTATTTTAGTTTAGTTTATTTTAGTTTAGTTTATTTTTATTTTATTTTATTTATTTTATTTTTTCTTTTAGGTTTAGGTTTTTCTTTGTTTAAGGTTTTGGATTTATTTTTTTATTTTTTTTAGGTTTTATTTTAATGTTTATTTTTTAGTTTTAGGTTTTTCTTTAGTGTTCTTTTAGGTTTAATTTCTAGGTTTAGGTTTTTATTTAGTGTTTATTTTTTATTTTAGGTTTATTTTATTTTTATTCTAAGCATAGTTTTTATTTTATTTAGGTTTTTATTCTTAGGTTCATTTTATTTTTTTAGTTTAGTTTATGTTTTTATTTAATTTATTTTAGTTTATTTTATTTTATTTTTTAGTTTAGGTTTTAATTTTAGGTTTTTATTTTATTTTATTTTTTTATTTTGTTTAGGTTTAGATTTTTTATTTATTTTATTCTTAGGTTTTATTTAGTTTAAGTTTAGGTTTCTAGGTTTTTAGGGTTTAGGGGTATGGGGTTTAGTGTATAGGGTTTATGATTTTAGGGTGTAAGGTTTAAGGTTTTATGGTTTAGGGTTTAGGGTTAGGGTTTAGGGCTTAAGGTTTAGGGTTTAGGGTTAGCTTAGGTTTTAGGGTTAGTTTAGAGTTTGGGGTTTAAGGTTTAGGGTTAAATTGGGCTTTAGTGTTTTTAGGGTTTTGGGTTTAGGGCTTAAGGTTTAAGGTTTAGTTTTAGCTTAAGGTTTAAGGTTAGTTTAGGGCGAACATGAATACTTAAAGAGGGATTAATTGGCTCAATTTGAGCAACAAGCTCATCTTTTGACCAGAATTGTACGGGATTTTCAGAAAAAGTTTTTGAAAATAAGTGTTCGGTAAAGTGTTGTACTTGATGTAATTTATCTAAATATGCAGTATAGCGTAGCGAAGAGGGAGAGTGTAGGTGAGTTTGGATGATTTTATCTAAATCACCATGTTGGCTACGAAAAAGTGGAGGTGAATCTAGCAGATGGGAGATAGGAGTGGAAATAAATGGATAGGATAGAACATGTTTACAAGGAGTAATTAATTCAAGATGATCAGTATATTGAGTAAATGCATGCATAGATTTAAAGAAATTATTGCCGAGAATAAAGTCAGGGCCATTGTCAGTGAGGCACCAAAGGCGTGGTGGTTTAATAAGGGTATTACTAATGAAGATATATTGATTAGCCCAATAAGTAGTAATAGTGTGAAGACCATTAAAAGTATCTAACAGTAAATTATCATGATGTAGGGTGCTACTAGAAGGTATTAGCCATTGCTTATAAATACAAATATCACTCCCAGTATCACATAAGGCATGTACCGGGATTAGTTCATAAGTGGGGAAGTAAATGACTATTTGTATGTAGCTATGAAAGTGATTCATGATTGCGGGTAATAGTATTAGAATTAATTGTGACAGTTGTATTGGTAAAAGAAATAGTGTGCTGTTGTAAGAAATTCATGCCTACTAAGACTCATCCTTTTTCAGTATCATCAGTTAAGAAAGTATGTTGGAAATCAATACATTGATTATGGATATCCCAAAATCTAAACAAAATATTAGTGTCTGTGAGGTAAGTTAATGTTTTTATTTAACTGACTACTTTTGCCAAAATCTAGAGATAGATTGTCTGTAGGTGGTGTTAGAGATGAGTGATCAACTTCATCAGGCTGGATAGTTTGGCCTATTTGTAAAATATAGCATCTAGATGTATAGGCTCATTTTGTGTTTTAAATACAACAGTATTGTGGTTATTACTATTAGTGTATGCAGCTTGGTAGGTTATGCTATAAACCACACTACCTTATCGTAATTGTATTTGATCTAATTTATGGTTCAATGTGAGTGTTCGATCAAGATGTATGTCATTAATATTGATATCATAATTGGGATGTAAATTAAATAGTAATGTTTGATAACATAAATTTCCTTGAATAATGCCTAATAAAGCATCTTTTTTGGAATGAATTATATGATCGTCATAAATCCATAGTGTTATGGGGATAACAATTCCTTTTCTAAAATAAGCCTTTATAAGTATTTGAATACCTCCAAAAAATATGTGTCTGTATTTTTCTGTGTGGAACTTTCGGTAAGTCTTGATTTCTGATAGTAAGATTATATAAAGTTATTTTAGTACTTTCTTGAGCTTCTGTTATCTCGATAGGATATTCACCTTGTCTAATAGTATAATAAACAGTTCTTTTCCATGTTAATATATAATTTTTGTTTTCTTATTTTTTTATATTCTTCTTCAGAAAGGGTTATATGTCTATTATATTTAGTTTAATCATCAATAATTGTATCATTTTCATTAGACATATTAATCAAAATATAAATATTCGTTTAAATCGGTATCCTTGTAACAGGAAGAATTAATTAAATCTTCTTCAATTTCTGATAATTCATAAAGTTCTTCTTTAGCTTCTAATTCAGAGATACCAAAAATTGGTTCTAGATTATAATCTTTGATTATTTGGACAGATTTTAAGGTTTAGTGTTTATTATTTAAGGTTTAGGGTTTAAAGTTTAATGTTTATGATTTAGGGTTTAGGGTTTAGAGTTAGCTTAGGGTTTAGGGTTAGTTTAAAGTTTAGGGTTTAGGATTTAGGGTTTAGGGTTTAGGGATTAGGTTTAGGTTTTTTGGGCCTAGGGTGGGCTCAGTGGTGGGTGGTGGGTGGGTATTGTGGCTCAGTGCCCAGGGGGCCCAGGTTAGAGGTGGTAGGGAGGGTCAGGCCCAGGTTTTAGAGTGGGTCAGCCTGTGATTTGGTTTTATGGTGTGGCCCAGGTGGGGTTTTAGGATCCAGTGATGTGCCTGGATCAGTTTTAGGCCCAGGTTAGTCAGCTCATGGCTAGGGTTTAAAGTGTCAGGGTAAGGTTTAAGATTTATGGTTTTGGGTGGGGTCAGGGCCTGGGTTAGTAGCAGGTTTAGATGGGTGGGGTGGCTCAGTTTTTATATTGATCTTAAATTAGCAAGTAGGTTTATTTGGTTTATTTTTTATTTATTTTAGATTATTTTATTTTTATTTAGGTTTATTTTATTTTTTACATAGTTTAGTTTATTTATATTAAGTTTATTTATTTTAATTTAGTTTTATTTTTAGTTTATTTTTTAGATTTTGATTTAATTTTTTATTTTTAGGTTTAGGTTTTAGTTTTTATTTAATTTTTTTTAGGTTTAGGTTTAGGTTTAGTTTATTTTTAGTTTAATTTTTTTAATTTAGTTTAGGTTTATGTTTAGGTTTAGTTTATTTTATGTTTAGATTTAGTTTTTATTTATTTTAGTTTAGTTTATTTTTGTTTAGGTTTAGGTTTATTTTATTTTTATTTTAGGTTTAGATTTTTTTTGTTTAGGGTTTAGGTTTTATTTTTTTATTTTTTTTAGGTTTATTTTTTTATTTATTTTTATGTTTAATTTTTATTTATTTTATATTTTTTTTTTAATTTATGTTTCTTTTATTTTATTTTATGTTTAGTCTATTTATTTAAGTTTTTATTCTTAGGTTTATTTTATTTTTAATTTAGTTTGGGTTTTAATTTATTTTATTTATATTTATTTTTATTAGTTTATTTTATTTTTTAAGGTTTAGGTTTAGGATTTAATTTAGGTTTTTATTTTTTTTAAATTTTTTTGGTTTTTTTATTTTTTATTTTATTTAGATTTAGTGTTTATTTATTTTATTTTAAGTTTTATAGTTTAGGTTTAGGTTTTAGGTTTTGGGTTTAGGGTTAGTTGGGGTTTATGGTTTTAGGGTTTGGGATTTAGGGTTTAGAGTTTAGGGTGGGTTTTAGGATTTAGGGTTTAGGGTTTAGGTGTTTTATTATTATTATTTTTTGTATAGGTTTTAGGGTTTATGGTTTAAGGTTTTTAAAGTTTAGGGTTTAGGGTTTAGGGTTTAGGGTTTAGGTTTTAGGTTTTAGGTTTTAGGCTTTATGTTTATATTTAAGTTTAGAGTTTAAGGTTGACGGTTTAAGGTTAATGGATTTTTTAACAGAGAACAAATTAAAATTCAACATTTCTTCTTTTAAATTTCATCAATCAAGTAGCACATCACCACCACCTTGGTTGTAACCTCTATCACTCATCCCTCCTCCATAAACCTTGATATCCACCAAGTTCCTCATCCCACCACCACTGCGGATAACCACCGCTTTCGCCTCCTTGACCAGATTTAACCTTAGCCTGATTGACGATGATGTTCCTTCCATCAATGTTCTACCCATTCATAGGGTTTAGGTTTAGGTTTAAGTTTATTAGCTTTTATTTTAGGTTTATTTATTTATTTATTTAGTTACTTTAAGTTTAGTTTAGAGTGAGTTAGTGGTTTAGTGATTAGGTTTATGGTTTTAGGTTTTGGGTTTTGGGTTTTAGGATTTACAGTTTAGGGTTTAGGGTGGTTATGGTCACTGCCAGGGTTTAAGATTTAATGTTTAGTGTGATTTAGGGATTTAGGATTAAGGAGCTATTTAGGGTTTAGTTTTAAGATTTAGGGTTTAGGGTTTAGTGTCAGGTTTAGGCCTGGGTTGTAGTGGGTAGGGTTTATGGTAGATTTATGGTATATGGTGCCTAAAGCCTGGGGGTGCCTGTGGCTCAGTTTAACATAGGTCAGTGGTCAAGAGGATCCGTGGCCTAAGGCCCAGTTTAGGTTTAGGGGCCCAGAGTCAGGGTTTATGGTTTAGGTTTAGGGTTAGGCTTATCTTTTGTGGCTCAGGGTTTATTTTGGGATTTTAGGGTGGTTTTGGTAGCATCAGGACAGAGATTGGGTCTGACGCTGGCCTCAGGTTTAGGTTTAGGGTTTAGACTTTATGGCTCAGGGTTTAGGTTTTAAAATTTATAGTTTTAGGGTTTAAGATTCTTTTAGTGTCCGTGCAAACCTTTAGGGTTAAGAGTTTAGGGTTGTAGGTTTAGGGTTTTAATTTATTTTTTCTTAAATTAAGCAAGCTACAGGTTTAGGTTTATTTAGTTTGTTTTGATTTATTTTAGTTTATTTTATTTTTTATATTAATTTAGGTTTAATTTTATTTTTATTTATTTTAGTTTATTTTTATTTTATTTTATTTTTTAGGTTTAGGCTTTATTTTTTTTTTAGGTTTAGGTTTAGGTTTAGTTTATTTTTAGTTTGATTTATTTCATTTAGTTTAGGTTTATGTTTAGGTTTAGTTTTAGGTTTAGATTTAGTTTTATTTATTTTAGTTTAGTTTATTTTGTTTAGTTTAGGTTTATTTTATTTTATTTTAGGTTTAGATTTTTTTTTTTGTTTAGGGTTTAGGTTTTATTTTTTATTTTTTTTAGGTTTTATTTAAGGTTTATTTTTTATGTTTAATTTTTTATTTATTTTATATTTTTTTTAATTTATGTTTCTTTTATTTTTCTTTTATGTTTAGTTCTATTTATTTAAGTTTTTTATTCTTAGGTTTATTTTATTTTTTAATTTAGTTTAGGTTTTAATTTATTTTATTTATATTTATTTTTATTAGTTTATTTTATTTTTTAAGGTTTAGGTTTAGGATTTAATTTAGGTTTTATTTTTTAACCTTTGTTTTTTTTATTTTTATTTTATTTAGATTTAGTGTTTAGGGTTTATTTTATTTTAAGTTTTATATAGTTTAGGTTTTAGGTTATTAGGGTTTAGGTTAGTTTGGGGTTTATGGTTTAGGGTTTAGGGTTTGGGATTTAGGGTTTAGGGTTTAGGGTGGTGGGTTTTAGGATTTAGGGTTTAGTTTGTGTTTATTATTATTATTTTTGTATGGTTTGTGGTTTATGGTTTTTTTAAAGTTTAGGGTTTAGGGTTTAGGGTTTAGGGTTTAGGTTTTAGGTTTTAGGTTTTAGGCTTTATGTTTATATTTAAGTTTAGAGTTTAAGGTTGAGGGTTTAGAGTTAATGGATTTTTTAACAGAGAACAAATTAAAATTCAACATTTCTTCTTTTAAATTTCATCAATCAAGTAGCACATCACCACCACCTTGGTTGTATCCTCTATCACTCATCCCTCCTCCATAAACCTTGATATCCACCAGTACCTCCAGATTCCCCACCACCACTGTGATAACCACTGCCTCCGCTTTCGCCTCCATGACCAGATTTAACCTTAGCCTGATTGACGATGATGTTCCTTCCATCAAGGTTCTGCCCATTCATAGGGTTTAGGTTTTGGTTTAAGTTTATTAGCTTTTAGGGTTTAGGTTTATTTATTTATTTATTTAGTTACTTTAAGTTTAGGTTTAGAGTTTAGAGTTAGGGTTTAGTGATTAGGGTTTATGGTTTTAGGTTTTGGGTTTTAGGTTTTAGGATTTACGATTTTAGGGTTTAGGGTTTAGGGTTATGGTTTACGGTTTAGGGTTTAAGATTTAATGTTTAGTGTTTAGGATTTAGGAGGATTAAGGTCAGCTAGTAGGGTTTAGGTTTTAAGATTTTGGTTTTAGGTTTAGTGTTGCTTTAGGGTTTAGGTTGGGGTTTGGGTTTAGGGTTATGGTCAGACTCAGGGTTTATACCATTTGGGGTTTAATGCCCAGGGCTCTGGCCTAGTGGCTCAGGTTTAACGATGGCTATGATTAAGGTCAGGATCCGTGGTTTAAGAGGGTAGTGGCTAGGGTAGAGCCATAGGGTTTATGGCCAGGTTTAGGGTTTGTGGCTAGGTTAATGTTGGCTTTGGGTAGGTTTGGGATCTTTGGAAAGTTGGGTTTAGCCAGTGGACAGAGATTGGTTAACGCCACTTGCTTAGGGCCTGGTGGTAGGTTTAGACTTTGGCCCGTGGCTCAGGTTTTAAAATTTATAGTTTGTTAGGGTTTAAGATTTCGATTTTAGTGTCCAGGTTTGCAACATTAGGTTTAAGAGTTTAGGGTTGTTGGTTTAGGGTTTTTTTTTAATTTATTTTTTTCTTAAATTAAGTAAGCTAGTAGGTTTAGGTTTATTTAGTTTGTTTTGATTTATTTTAGTTTATTTTATTTTTTTATATTAATTTAGGTTTAATTTTATTTTTATTTATTTTAGTTTATTTTTATTTTATTTTATTTTTTAGGTTTAGGCTTTATTTTTTTTTTAGGTTTAGGTTTAGGTTTAGTTTATTTTTAGTTTAATTTATTTCATTTAGTTTAAGTTTATGTTTAGGTTTAGTTTATTTTAGGTTTAGATTTAGTTTTTATTTATTTTAGTTTAGTTTATTTTTGTTTAGTTTAGGTTTATTTTATTTTTATTTTAGGTTTAGATTTTTTTTTTGTTTAGGGTTTAGGTTTTATTTTTTATTTTTTTTAGGTTTTGTTTTAAGGTTTATTTTTTATGTTTAATTTTTTATTTATTTTATATTTTTTTTAATTTATGTTTCTTTTATTTTTATTTTATGTTTAGTTCTATTTATTTAAGTTTTTTATTCTTAGGTTTATTTTATTTTTTAATTTAGTTTAGGTTTTAATTTATTTTATTTATATTTATTTTTATTAGTTTATTTTATTTTTTAAGGTTTAGGTTTAGGATTTAATTTAGGTTTTTATTTTTTTTAACTTTTTTGGTTTTTTTATTTTTATTCTATTTAGATTTAGTGTTTAGGGTTTATTTTATTTTTAAGTTTTATATAGTTTAGGTTTAGGTTTTTAGGTTTTTAGGGTTTAGGGTTAGTTTGGGGTTTATGGTTTAGGGTTTAGGGTTTGGGATTTAGGGTTTAGGGTTTAGGGTGGTGGGTTTTAGGATTTAGGGTTTAGGGTTTAGGTGTTTTATTATTATTATTTTTTGTATAGGGTTTAGGGTTTATGGTTTAAGGTTTTTAAAGTTTAGGGTTTAGGGTTTAGGTTTTATGTTTTAGGTTTTAGGCTTTGTGTTTATATTTAAGTTTAGAGTTTAAGGTTGAGGGTTTAGGGTTAATGGATTTTTTAACAGAGAACAAATTCAAATTCAACATTTCTTCTTTTAAATTTCATCAATCAAGTAGCACATCACCACCACCTTGGTTGTAACCTCTATCACTCATCCCTCCTCCATAAACCTTGATATCCACCAGTACCTCCAGATCCCCCACCACCATTATGATAACCACTGCCTCCGCTTTCGCCTCCATGACCAGATTTAACCTTAGCCTGATTGACGATGATGTTCCTTCCATCAAGGTTCTGCCCATTCATAGGGTTTAGGTTTAGGTTTAAGTTTATTAGCTTTTAGGGTTTAGGTTTATTTATTTATTTATTTAGTTACTTTAAGTTTAGGTTTAGAGTTTAGAGTTAGGGTTTAGTGATTAGGGTTTATGGTTTTAGGTTTTGGGTTTTGGGTTTTAGGATTTACGATTTTAGGGTTTAGGGTTTAGGGTTATGGTTTACGGTTTAGGGTTTAAGATTTAATGTTTAGTGTTTAGGATTTAGGATTTAGGATTAGCTTAGGGTTTACTGTTAGTTTAGGGTTTAGGTTTTAAGATTTAGGGTTTTAAGGTTTAGTGTTCAGTGTTTAGGTTTAGGTATTGGGGTTTAGTGGGTTTATGGAGATTTTAGGGTAGGGATTTAAGGTTTAAAGTTTAGGGAGTTTAGGGTTTAGGTTTAACATTTATGGTTTAGGGTTTGAGGATTTAGGTTTAGGTTTAGGGTTTAGGGTGGGTTTAGAGGTAGGGTTCTGATTTAGGGTTTTAGAGGTGTTTATCTTTTTAGGGTTTAGGGTTTTGGGATTTTTTAGGGTTTAAGGTTTTGGGTTTAGCATTTAGGGGATAAAGATTAGGGTTTAACGTTACTTAAGGGCTTAGGGTTTAGGGTTTAGGGTTTAGACTTTATGGCTCAGGGTTTAGGTTTTAAAATTTATAGTTTTTTAGGGTTTAAGATTTCAGTTTTAGTGTCCAGGTTTGCAACTTTAGGGTTAAGAGTTTAGGGTTGTAGGTTTAGGTTTTTTTTAATTTATTTTTTTCTTAAATTAAGTAAGCTAGTAGGTTTAGGTTTATTTAGTTTGTTTTTGATTTATTTTAGTTTATTTTATTTTTTATATTAATTTAGGTTTAATTTTATTTTTATTTATTTTAGTTTATTTTTATTTTATTTTATTTTTTAGGTTTAGGCATTATTATTTTTTAGATTTAGGTTTTGGTTTTTATTATTATTTTTTAGGTTTAGGTTTTAAGTTTTTATTTTAGGTTTATTTTTAGGTTTTAATTTTTAGTTTAGGTTTAGGTTTAGGTTTAGTTTATTTTTAGTTTAATTTATTTTATTTAGTTTAGGTTTAGTTTATTTTCGGTTTAGATTTAGGTTTTCTGTATTTTAGTTTAGGTTTAGGTTTATTTTATTTTTATTTTAGGTTTAATTCTTTTTTTGAAGTTTAGGGTTTAGGTTTTACTTTTTATTTATTTTTAAGTTTTAGATTAACATTTATTTTTTAGGTTTAGGATTTAATTTAGTTTTAATTTTATTTTATTTATTTTATTATTACTTAGCTTATGTTTAGGGTTTCAGGTTTAGGATTAGTAGTTTAGGGTCCGGGTAATGGTAGGTCATGGTCAGTGGGTTTAGCATTTAGCATTTTTAACTTGAGCCAAGGTTTATTAGCAGGTTTAGGTTGGTTTAAAGTTTAGGATTTAGGACAAAAGTAGTGCAGGTAGGGTTTAGTTTTAGGGTTGAGCCTAGGTTTAGGGTTGATCCAGAGTTTAGGGTCAACAAGTTTAGGATTTGTGGTTAGATTTTAGGGCTTAGTGGATGGCCCATAGTCCAGTGTCAGGTATATGGTTAGAGCCTGTGGTTTAGGTCTTTGGCTCATGGCCTAGATTTTGGGTAGTCGAGGGTTTAGGGTTTAATTTTAGGTTTATGGATCATGGTAAGATGTGGTTATTTAGTGTAAGATTTAGGGTTTAAAGTTTAGGGCCAAGGCCTAGTGTCTGGGGTTTGGGTATGTATAGGGTCTTTATGGTAGGGTCAGTGAGGGTCACAGTTTAGGGTTGAGGGCTTAGGGTTGTAGGTTTAGGGTTTAGGGATTTTTTTGTATTGATTTTTTCTTAAATTAAGTAAGGTGGTAGGTTTAGGTTTAATTAGTTTATTTAGTTTATTTTTTATTTATTTTATTATTTTTTATTTTTTATTTAGGTTTTTTTAATATTTATGAAGTTCTGTTTATTTATATTAGGTTTATTTATTTTTGTTTAGTTTTAATTTTATTTAATTTTTTAGGTCCAGGTTTTATTTTTCTTTTATGTTTAAGTTTAAGTTTTATTTTATTTTTTAGCTTTAAGGATTTTATTTTATGTTTATTTTAGGTTTAATTTTTAGTTTAATGTTTAGGTTTATATTTATTTTAGTTTAATTTATTTCATTTAGTTTAGGTTTATGTTTTCTTTATTTTAGTATAGTTTATTTTTATTTAGGTTTAGGTTTATTTTATTTTTATTTTAGGTTTAGGTTTTTTTTATTTATTTTTAGGTTTTATTTGAAGGTTTATTTTTTATGTTTAGTTTATATTTAGTTTTTATTTTATTTTATTTTTATTATAGCTTTAGTTTTATTTTATTTTGATTTTTTATTCTTAGGTTTATTTTATTTTTGAGTATAGTTTAAATTTTTATTTATTTTATTTTAGATTATTTTTATTAGTTTATTTTATTTTATTTTTTAGGTTTAGGTTTAAGTTTTAATTTAGGTTTTTATTTTAGCTTATTTTTATATTTTATTTAGGTTTAAGGTTTAGGGTTTTTTTATTTTATTTAGTTTAGGTTTAGGTTTTTAGGTTTTAAGGGTTTAGGGTTTAGGGTTTAGAGTTAGTTTAGTGTTTATGGTTTAGGGTTTACGGTTTGGTGTTTAGGATTGAAGGTTTATGGTTATAGGTTTTGGGATTCAGGGTTTAGGGTTTAGGGTTTAGGGTTTATGGTTTAAGGTTTTTAGGGTTTGGGCTTTTAGGGTTTAGGGTTTATGATTTAGGTTTTAGGTTTTAGGTTTAGGGTTTATGTTTTAGTTTAGGGTTTAGGGTTTAGGTTAATGGTTTTTTTTAACAGTGAACGAATTTAGGTACAACATTTGTTCTTTTTGAATTCATCAACCAGGTAGAACACCAAGTTTTCTAAGATGCAAGCGATAACACAGATAAAAAATCAGCACGCATAGAGCAAATAAAAAACCTTAGGTAACTAGAACTGTCTCTATTGTAAAGACACAGTTCCATAAGCAGTAGATTGGATCGGTTGTTCTTCAGTTGCTCCAGTTCCATCAGAAACACCCTGGCCTCTCGAGTAGCGGGATCTGCCATCATATCCCTGATCTCTCCCTCCACCACCACCACCACCACGGTTGTAACTTTCATCGCTCGTCCCTCCTGCATAAATGCCACCACCATATCCCCCATCACCTCCAAATCACCCACCACCCTACGAAAACCCGCCTTTGCCTCTCAGTGATCTAACCCGAGCTTAATTAATGATGTTTACACAAGGTTCTACCCATTCTTAGGGTTTAGCTTTAGGTTTAATTTTATTAGCTTTAGGGTTTAGGTTTATTTTTTATTTAGTTACTTTAGTTTAGGTTTGGGTGAGTTTATTAAGGGGGGTTTAGGGTTGGGTTTTGGGTTTTAAGTGGTTTAGGGTTTAGGTGTGGTTAGGGTTTAGGAGTTGAGGATTTAAAGTTTAGCGCTTAGGATCTTAAGGTTTAGGTCAGCCAGCCAGGATAGACATTTGGGCCCAAGATGTGGAGGGTCAAGTGAGGATCAGGAGTGGCCCAGAGCCCAGCTCAGGGCCTGTGGCCCAGTTGTGGCCTGTGGTATTAGATTTGGCCTGGGTGGCCCAGGGCCCAGTGGAGGGCCTACTGTCAAGACTGCAGGGCCCATGGTTTCAGTAGTTTGGTAGGATCAGGGAAGATTTAGAAACAGCCTGTTCGGGCCAGGGTCAGGCTCATGGCCTGGGTGGCTCAGGGCCTAGGGCCTGGGCTGATCAGGGCCCAGGGTCAGGATTTAGGGCCCAGGGCCTAGGCCTAGGAGTAGGGAAAGTTTATTTTAGGTCCAAAGTTTAGGGTTTCAGGTTTAGGGTTGAGTGTTTAGGGTTGTAGGTTTAGGGTTTACAATTTAGTGTTTAGGGTTTAGGGTTCATGATTTAAGGTTTAGTATTTTTTTTAATTTATATTTTTCTTAAATTAAGTAAGCAAGTAGGTTTAGGTTTATTTTGTTTATTTTTATTTATTTTAGTTTATTTTATTTTTTAAATTTATTTAGGTTTATTCTTATTTTATTTTATTTAGTTTATTTATATTAGGTTTATTTTAGCTTTTCTTTTGTTTTATATTTTAAGTTTAGGTTTTTTTTTTATTTTTAGATTTAGGTTTCAGTTTTTATTTTATTTTTTAAGGTTTAGGTTTTAAGTTTTTAATTTTAGGTTTTGGTTTAAGTTTTTTTTTTATTTTTTTAGTTTTTCCTTTTTAGTTTAGGTTTAAGTTTAAGTTTATTTTATTTTTAGTATAGTTTATTTTATTTAGTTTAGGTTTAGGTTTAGGTTTAGGCTTAGTTTATTTTAGGTTTAGATTTCATTTATTTTAGTTTAGGTTAAGGTTTAGTTTTATTTAATTTAATTATAGGTTTAAGTCTTTTTTAAAAAAAAATTTGGGTTTAGCTTTTATTTTTTATTTATATTTAGGTTTGAGATTAACATTTAGTTTTTAGTTTTATGTTTTTATTTTATTTTTTATTTTATTTTACTTTAGTCCATGAAACTAGAATTAGGTTAGGATCTTGGAATATAGGTACTCTTACAGGTAAATTATTGGAATTAATAGATATTATGGTTCATAGAAAGATAAATATTTTATGTGTTCAAGAAACTAAATGGGTTGGGGAGAAGGCTAAGGAGATTGATAGTTTAGGTTTTAAACTTTGGTATTCGTAAAAGTCGAACTAGAAATGGTGTAGGTGTGATTATAGATAAAAGTTTGAAGGATAATGTTGTAAGTATTAATAGATGTGGAGATAGAATAATAGCTTTAAAGATTATTGTTGATACTAAGATTATCAATGTTATAAGTGTTTATGCTCCTCAAGTAGGTTTGGAGGTAAGTTCAAAAGAAAAATTTTGGAATGAATTAGAGGATTAATACAAAAGATACCTCAAGAAGAAAAGTATTTATTGGGGAGATTTAAATGGACATGTTGGTAGAGTGGTAGAAGATTTTAAAAGTATTCATGGTGGTTATGGATTTGGAGTGACTAATGAAGAAGGGACTATATTAGATTTTGCCTTAGCTTATGATTTTGTAGTTGCTAATACTTTATTTAAGAAAAGAGATGAACATATTATTACTTATAAAATGGATCTAGTAAAACACGATTGATTATTTTTTATAAGAAAAATAGATCGCTTAGATTGTAAAGATTGTAAGGTCATTCCAAGTGAAATTTTAAGTACCCAACATCGACTATTAGTTTTAGATTTTAAGATGAAAGGTTGTAAGAGAAAAATAAACTTAATTATTGTCCTAGGATTAGATGGGGACACTTAAAAAATACAAATAAAAATATTTTTTAAGAGCAAGCTACAAGAAATTAAAGTTTGGGATGTTCATAAGGAAGCTAACGTTATGTGGGAAAAAGTATCAAGTGCTATTAAACAAGTTGCTAAAATGTGCTTGGAATCAAAAGGAAAAGCTTCTTTTAATAAGAATAGTTGGTGGTGGAGTCGAGTGTGCAAGAAAAGATAAGAAATAAGAAGCATTGTTATAAAACTTGGTTTAGATGTAAAACTGAGAATTGGGAAAGATATAAAATGGCTAGAGATTCTAAGAAAGCAATATATGATGCAAAAAATTTAGCTTTTAGTGATTTATACAATAGATTAGATACCAAAGAAGGTGAAAGATGTATGTATAAGTTAGCCAACCAAAGAGATAGGAGAAGTAAAGACATAGTTCAAGTGAGGAGTATTAAGGATGAAAATAATAAAGTGCTTTTCTTAGAAAAAGATATTGAAAATAGGTGGATGAGGTATTTTAATAAACTTTTCAATGAAGGATCTGAAAGTACGATTGATTTTAGCAACCTTAATACCCTAAACAAAAAATAGAGAATTTCATTTTATCAGATTAGTAAATATGAAGTTAGTGAAGCTTTAAAGAAAATGAAATGTGGAAAAGCAGTAGGACCGGATAATATTCCAATAGAAGTTTGGAAATGTTTAGGAGATCAAGGAATTTCTTGGCTTACAAATCTTTTTAATGTTATTTTAAAGACTAAAAAGATGCCAGATGAGTGGAGAAAGAGTTTGTTGGTTCCTATATTTAAGAATAAAGGTGATGCACAAGATTGTGCAAATTATAGAGGAATTAAGTTAATGTGCCATACATTAAAATTATGGGAGAGAGTAATTGAGCATAGATTACGATGTGATACGTAAGTTTCTCACAATTTTGGTTTCATGCCGTAGATCTACTATGGATGCTATACATTTGTTAAGAGGTTTGATGGAGAAGCATAGAGAAAATAAAAGGATCTACATATGATATTTATTGATTTAGAGAAAGCTTATGATAAAGTCTCAAGAGATGTTCTTTGGAGAGTTCTTGAACAAAAGAAGTTAATATTGGTTATATTCAAGTCATTAAGGATATGTATACTAGAGTCGCCACTTGTGTCCAAACACAAGGAGGATTGACAAACTATTTTCCTATTTCTTGGATTACATCAAGGATCAACATTAAGCCCTTATCTTTTTACTTTAGTTATGGATGTTCTTACGAGGCATTTACAAGAAGATGTACCCGGTGTATGCTTTTGTGATGACATTCTTCTTGTTGATAAGACTAGAGGGAGTCCAATAGAAACTTGAATTATGGAGGTCAACTTTAGAGTCTAAAGGTTTTCGCTAAGCATCTAAAACTGAATATATGGAGTGTAATTTTAGTTGTAGAAATTTTAGTGGTAGTGTTGTGACTTTAGGTGATCAAGTCATTAATAAGAGTGAGCATCTTATATTTAGGCTCTATTGTTCAAAATGATGGTGAAATAGATGGAGATATTATTAGTAGAATTCAAGTTGGATGGTTGAAGTGGAGGAATGCATCCGGCCTATTATGTGATAGAAAAGTTCCACTTAAACTTAAGGGAAAATTTTATAAGATGGTGGTAAGACCGCAATGACTTATGGTGCAATGTTGGCCAATAAAAGAGAAACATAAGAGTAAGTTAAGTGTTACGAGATGAGGATGCTCGTGGATGAGTGGCTTTACCCTTAGAGATAGAATGCAAAATGAGTATGTTGGGAAAAGTTGGAGTAGCTCCAGTGATAGATAAGATTAGGGAGAGTCGCTTAGATGGTTTGGCCACATAAAGCGCCATCCATGACCATTAGGAGAGTAGATGCATTAGATTTTCCTTATGTTAAGAAAGGTAGAGGTAGACCTAAAAGACTTGGTTAAGATGTATAAAAAATGATCTTAGTATACTCAAATTAAATGAGAATTTGACACAGTAGACACAATGGAGATAAGGATTCATGTAAAAATCCACCCAAGTGGGATTAAGGCTTGTTGTTGTTGTTGTTGTTGTTTGTTTAGGTTTATTTTATTTTTATTTTACATTTAGTTTTTATTTTATTTAGGTTTTTTATTCTTAGGTTTATTTTATTTTTTAGTTTTGTTTAAGTTTTTATTTATTTTATTTTATTTTAGTTTATTTTTATTAGTTTATTTTATTTTATTTTTAATTTTAGGTTTAGGTTGTAGTTAAGGTTTTCATTTTATTTTTTTATTTTATTTTATTTATGTTTAGTGTTTAGGGTTTATTTGTTTTGTTTTTTAGGTTTAGTTAGGTTTTTTATGATTTAGTTTAGTTTAGTTTTAGGTGTGGAGTTTAGGGTTTAGGGTTTGGATTTTGGGTTTAGTGTTTAGGGTGTAGGTTTGGATTTAGGTTTAGGGTTTAGGGTTTAGGGAGGGTAGGGTTTTAGGGTTTAGGGCTCGAGGGTTTTTTTATTTTTTTTATGTGTTTAGTTTAGGTTTAGGTTTAGGTTTAGGGTTTAGGTTTTAGGTTTATGGTTTTTGTTTTAGTTATGGTTTAGGGTTTAGGGTTTAGGGTTTATGGATTTTTTTAATCAGGAACAAAATGAGATTAATCATTTCTTCTTTTTGATTTCATCAAGCAAGTAGTACACCAAGTTTTGTAAGATGTAAGCGACGACATAGATAAAAAAATAAGCATGGATAGAGGAAATGAAAGAGCCTAGATAAATACAATCGTCCCCACTTTAAAGACACATTTCCATAATTAGTAGATTAGATCGTCCATTCTTTAGATTCTTCAGTTCCCATCAGAACTACCCCCGCCTCTCAAGTAGCGAGATCCGCCATCATATACCCCCTGCCACTACCACAACTATAACCTCCATTGCTCATCCTGCCTCCATAACTGCCACCTCTATATCCACCAGAACCTCCAAATCCCCCACCACCACTGTGATAACCGTCACTTAGGCCTTAGCCTCCACGGTCAGATCTCGACTGAGCCGGGTTTATGGGGATGTTCCTGCTATCAAGGTTCTGCCCATTCTTAGGTTTTAAGTTTAGGTTTAATTTTATTTGCTTCTAGGATTTAGCTTTATTTTTTTTTACTTTAGGTTAAAGTTTAAGGTTCAAGATTTAGGGTTTAGGGAATAGGATTTAGAGCTTAGGGTTTAAGGTTGGGCTTAGGTGGGGTTTTGTGGTAGTGATTAGGGCTGGTTTAAGGTTTAGTGTTTTAGGCTTTAGGTTTTGGGGTGGCTTAGTGTCACGATTAGTTTAGTTTAGGGGGAGATTTATCTTTAGAAGGGTCAGACAGGGTTTAAAGCTTATGGCCTTGTGGTTTGGTTAGGTTAATTTATGATTTAGGGCTCACGATTTAAGGCTCTGGATTGTTTAGAGTTTATTTTGTGGTTTCAGGGCTCAGGGTTTATGGCCAGGGCCTTAGGGTTTTGGGTTTTAGGCCCAGGGCCCAGGTTTAGGGTTGGCCTGGGTTTAGGGTTTCAGGTTTGGGCTTAAGGTCCGTGGATTTGGTCAGTTTAGAATCAGGGTTTAGTTTTTTGGGTTGTGGCCTAGGGCTCAGCATTTTAGCCTAGGGCTCAGGGCCTTTAGGGTTTAGGGTTTACTTTGTGGCCAGGTTCAGGGTTTAGGGTTGGGACTGGGGTTTTAGGGTTTAGGGTTTAGGGTTTAGGGTCTGGGTTTGTGATTTAGGGTTTAGGGTTTGAGGCTCAGGGTAGGGTTTAGAGTTTCCTGATATGGTTTAGTTTTGTTTTATTTGTTTATTTATTTTATTTTAAATTAAGCAACCCAAGAGTTTAGGTTTCTCTTTGCTTTATTATGTTTATTTTGTTTATTTTTTTTATTTTATTTTTATTTATATTTAGGTCTTTTAGTTTTATTTAGTTTAATTTATTTATTTAGGTCTATATGTTTTAGTTTAGATTTTATTTAGTTTATTTTTTAGGTTTATGTATAAGTTTAAGTTTATTTTATAATTTATTTTTATTTTTATTTTATTTTTTAGGTTTACAATTTATTTTTTATTTTTAAGTTTACGTTTAGGTTTTTGTTTTATTTTTTTAAGTTGAGATTTTTGATTTTTATTTTAGGTTTATTTTTAGTTTTTATTTTTTTCACTTTATGTTTTGGTTTATTTTTCATTTATTTTATTTTATTTAATTTAGGCTTAGGTTTTTGTTTAGTTTATTTTATGTTTAGGTTTTATTTGTTTTAATTAGTTTAGTTTAGTTTAGGCTTAGGTTTATTTTATTTTGATTTTAAGATTATATTCTTTTTTAGTTTAGGGTTTATATTTTATTTTTATTAATTTTTAAGTTTTATTTTTAGGTTTATTTTTCACGTTTAGGTGTTTATTTAGTTTTTATTTTATTTTATTTTAGTTTAGGTTTATTTTTTTTTATTTTATGTATAGTTTTAATTTTATTTAGGTTTTTTATTTTTTTGTTTAGTTTAGGTTTTTGTTTATTTTATTTTAGTTATGTTTTTATTTTTTATTTATTTTGTTTTTAGGTTTAGGTATAAGTTTTAGTTTAAGTTTTTATTTTATTTTTGTTTTGGTTTTTTTCTTTATTTTATTTCTAATTTTTATTTTATTTTGGTTTAGGTTTTTAGTAATTCATGGTTTAGGGTTTAAGGTTTAGAATTTTAAGGTTTAGGGTTTAGCATTTCGGGATTATGGTTTAGGGTTTTAAGGGTTTAGGGTGTAGGGATTATGTTTTAGCCTTTGGGTTCAATTTTAGTTTAGGGTTTAAGATTTTTGGTTCTTTTTTTAAAATCAGACTCAACATTTTTTTTATTTCATTAATTAACACACCAACTTTTCTACCGCACACGCGAAAAATAGATAAAAAATGAGCATGCACAGAGCAAATCAAAAACCCTAGATAACTAGAAGCCTCTCATATACGTACACAGCCTGATAAGCAGATCAAATCCGCCGTTCTTCGCTTTCTCCAAGGCTAGCCCATCGACCTCTTGATTTGCGGGTTCCACCATCATATCCTCGATTTCTCCCTCCGCCACCACCACATATGTAATCTCCATCATTCCTCCTGCCTCCATAGCCACCACTGCTCGACCACCACCTCCATATCCACTAGCACCTCCAGATCCCCAACCACCACTACGATAACTACCACCTACGCCTTCACCTCAACTGCCAGATCTAGACTAAGCCTGGTTGATGGTGATGTCCTACCGTGCTCCCATTCTTGATTTAGGTTTAGTTTAGGTTTTATGGTTTAGGTTTCTTTTTAATTTATTTACTTACTTTAGTTTAGGGTGAAGGAGTGGTTCAGTGGTGGGAGGGTAGGGTTTAAAAGGTTAGGGTAGGAGGTTAAGGTTTAGGGTGGTAGGGTTTTGTGGTTTTGTGATCAGGGTGGTGGTTTAGAGGTGTGGCCCAGGTTGTGGCCTGTGGCCTAGGGCCCAGGGGCCAGATTTAGGAAGGCCTGGCTCCCAGGGCCTGAGCTTTAGGTGAGATCAGTCCAGAGCCCAGGTCAGGGCATGGCTGAAGATGGGCCCAGGTCAAGATCTGTGGTGGGCCCAGGTCACTGGCTGTCCCAGCCCAGCCCACCCATAGTTTTAGGGCCAGGCCTAGGTTTAGGGCCTGTACTGGCCTAGAGCTCCCAGGGGTTTTGGTATGGCCCAGCCTTTAGGCATGTAGGGGTAGCCTCAGTGGCCTTTTATCAATGCAGTTTAGTTCAGTGGATTAGAGTTTAGGGTTTATGGTTTAGGGTTTAGAATTTTGGGTTTAGGGTTTTAGGTTTTAAGGTTTAGAGTTTAGGGTTTAGGGTTTTTTTATTTATAAAAATTTAATAAATTAGTTTATTTAGTTTATTTTTATTTATTTTAGTTTATTTTGTTTTTTATTTTTATTTAGGATTATTTTTATTTTATGTAATTTAGTTTATTTATATTACATTTATTTATTTTAGTTTAGGTTTTTTTATTATAGTTTATTTTTTTAGGTTTAAGTTTAGGTTTTAGTTTTGTTTTATTTTTATTTTATTTTGAAGGTTTAGGTTTTATTTTTTATTTTTCTAGGTTTAGATTTTAGGTTATTATTTTAAGGTTTTTTAGGTTTTATTTCTTAGTTTAAGCTTATGTTTATTTTTAGTTTATTTTATTTTATTTAGTTTAGGTTTAGGTTTAGATTTAGTTTATTTTAGGTTTAGGTTTAGGTTTAGATTTTATTTATTTTCATTTAGCTTATTTTAGTTTAGGTTTTGGTTTATTTTATTTTGTTTATTTTATTTTTATTTTATGTTTAAGTTTTTTTAGTTTAAGGTTTAGTTGTTATTATATATTTATTTTATGTTTTTATTTTTAGGTTTATTTTTTTGGTTTAGGTTTTTATTTAGTTTTTCTTTTATTTTATCATAGGTTTATTTTATCCTTATTTTAGGTTTAGTTTTTACTTTATATAAGTTTTTCATTTTTCGGTTTATTTTATTTTATTTTATTTTCGTTTAGTTTAGGTTTTTATTTATTTTATTTTAATTTAGTTTTTATTTTTGATTTTATCTTATTTTTAGGTTTAGGTTTAGGTTTTTATTTTATTTTATTTTATTTTCTTATTTAGGTTTAGGTTTTAGGGTTTGGGTTTATAGTTCATGGTTTAGGGTTTTAGGGTTTAGGATTTAGGTTTAGTTTTTTGATTTTAGGCTCAGGGTTTGGTTTTAAGTTTACTGCCTAGGTTTTAGTTTGGTTTTAGGGTTTAGGGTTTGGTATAAGGTTTGGCCTTTTTTAAAAATAAAGTTTAAGTTTGTATTTAAAATTTTAGAATCACGCTTAGGTTTAGGTTTTGGTTTCTGCCTAGGGTTGTATGTTTATGGTTTAGCATTTAGGGTTTAAAGTTAGGGTTTTATTATTATTATTATTATTATTATTATTTTAAAATTAAGTAAAATGGTAAGTTTAGCTCACTATTTATTTATTTTATTTTATTTTATTTTCTTTATTTAGGATTATTTTATTTTATGTTTATTTAGTTTAGTTTATTTTAGTTTAGGTTTTCTTTTATTTTAGTTTTGTTAGGTTTAGGTTTAGGTTTATTTTACTTTAGTTTCTTTATTTTATTTTATTTTTAGGTTTAGGTTTTTCATTAAGTTTTAGGATTTTACATCTTTAGTTTCATTTATTTTAAGTTTTATTTTAGGTTTATTTTAGGTTTAGGTTTATATTTAGTTTTATTTTATTTTATTTTAAGTTTATTTTATTTTTTTATTTTAGGTTTATTTTATTTTATTTAGTTTTGATTGTTTAGTTTAGGTTTTAATTATTTTAGTTTAGTTTTTTTATTTTATTTTATGTTTAGGTTTAGGTCTAGGTTTAGGTTTAGGTTTAGGTTTTAGTTTATGTTTTTATTTTATTTTATTTTTAGGTTTTATTTTGTTTAGGTTTAGGTTTTTAGGGTTTTAGGGTTTTGGGTTTAGTATTTAAGGTTTAGGGTTTAGCATTTTAGGGTTTAGGGTTTGGAGTTTGAGGTTTAGGATTTAGGGTTTAGGGTTTAGGGTTTTGAGGGTTTAGGGTTTAGGGTTTAAGTTTTAGGTTTAAGGTTCATGTTTTAGTTTAGGGTTTAGGATTTTTGATTTTTTTTTAATTGTGAACAAATTCAGATTCAACATTTCTTCTTTTCGAATTCATCAACCAAGTAACAAACCAAGTTTTCTTAGACACAACCAATGACGTAGATAGAAAATGAACACGCATAGAGCAAATCAAAAACCCTAGATAACTTAAGCTGTCTCTACTGTTAAGATAGTTCATAAGCAGCAGATGAAATCGGCCATTTTTCAATTTCTACAGTTCCCATCAAAACTACCCCAGACTCTCAAGTAGCAGGATCCACCATCATATCCACGATCTCTCCCTCTGCCACCACCATGGCTATATCCTCCGTCGCTCCTTCCACCTCCATAACCACCACCACTGCTCTGACCACCACCTCAAGATCCCCCACAACCACTATGATAACCGCCGCCTTCGCCTTCATTTCCATCGCCAGATCTAGACTGAGCCTGGTTGGCGGTGATGTTTCTACCATCAAGGTTCTGCCCATTCTTAGGGTTTTTAAAAAAAAAACAAAAATCAAAAGTGGGAGAATTTTATTTCCAAAAAGAAAGAGATAAAAGGTCCTTAAAGGGGATAAATCTTTAAACTACTGCTCAGAGAGCTATAATTAGCCTAAAGAGGTAAACCCCCTACCTATTACAAGAGAACGGATGCAAAAGAATGAAAAGACAAAAACTAAGAAAGAAATAACACAAAATCCAAGAAGGGTGGCCAAAGCCACCTATATCCCAAAATCTTCTATGAGATGCACAAACCACCTACAGCCCCAAAACCTACCACAAACCTGCAAAGAACTTAAGATAGAGATAAGCATCTAGAAATAAGGATAAGCTAAGTACAAAAAAGGAACAAAATGATAAAAATCTTAGATAAGGCCCAGGCTCTATCACATTCATCTCAAGGGGAAATAGGATATGTGAGCATCTAAACTTTAAAAGAAGGGTTACAATCACATATGGTTCTACCAGCCAAAAGAATAATAGGGAAAATATCCCAATCATCATAGCCAACTTACCTCAATTAAACAAAATAGCTAATAGCTAAGAGTTAGCCAAGTTCTAGTATCTATCATCAAGATTAAATAGGAAACTAACCAGCCAAACCAGAGTAAAGCAACCAACCAAATAGGACAACAGCCAAGAAATAACCACCATCAAAGTCACCCAAAATAAATAAATACCAAAGGTAAAGAGCCAAAAATTTTGTAGATCCACCAACCAACAGCACAGTTGCAGCCAGCTATCAAGGCCACCCAGCCAATGATAGTAGCAGGAATCAATAAAAATAACAACAGAGCCAAGAATAGCCAAAACCACATACAGTTTCATCCCATAGCAGAAAGAAATGACAAGCCATTGGGCCATTCAGCCAATAGGCAAACACCATAAAAAAACTTCAAAAAAATACCAAAAAAGGGGAACAAAAACTAGATGGCAGGTAACAACTCAAGATAGAGTTAGTCAGCCTAGGAAGGAACAAAGCCAACGGCCAGGCTCAACCAACAATCACTTAGATAAAAATCTAAAAGCAAGTTCAAGCCGCCCAATCACCAGGCCATCCTAAAACCAACATAGTAGGAGACCAATACAAGGGGAGAGACACCAAAACCAGAGGGCAACCAAAGCTCAACAGTACCAACTAGAAATAATCCCGACCTCCATTAGAAAGTGATACCATTCTTAGGGTTCAGGTTTAGGTTTATTAGGTTTTAGGGTTAGGTTTATTTTTTTGTTTACCTAGTTACATTAGTTTAGTTTAGGGTTGTGATTTGGGTTGGGCTAAAGGTTAGGGTTTAGCTTTAGGTCTGTGGTTTGGTTTAGGGTTTGTGGTTTATGCTTTAGGGTTTAGGTTTAGGGTTATGGTTTAGGGTTTGTGGATTTAGGTTTATGGTGTGGGGTTTGTGGTCAGGTTTAGGCTCTAGTTTAGGGTCTGTGGTTTAGATTTGGGGTTATGGTTTAAAAATTAAGTAAACCGGTAAGTTTTTAGGTTTATTTAGTTTATTTTATTTTATTGTATTATATTTTTATTTAGGTTTATTTTTTATATATTTAGTTTAGTTTATTTATTTTAGTTTTATTTATTTTAGTTTAGGTTTTTTATTTTAGTTTATTTTTTAGGTTTAGATTTAGGATTTGCTTTATTTTTTAGTTGAGTTTAATTTTTATTTTATTTTTTATGTTTAGCTTTTACATTTTATATTTAGGTTTAGGTTTAGGTTTTTATTTTAGTATTTTAGGTTTAGGTTTTAGGTTTTTATTTAAAGTTTATTTTTAGGTTTTACTTTTTAGTTTAGGTTTAGGTTTTATTTATTTTATTTTTATTTTTTTTTTTTGGATTTTAGTTTAGGGTTTATTTTGAGGTTTATTTTTTTAAGTTTAGGTTTTTATTTTAATTAATTTTAGGTTTATTTTATTATTATTTTACGTTTAGTTTTTAGTTTATTTTGGTTTTTTATTCTTAGGTTTATTTTATATTTTAGTTTAGTTTAGGATTTTATTTAATTTATTTTAGTTTATTATTATTAATTTAATTTATTTTATTTGTAGGTTTAGGTTTAGGTTCTAGTTTAGGTTTTTATTTTATTTTATTTTTTAAATTTTATTTAGGTTTAGGTTTATTTATTTATTTTATTTTTTGGTCTTATTTAGTTTTGGTTTAGGTTTTTAGGTTTTTCGGGTTAAGAGTTTAGGGTTTAGGGTTTAGGGTTTGGGGTTTAGGGTTTAGGGTTTCGGGCTTAGGGTTGTAGGTTTTAGGGTTTGGTGATTAAAGTTTAGGCTTTAGGCTTTAGGGTTTAGGGTTTAGGGTTTAGGGTTTATGGTTTATGGGATTAATGTTTACGGTTTATGGTTTGTTCAAGTTTTAGTTTAGGGTTTAGGGTTTTTGGTTTCTTTTTAACAAAGAACAAATTTAGATTCAACATTTCTTCTTTTCGATTTCATCAACCAAGTAACACACCAAGTTTTCTACGACACAAGCGAGGACATGGATAAAAAATGAGCACACATAGAGCAAATTTAAAACCCTAGATAACTAGAACCATCTCTACTATAAAGACACAGTTCCATAAGCAATGATCGATCGATTCTTCGCTTTCTTCTTTCGCCTCATCAAACCACCCCGCCTCTCGAGTAGTGGGATCTACCATCATATCCTCGATCTCTCCCTCCGTCACCACCGCAGATGTAACATCCGTCTCTCCTCCCACTTCCATAACCTCCATTACTCCAACCACCATCTCCATATCCACCACCACTACATAGACAAAGCCTGGTTGACAGTGATGTTCTTACCTTCAGGGTTCTGCCCCTTCTTAAGGTTTTAATTTATTAAGATTTTGGGTTTAGGCTTATTTTTTAATTTATTTAGTTACTTTAGGTTTAGGTTTAGGGATTGGGGTTTCGGGTTTAAGGTTTTGGGTTAGGACTAAGGGTTTAGAGTTTAAGATTTTAGGTTTTATGCTTTTAGGGTTTAACGTTTAGGGTTAGGGTTTGGGGTTTAGGTTTAGGTGGCTTTAGGGTTTTAGTAGTGTTAGTTTAAGGTTTAGGGTTTTATGGTTTAGAGTTTAAGGTTTAGTGTTTAGGATTTAAGGTTTAGGGTTTGGGTTTAGGGTTTAGGGTTTAGGGTTTTAAGGTTTTAGGTTTTATGGTTGTTTATGGTTTATGGCTTAGGGTTTAGAGTTTTTTTTGGGGGAAAGTTAGAATTTTGTTAACATAAAAGGAAAAGATACAATTTTCTTAAAAGAGGTAAAGTTCTAAAATTCTAGTGTTCTCAGAGCCACAAGAAACCTACCAAGCTAAACCACCATCTAAGTATATTAGAAAAAGAAAATGAAACAAAAGAATAAATATATCGCCTAAAAAGCATAAAAGAAAAAGACACAGAAGACTAAAATAAGTCCTTAAAGTAGTAAAAGGATGAGTTAGCAACAATTCATGATTCCTTTGAGAAAGCAAGATAAGTAAGATCCACAGCAACAACACTTGGGTTGGCCGAGCAATGACCATTCCCTCTATAAAGTTCCAACCTGTAAAAGAAATCTGCAAAACACTACAAAGGCAAAATTCATAGTTAAAAATGATAAAGATAAAAAGAAGTAAAGGAGAGAGCTGAGAAAGAGAAGGCTCAAGCTTAGTTAGGATCATCTCAAGGGGCAACAATACATATGAGCATCCAAACTTCATAAAGAAGGGTTACAATCTTATGTAATGCTACCTGCTAGTGAGAAGAGGTGAGTAACATCAAATCCATCATAGCTAGCATTCTTGATACAAGCAAACATCTAAGGCCAGCAGCCCATAGAGTTCCAGATCCAACACCACTAAATAGAGAGCAATCGGGCAGCAACTAGCTAGTAGACAAACCATGAAAAAAACCATAACAGACTAATCACAATAACACGGAGAGAGGCTAGAACAAAGTTAGAACACCAACAACAGTGATTAACTAAATACCCATCCAAGCTCAAAACCAGAGAAAATTAGAACCAACCATCAGCAAGCACCAGACCAATGCCAATTAATAGAGAAATAGCAAACAAAACTAAGATAGGAGCCCTCAAGCCAAAGTCCCAACAACAACCAGTCACCAAGCCAAACCAGGGTTAGCAACCACAAATGACTAAACAACTTAGAAATGAAACCATCAACTTATGGAAACATAAGCTGCAACCAGTGCTAATCATTAGAAGACAAAACAACCACACAAAAGGGGGATGAAGGCAACCAGCAACCACCAGAAACCAAAAAGTCCAATCCAAAAGGATCAACAAAGGTTCAACAAGCACAGTAAAAGTCTCTAGCAAATTATATAGTTCAGGCCTTAGGTTTAGGGTTCAGGTTTTAGTTTATGATTTAGGGTTTAATGTTTTTTTTAACAGAGCAAATTCAGATTCAACATTTCTTCTTTTTTATTTTCTCAACAAGGTAACACAATAAGTTTTCTAAGACACAAGTGGCTATTGTCTTAATGAGCCTCATGTTCAATCTGATCAATTTTGATGATAACAAACGAATGCTTGGATGTTCTAATGTATGTTTTATGTGTTTCAGATATATTAGTTGCTAATTACATATCGAATAAATCTCAAAATATGCTTGAGGAAATTGCAAAAATAGAAGAATCAAAGACAGATCAAAATGGATAACGTGATGCTTAAGATACAATATTTTTGGTTATATGCATTTATAACTATCCTAGAAATTCATATGAGTTCATTAGCATGAATCAATTCACAACTTAACATATTAATTTTATTTATTTTAAATATTGATAATAAGGTTAATTTATATAAATCTTTATCTAATTTACATTGAATTATATGTTTCATACATAGCATTTGAATTGTCAAAATAAGAAATGATAATAAATTATGACTATTAAGTGTAATTAGTTTATATACTTAATATAGTTAAATATTTTAATTTTAGTTTAAGGTTATATGATAACTAACATATGTATGATTATATATAAATTATATCACAATATTTAAATGTCATATTTCAAAATTAACAAAAATATGTGGAAATTTGTATTTTAGCCAAAGTTTATTTATAATCAAGGCAATTATATCTAATTTCATCTCCAATGGATTTCTTGGATTTTTTTCCTTCAATTTGATAGGTTACATGACCCAAGTTTGATTAAAATTGTATTTATTATGACTTTTGAAACATTAGCTGATTTTGATAATGAATGCATGCTATATGCTTTGAATATATTAAGAGCCATATTTGATTATTTTTGACTTGCCCATGCAAATAGTAGAATTTTGGCTATTTGAATTTAATATTTTTAATATAAACTATATTTTTATTGAATATTAAATTATTATATGATAAAATGTTGTTAGAATAATATACTTTTTGAAATAATTCAAAATGACCTTCTTGCTTATAAATAGCCCTCATTCTCTTCATGAAAGCATTTCTCATTCAAATTCAAAAGCCCTCCACCAAATCTAAGAGAAATCTTCCTAGATTTTCCTTCAAGGTGTTCTCTAAATATTGCAAGATCAAATCCTTGGTTTGGAAGTTTCAACATCTTAAACTAAGCAAGCTTTGTCAAATTACTTGAGTTTATTTTCTTGATCTTAATCCCTATTTTGTTGTTCACACTATTTTCACAATCTATTTATTCTTTTCAATTTATAATTTTTGGTGGATTAGTCTTTGGACATCAAAGTCTATATTTTTCACATCAAAGTTTCTTCAATCATTTTTTTGTGAAAAACTCTTGTGATAGTTTAT
Organism: Cymbidium sinense; assembly: GCA_021442155.1. NCBI lineage: Eukaryota > Viridiplantae > Streptophyta > Magnoliopsida > Asparagales > Orchidaceae > Cymbidium > Cymbidium sinense. Next base: position 720,187 of record JAKCPB010000520.1, on the reverse strand, counting down.
AGGATTTATTTCAACTTGTTGAAATTTTTATCTTCCTACAAATTTCTTTTGGTTTCTTGAAATATTTCTTCATTAGTCTTATTTGAAATATCATTAATTCTTAGATCTATTTTAGAAGTTTATTTTAAGCATTTCAAATTAATTTATTGTGCTGAAATTATTTTTATATTAGATAGATCTCTCTTTTTAATTAAAAGATTACTAGTTTACTTAAATCTATCATATACTAATTTTATTTAAGTATTTTGTGATTAGTTTCATTAATACAAAGCTTCATTTTGGTTAAAATAAAATAAAATATTGCTAGAATTTTAGAGTATATGCTAGATCTATTATAAATCAAGTTTCTTTAACAAAATAAAAATTTATAAAAATTTAAATTATTTTATTTGTCACTTATCATTTTATTTCAATTAATATTCCTTATTTTAAAAATTTTATCTTACTGAAATTTAGTAAAGCTTGTTGTTTTCATTATTTAATAATTAATAAAAAAAATTTTAGTAGAAAGTTAATCTTTCTTACACTATTATATACATTGTAGTTATAGTTTCTCTTAAACTTAAAATTATTCCTTGTTGAAATTTAATTTATTGTATAATAGTCTACTGTAAATTTATTTTGAAATCATTTTATTTTAATCTACAAATTGTAATAACAAAAACATCTTAGTAAGATCACTTTAAGATATTTATTTAATATTTTTTATCAAAATTAAGTGAGTGTTCTATCTTGCCAAATTAGTTAGTTGTAAAGTGATCATCTATAAGTTGTGAGATAACTTTCTGAATTGGATAGCTTGGTTTATTTGTGAAAGATATATTTTATCAAAATTTATTATTATGTATTTTTCTTTTCGTGTTGTAAAATTTATATTAGGGTTGTACTCGTCCGTTTGTAGGAGACTACATATTATTGTAGGGGTTGTACTCACCCTGTTATAGGAGAGTAGTATTTATAAGCTATTTTACATTTAGTGGTTTTCTAGCTAAGGGTGGCTAGGCGTGGACGTAGGCAAATTTTGGGGTTTGGCTGAACCATGTAAAAATTGTGTGATTATTGGCTCTCTTTACTTTACTATACTTTTATTTTTCCTGCATTAAGAATTGTATCTTGTCATTATAAAATCAAAATTTAATTTTCTAATAAAACTTCAAATTTATGTTTTAACTTTTAAAATTTTTAATATCACCCAATTCACGCACCCCCCCCCCCTGGGTGCTATAGTGACTCACAGTGGCAACATAGTTAAAAAATGAGCACGCATAGAGTAAATCAAAAGCCCTAGATAACTATAACTATTTCTACTATAAAGAGACTGTTCCATAAGTAGCAGATCGGATCGACTATTCTTCAGTTTCTCTAGTTCCCATAAGAACCACCTTAGCCTCTCGAGTACTGGGCTCCACCATCATATCTCTAATCTCTCCCTCCTCCACCACCATGACTGTAACCTTTATTGCTCCACTCACCTCCATAACCACCAATGCTCCGACCACCACCTCCATATCCACCAGCACCTGTAGATCCCCACCACCAAAGTAATAATCTCCCACCATGATTGCAATAATCTAGACTGAGCATGGTTGACTGTGATGTCCTTGCCGTCAAGGTTCTGCCCATTCTTAAGGTTTACGTTTAGGCTTAGGTTTATTAGGTTTTAATGTTTAGGTTTATTTTTTAATTTATTTATTTACTTTTAGGTTTAGGTCTAGGGCTTGGGGTTTAGGGTTTAGGGTTTAGGGTTTAGGGTTTAAGGTTTAGGGTTTAGGTTTTAGCATTTTAGGGTTTATGCTTTAGGTCTAGGTGGTTTATTTTTTTTGGTTTAAGGTCAGGTTAACGATTTAGCATTTATGGTTTAGTGTTTAGAATTGAAGGTTTAATGTTTTTTAAAATAAAAAATCAAGTAAATCGGTAGGTTTAGGTTTATTTAGTATATTTAATTTATTTTTTATTCATTTTAATTTACTTTATTTTTTTTTTCTAGGTTTATTTTTTTTTTATTTAGTTTAGTTTTTTATTTTAGTTTAAGCTTTTTATTTTAGTTTATTTTTTAGATTTAGGTTTAGGTTTATCTTTTAGTTGAATTTTATTTGTATTTTATTTTTTAGGTTTAGGCTTTATTTTAATTTTTAGGATTAGGCTTAGGATTTTATTTTATTTTTTTAGGTTTAGGTTTTAGAATTTTATTTTAGGTTTATTTTTTGGTTTTATTTTCTAGATTAGGTTTAGGTTTACTTTATTTTATTTAATTTTAGGTTTAAGTTTAGGTTTAATTTATTTTAGGTTTAGGTTTAAGTTTTATTTATTTTTGTATAGTTTATTTTAGTTTAAGTTTAGTTATATTTTATTTTATTTTTATTTAGGTTTAGTTTTTTTTTAGTTTAGGGTTTAGGTTTTATTTTTTTTATTTGTTTTTAGGTTTTAGTTTTAGGTTTATTTTTTAGGTTTAGGTTTTTATTTAGTTTTTATTTTATTTAAGTTTTTTATTCTTAAGTTCATTTTATTTTTAAGTTTAGTTTAGATTTTTATTTATTTTATTTTAGTTTATTTTTCTTCTTTATTTTATTTTATTTTTAGTCTTATTTTAGTTTAGGTTTTATTATTTTTATTTATTCCATTTATCTAGGTTTGTTTATTTATCTTATTTTAGGTCTTATTAAGCAGTTTAGCTCAGCCTTTGTTCAGGTCAAGATCATGGCTGGGCCCAGGCAGGCCCAGTGGCCCAGGCCTGGCCCAGTGTCAGGTGATCTGTGCCAGCATTTAGCGGCTCAGCCTTGTGGCCTAGGGCTCAGTGGCCCAGTGGTAGGTCCGAGTGGCCCAGGGCCCAGCACAAGACCAGATCTGATCATTTAGGGCCTGGGGCTCAGAGTGGCCAGGTGGCCTCAGCTCAAGGCCCAGTTAGCTGGCCCAATGCCTAGGCCTGGGCCAGTGGCCCACACCCAGGAGTGGCCTAGGCCCAGTGCCTAGGGCCCAGGGTCAGTGGTCTGTGGCCCACGATTAGAGTGAGTTAGGTAGATTGTGGCCTAGTGTGGTCACTTTAGGGTTTAGGGCTAAGATCTAGTGTAGGGTTTAGGCCATCATTTAGGGTTTTTTTCTAAATTAAGTAAACCGGTAGGTTTTGGTTTATTTAGTTCATTTTATATCTTATTTAGGTTTAGTTTTTAATTTTATTTAGTTTAGTTTATTTATTTTATGTTTGCTTATTTTAGTTTAAGTTTTATTTTAGTTTAGGTTTATTTTATTTTGTTTATTTTATTTTTATTTTAAGTTTAGGTTTTTTTAGTGTAGGGTTTATTTATTATTTATTATTTATTTTTAGGTTTTATTTCTAAGTTTATTTTTTGCTCTAGGCTTTTATTTTTTAATTTTGGTTTATTTTTTTTTATTTTATGTTTAGATTTTTTTATTTATATTTTTTTTTCTTAATTTTATTTTATTTTTAAGCTTAGTTTAGATTTTATTTATTTTATTTTAGTTTATTTTTATTAGTTTAATTTTTCTATTTTTAGGTTTACATTTAGGTTTTTATTTGATTTTATTTTTTATTTTATTTAGGTTTAAGTGTTTTTATAATTTTTTTAAGGTTTTATTTAATTTAGATTTAGGTTTTAGTTTGTAGGGTAGGTTTGGGTTTAGGGAGTGGGGGTTAGTGGTAGGTGGGTCTTTTAGGGTTAGGATTAGGGTGTGGGAGGGTGGAGTGTTTAGGCTTTAGGCTTTGGGTTTTAGGGTTTCATGGATGGTTTAGGGTTTAGGGTTAGCTTATGGTTTAGGTTTTTCTTAAAAACAATTAAGTAAAGCATTAGGTTTAGATTTATTTATTTTGTTTTCTATTTATTTTAAATTATTTTATTTTTTATTTTTATTTATGTTTATTTTTTATTTTTATTTAGTTTAGTTTATTTATTTTTGCTTTATTTATTTTAGTTTAGGTCTTTCATTTTAGTTTATTCTATAAGTTTAGGTTTATGTTTAAGTTTATTTTTTAGTTGAGTTTTTTTTATTTTATTCTTAAGATTTTGGATTTATTTTTTATTTTTATTTTTCGGTTTATGTTTTTATTTTATTTTTTTAGGTTTGGGTTTTAGTTTTTCATTTTAGGTTTATTCTTAGGTTATATATTTTTAGTTTAGATTTAATTTATTTATAGTTTATTTTTAGGTTTAGGTTTAGAATTAAGTTTTATTTATTTTAGTTTAGTTTATTTTAGATTAGGTTTAGATTTATTTTATTCTGTTTATTTCATTTTTATTTTAGGTTTAAGTGTTTTTAGTTTAGGGTTTATGTTTTATTTTTTATTTATTTTATGGGTTTTATTTTTAGGATTTATTTTTTAGGTTTAGGATTTTATTTAGTTTTAAGTTTATTTGATTTTAAGTTTTTTTTAGGTTTATTTTATTTATATTTACATTTAGTTTTTATTATATTTATGTTTTTTATTCTTAGGTTTATTTTAGGTTTGTTTTAGGTTTTATTTATTTTAGTTTAGTTTATTCTAGTTTAGGTTTAAATTTATTTTATTTTGTTTATTTTAGGTTTTTTTTATTTTTATTTTTATTTTATTTATTTTAGTTTTATTTTTAGGTTTATTTTTTAGGTTTAGGTTTTTATTTAGGTTTTATTTTATTTTATTTTAGGTTAATTTTATTTTTATTTTACATTTATGTTTTATTTTATTTAGGTTTATTTTATTTTTTTAGTTTATTTTAGGTTTTTTTTCATTATATTTTAATTAGTTTTTATTTTTTATTTAATTTTACTTTTAGGTTTAGGTTTAGGTTTAGGTTTTAGTTTAGGTTTTTATTTTATTATTTTTTTAGCTTTTAGTTTTCTTTATTTAATATTGTTAGGTTTTATTTAGTTTAGGTTTAGGTTTTAGTTTTAGGGTTTAGGGTTTGGTTAGTGGGGTTTAGGTCAGGGGTGGGTTTTATGATTTAGGGTTTTGGGATTAGGGTTTTAGGGTTTTTTTATTTTGTTTATTTATTTTTTTTTTGGGAAACCCCATGTAAAGGTATTTTATTGCCAGAAAAAGAGGGTTACAAGGTCCTTAAAGGGGTTAAACTTCAGAACTACTGCTCAAAGAGCTACAATCAGCCTAAGGAGTAAATCGCCTATCTAAGTACATCCAAAAGAAAAAGAAAGCATTAAAGCAATCAAAAGATACAAGATGATTAATATAATAAGCTAAAGTAAGATTAAAGCCAATGCTCTGGAGGATGTGGGAAAGCATGATAAGATGGAGCAATCAGAAGATAGAAAGAGAGAAACACTGAAAGTTATAATGAGAGAGAGATTAGAATAATTAAGGTAATGCAAAAGGTAGAAGGAAATAATATGAGTATGTTAATAAGGAAATGTGATAGAGAAGGCTCAGCTCAATCACACCATGTTGGGTAGATGCAAGCATGAGCATCCAAACTCATGAAGGATTGGGTGGTTTATAGTTTAGGGTTTAGGGCATAGGGTTTTTTTGTAGTAGTGTAGGTCAGTGTTAGGGTTTAGGGTTTAGGGTTTTAGGTTAGTTTTGGGGTTTGGGGCTTTTTCCCTTTTTTATTTTTTAAATTAAGTAAAATATTAGGTTTATGTTTATTAAGTTAATTTTTTAGTTATTTTAATTTAGCTTATTTTAATTTTTATTTAGGTTTATTTTTATTATTATTATTTAGTTTAGTTTATTTATTTTAGGTTAGGATTTTTATTTTATTTTATTTTTTATGTTTAGGTTTAGGTTTTGGTTTATTTTTTAGTTTAGTTTTATTTTTATTTTATTTTTTTGGTTTAAGTTTATTTTTATTTTAGGTGGTTTTCATGTTTCACGCTTTAGGTTTTATTTAGGTTTATTTTTAGGTTTTGTCTTTACCTTAGCTTTAGGTTTATTTTAGTTTATTTTATTTTATTTAGTTTAGGTTTAGGTTTAGTTTAGTTTAGGTTTAGGTTTAGGTTTTATTTATTTTAGTTTAGTTTATTTTAGTTTAGGTTTAGGTTTAATTTATTTTTATTTTAGGTTTAGGTTTTTTTTAGTTTAGGTTTTAGAATTTATTTTTATTTATTTTTAGGTTGTATTTTTAGTTTTTTTTATTTTTTAGTTTTGGTTTTATTTTATTTTAGATTTATTTTATTTTTATTTTAGGTTTAGTTTTTATTTTATTTAGGTTTTTTATTTTTTAGTTTAGTTTAAGTTTTTATTTATTTTATTTTATTTTAGTTTTTATTTTTTATTTTATTTTATTTTTAAATTTAAGATTAGGTTTAGGTTTAGGTTTACGTTTTAGCATAAGTTTTAATTTTATTTTATTTTTTATTATATAGTTTTTTAGGTTTTTTTATTTATTTTATTTTTAAGTTTTATTTTGTTTAGGTTTATGTTCTTAGCTTTTTAGGGATTATGGTTTAGGGTTTAGGGTTTAGGGTTTAGGATTTAATGTTAAGGATTTTAAGGTTTTAGGTTTAGGGTTTATGGTTTAAGGGTTTTAGGGTTTAGCATTTACATTTTAGGTTTTAGTTTAGGGTTTAGGGTTTTTGTTTTTTTTTAATAGACAACAAATTTAGATTCAACATCTCTCCTTTTTGATTTCATCAAAAAAGTAACACACCAAGTTTTTTAAGACACAACCGAAGATAGATAAAAAAGGAACACTCATAGAGAAAATAAAAAATCTTAGATAACTAGAACCATCTCTATTATAAAGATAAACTTCCATAAGCAGAAGATCGAATCAGCCATTCTTCAATTTCTCTAGTTCCCATTAGAACTACCTCAACTCCTTGAGTAGCGAGATCCACCATCATATCCCCGATCTCCTGCCTCCATAACCACAATGACTGTAACATTCATCGCTTCTCTCGCCTCCATAACCACATCTACTCTAACCACCACCTCCATATCCACCAAGACATTCGCATCCCCCCCCCCCCATTATGACAATGGCTACATCGCCTTCGCCTCCATCGCTAGATCTGAATTCCAGCTTGGTTGATGGTGATATTCCCCGCCATCAAGTTCTACCTATTCTTAGGTTAGGTATATTTTTACTTGGCTGGATTTTAATTTAATTTTACTAAGTTTATTTTACAGTTTAGTTTAGGGTTTACGGTTTACGTTTAAGGTTTAGAGTTTGGGTTTAGGGGTTTAAAAAATGCGTTTTGAGTTTCTAGGGTTTATGCTTTAGGGTTTACGGTTAAGGGTTACTGTTTAGTGTTTAAGGTTTAGGGTTTCTTAGGGTTGTAGGTTTAGGGTTTAGGCTTCAGGATTTAGGGTTTATATATTTTTTTAAAATTAAGTAAATCGATAGGTTTAGGTTTACTGAGTTTATTTAGTTTATTTTTCATTTATTTTAGTTTATTTTATTTTTATTTTTTATTTAGCTTTATTTTTTATTCTTGTTCAATTTAGTTTATTTATTTTAGTTTAGGTTCTTTATTATTATTTTTTTCTTAGGTTTAGGTTTAGGTTTAGGTTTATTTTTTAGTTTAGTTTTATTTTTATTTTATTTTTAGGTTTCCATTTTATCTTTTTTTAGCTTTAGGTTTATGTTTTTATTTTAGTTTTTTAGGATTAGGTTTCAGGTTTTTATTTTAGGTTTATTTTTAGGTTTTATTTTTTAGTTTTGGTTTAGGTTCATTTTTAGTTTATTTTATTTTATTTAGTTTGGCTTTTGGTTTAGGTTTAGTTTATTTTAGGTTTAGGTTCAGGTTTTATTTTTTTTAGTTTAGATATAGGTTTATTTTATTTTTATTTTAGGTTCAATTTTTTATAGATTAGCATTTAGGTTTTATTTTTTTATTTATTTTTAGGTTTTTTTTAGTTTTTATATAATTTTATTTTAGGTTTATTTTATTTTTTATTTTAGGTTTAGTTTTTATTTTATTTAGGTTTCTTATTTTTTAGTTTAGTTAAGGTTTTTATTTTTTCTATTTTAGTTTGGTTTTTTTCTCTATTTTTAGGTTAAGGTTTATGTTTAAATTTGTGTTTTTATTTTATTTTATTTTGATTTTATCTTAGGTCCCATTTATTTTAGGTATTATTTAATAAGTTTAGCTCTTAGAGTTTAAGATTTATGATTTAGGGGTAGTTTAGGGTTTAGGGTTTGTAGTTTAGAGTTTGGATTTATGGTTTAGGGTTTAGTGTTTTAGGGTTTAGGTTTTTGCATTATGGGTTTAGGGTTTAGGGTTTAGGGTTAAGGTGGCTAGGTTTATGGTGGCAGTTTTAGGGCATGGAGTGGTTTAAGGTTTAGGGTTTTAGGGTTTAGGGTTTAGGGTTAGAGTATTTTCTTAATATTTTTTATTTAAGGTTTGGGGTTTAGAGTTAGTTTGGGTTTAGGGTTGTAGGTTTTGGGTTTAGTGTTTAGGGTTAGCTTTAGGGTTTATGGTTTAGGGTTTTGGGTTTAGGATTTAGGGTTTAGGGTTTAGGGTTTAGGATTTATGGTTTTTATTAAATTTAGCAAACTGATAGATTTAGGCTTAATTAGTTTATTTTTTATTTATTTTAATTTAATTTATTTAATTTAGGTTTATTTATTTTAGTTTACGTTATTTTAGTTTATTTTTTAGGTTTAGGTTTAAGTTTTGTTTATTTTTAGTTTTGTTTTATTTTATTTTTTTTAGGTTCATGTTTTATTTTTAGCTTCGATTTAGGTTTTTTTTTTTAGGTTTAGGTTTTGGTTTTATTTTAGGTTTATTTTTAGGTTTAATTTTTTAAGCTAGTTTAGGTTTATTTTTTGTTTATTTCATTTTTTTAAGTTTAAGGTTTAGGTTTAGCTTTAGGTTTTATTTATTTTTGTTTAGTTTATTTTAATATAGGTTTATTTTATTTTATTTTATTTATTTGAGGCTTAGGTTTTTTTAGTTTATGATTTAGGTTTATTTCTTATTTTTTTAGGTTTTACTTTTAGGTTTATTTTTTACGTTTAGGTTTTTATTTAGTATGTATTTTATTTTATTTTAGGTTTATTTTTTATCTTATGTTTAGTTTTTATTTATTTTATTTTAGTTTAATTTTATTTTTATTTTCTATTTTATTTTTAGGTTTAGGTTTAGGTTTTGGTTTAGGTTTAGGTTTGGGTTTAGGTTTGGGTTTAGGTTTTAGTTTATGTTTTTCTTTTATTTTATTTAGGTTTTGGTTTTTTTTATTTATTTATTTTTTAGGTTTTATTTAGTTTTGGTTTAAGTTTTAGGTTTGTAGGGTTTAGGGTTTTGGGTTTAAGGTTTAGGGTGTGGTGGAGTTTAGGGTCATGGTCAGGGTAGGGTCAGCATTTAGGGTTTAGGTTTAGTGTTTTAGTTTAGGGTTTTCAATTAGGGAGCAGGTTTAGGGTTTATTTTAGGGTTTAGGGTTTAGGGTCAGAGTTTTATTTATTTATTTAGGGTTTAGGGTTTATTATAGCTTTGGGTTATGGTTTTGTGGTCAGGTGGTTTAGGGTGGTTTGGTTTAGGTTTTTTATTATTTTTATTATTTTTATTTTTTTAAATTAAGTAAACTTGTAGGTTTAGGTTTATTTAGATTATTATTTTTATTTATTATATTTTAAATTTTGATTTTTCTTTATATTTATTTTATTTTAATTTAGATATTTAAATTAGGTTTATTTATTTTATTTTAGGTTTCTGATTTTAGTTTATTTTTTAGGTTTAGAGTTAAGTTTATGTTTATTTTTTTACTTTAGTTTTATTATTATTTTTTTTAGGTTTAGGTTTTATTTTTTATTTTTAGGTTTAAATTTAAGTTTTTATTTTATTTTTTATGTTTAGGTTTTAGGTTTATATTTTAAGTTTATTTTTAGGTTTTATATTTTTCTTTAGGTTTAGGTTTGTTTTTGGTTTATTTTATTCTATTTAGTTTAGGTTTAGGTTTAGGTTTTGTTTATTTTAGGTTTATGTTTAGGTTTTACTTATTTTAGTTTAGTTTATTTTAGTTTAGGTTTAGGTTTATTTTATTTCTATTTTAGGTTTAAGTATTTTTTTTTAGTTTAGGGTTTAGGTTTTCTTTTTTATTTATTTTTAGGTTTTACTTTTTTGGTTTGGGTTTTTATTTTGTTTATATTTTATTTTATTTTAGGTTTATTTCATTTTTACTTTAGGTTTAGTTTCTAATTTATTAGGTTTTTTATTTTTTAGTTTAGTTTAGCTTTTTATTTATTTTATTTTAGTTTCATTTTTATTTTTTTATTATATGTTCTTTTTGAGTTTTGGTTTAGGTTAAGGTTGTAGTTTATTTTTTATTTTATTTTATTTTTTATTTTACTTAGGTTTAGGTTTAGGTTTATTTTTATTTTATTTTATTTTATTTAGTTTAGGGTTTAGCATTAGTTTATTTTAGGTTTTAGTATAAGTTTTATTTATTTTAGTTTAGGTTTAGGTTTTTTTTATTTTATTTACATTATTTTTATTTTAGGTTTTGATTTTTTTTTAGTTTAGGGTTTAGATTTTATTTTTTATTTATATTTTGGTTTTATTTTTAGGATTTAGGTTTTATTCTTTCTCAGTGCCGAACCACACGACCTCTCGAGTGGGATCCACCATCATATCCCCTCTCCCTCCCCGGGACCACCATCACCCTCCTGCCTCCATAACCACCACTTGTCCGGCCACCACCTCCATATCCACCAGTACCTCCAGATCCCCCACCACCATTGCGATAACCACAGCCTCTACCTTTGCCTCCACTGCTGGATCTGGACTGAGCCTAGTTGATGTTGATGTTCTTGCCATCAAGGTTCTTCCCATTCTTAGGGTTTAGGATTAGGTTTAGGTTTATTAGGTTTTAGGGTTTAAGATTATTTTTTTAATTTTTTTAGTTACATTAGGTTAGGTTTAGGGTTTAAGGTTTAGGATTTAGGGTTTACGATTTAGGGTTTAGGGTTTAGGGTTTTTTTTTAAATTAAGAAAACTGGTAAGTTTATTTAGTTTATTTTTTATTTATTTTAGTTTATTTTATTTTTTATTTTTATTTAGGTTTAGTTTTTATTTTTTAAATATTTTTTATGTTTAATTTTTTTTAGTTTAGTTTAGGTTTTAATTTATTTAATTTTAGTTTAGTTTTTATTTTTTATTTTATTTTATTTTTAGTTTTAGGTTTAGATTTAGGCTTTAGTTTAGGTTTTTATTTTATTTTATTTTTATTATTTTTTTAGGTTTAGGTTTTATTTATTTATTTTATTTTTAGGTTTTATTTAATTTAGGTTTAGGTTTTTAAGTTTTTATGGTTTAGTGGTTTAGGGTTTGGGGTTTAGGGGTTTCTGATTTAGGGTTAGCAGGTTTAGGTTTTTTAGGGTTTAGGGTGTGGTTTAAGGTGGGTTTAAGTTTAGGGTTTAGGTTTTAGGGTTTAGTAGGGGGTGGGGTTAGTTAGTTAGGGTTTAGGGTTAAGGTTATTTATTCATGATTTATTTATTTATTTTATTTAGGTTTTATGGTTTAGGGTTTATGGTTAATTTAGAGTTTAGGGTTTAGGGTTTAGCATTGTAGGTTTAGGGTTTACTGTTAGTTTTAGGGTTTAGGGTTTTGGGTGTAGGGTTTAGTAGTTTTTTCAATTAAAAAAACTAGTTGGTTTAGGTTTATTTAGTTTCTTTAGTTTAATTTTTATTTATTTATGTTCATTTTATTTTTTATTTATATTTAAGTTTATTTTTTATTTTATTTAGTTTAGTTTATTTATTTTAGATTTATTTTTTTTAGTTTATTTTTTTAGTTTAGGTTTAGACATATGTTTATTTATTAGTTTATTTTTATTTTTATTTAATTTTTTAGGTTTAGGTTTCATTTTTTATTTCTAGGTTTAGGTTTAGGTTTTTATTTTATTTTTTAGGCTTAGGTTTTAGTTTTTTAGGTTTATTTGTAAGATCGATTTTTTAGTTTAGGTTTAGGTTTATTTTTAGTTAATTTTATTTTATTTTGTTGAGGGTTTAAGTTTCATTTATTTTAGGTTTAGGTTTAGGTTTTATTTATTTTTGTTTAGTTTAATATAGTTTAAGTTCAGGTTTGTTTTATTTTGTTTATTTTAAGTTTAGGTTTTTATTTAGTTTTTATTTTATTTTATTTTAGGTTTATTTTATTTTTATTTTACATTTAGTTTTTATTTAATTTAGGTTCTTTTAGGTTTATTTTTTTCTTATTTTAGTTATGGTATATATTTCTTTTATTTAGCTTAGTTTTATATTAATCATTTATTTTTAGGTTTAGGTTTTTTTTATGTTTTATTTTTATTTTATTTTTTTATTTTTTATTTATGTTTAGGTTTATTTATTTATTTTATTTTAGGTTTTATTTAGATTATTTTATTTTTGTGGTTTTTCCATTTTAGGTTTGGGTTTAGGGTTTAGGGTTTGCCTGGGGTTTTTCAGAGTTTAGGGTTATAGGTTTTAGGGTTTAGGGTTTAGGGTTGTTTAGGTTTTAGGGTTTAGGGTATAGGGTTTTAGTGTTTAGGGTAAGTTTTAGGGTTAGGCTTTGTTTATTTTTTTTTTTTAAAATAAATAACCTAGTAGGTTTAGGTTTATTTCATTTATTTTTTATTTATTTTAGTTTAATTTATTTTTTTATTTCTATTTAGCTTTATTTTTATTTTTATTTTTGTTTAGGTTTTTTATGGTTTTATTTTAGTTTAGTTTAGGGTATTTTATTTTTCATTTAGTTTAGTTTTATTTTATTTCAATCTTTTAGTTTAGTTTAGGTTTTATTTATTTTATTTTTGTTAAATTTTAATTTTAATTTTTTTTCTTTATATTTTAATTCATTTTATTATTTTATTTTATTATTTAATCTTAGCTTTAGGTTTTATTTGATTTATTTTTTTTAGGTTTTATTTAGTTTAGCTCTGGTTTTAGCTTTGAGGTTTTAGGGTTTTAGCCTGTGGCTTCATTTTCCATCTTATTTGGCCACTTTAGCTTTATTCAAGGCTCATGTATTTGGTGGCTCACTCGCTTAGTGGTCTTGTGGTTTATGCTTTGTAGTGGTTAGAGGGTTTAAGGCCTTTAGGGTTTAGGATTTAGGGTAGGGTTTGTCAGGTTTGTGTATAAGTTTAGGGTTAAGGCCATGGTTGGTTTTTTAAACAAACCGATAGGTTTATGATTATTTAGTTTTTTTTTTATTTATTTTAATTTATTTTGTTCTTTATTTTTATTTATGTTTAGTTTTTATGTTTACTTAGTTTTGTTTATTTATTTTAAATTTATTTATTTTAGTCTTTATCTTAGTTTTTTAGGCTTAAGTTTAGATTTAGCCTAGTTTAGGTTTGTGGTAGGTAGGTTTAGGGTTGCAGGTCAGGTTTAGGGTCAGGATGGGTTTTAGCTTTTAGGGTTTAGGGTCAGTGTTTAGGGTTGTAAGTTAACAAAGGATTGAGGGTTTTATTTTTATTTTTCTTATTTAGGATTAAGGTTTATGGTTAGTAGGGTAGTGTTTAGGGATGTCCGTGAGTTTAGGATTTAGGGTTTAAGGGTTTCTTTTTAATCTTTAAATTAAGTAAACCATTAGCTTTAGGTTCATTTAGTATATTATATTATTTATTTTAGTTTACTTTATTTTTTATTTTTAATTATTTTTATTTCTTATTTTTATTTAGTTTAATTTATTTATTTTAGGTTTATTTATTTTAGTTTAAGTTTTTTATTTTAGTTTATTTTAGGTTTAGGTTTAGGTTTAGGTTTATTTTTAGTTGAGTTTTATTTTATTTTATTTTATAAGGTTTTATTTTTCATTTTATGTTTAGGTTTAGGTTTTATTTTGTTTATTTTAATTTTAGGTTTTACATTTTTATTTTAGGTTTATTTTTAGGTTTTATTTTTTAGTTTAGGTTTAGGTTTATTTTTAGTTTATTTTATTTTATTTAGTTTTGGTTTAGTGGTTAGGTTTAGTTTATTTAAGGTTTTGGATTAGGTTTTATTTATTTTAGTTTAGTTTATTTTAGTTTGGGTTTAGGTTTGTTTTATTTTTATTTTAGGTTTAGGTTTTTTTTATTTTGGGTTTTGGTTTTATTTTTTATTTATTTTTAGGTTTATTTTTTGGGTTTAAATTTTTTATTTAGTTTTTATTATATTTTATTTTTTATTTTATTTTATTTAGGTTTTATTCTTAAGTTCATTTAACTTTAGTTTAGTTTAGGTTTTAATTATTTTGTTTTATTTTCTTATTTTATCTTAATTTACTTTAGGTTTAGGTTTTATTTATTTTAGTTTAGTTTATGTTTTATTTTAATTTTATTTAAGTTTAAGTCTCTTTATTTATCTTATTTTAAGCTTATTTAGTTTAGTAGGTTTTAGGTTTAAAGTTTAGGGTAGGATCAAGTGTCAGGGTCAAGACTTTAGGGTTGTGGCCTAGTGCCTAGATTTAGGATCAGAGCCAGGGCTCACGCCAGGGTTTAGGATTTGTGGATTTCCAGATTTAGGCTTTGGTTTATGATTTTGGAGCCCAGGTCAGCCAGAGCCCAGGTCAGATCAGGGCTCAGCCTCAGAGCTTTTATCTTAGTGGCCCGGGGTGGGTCAGGGTCACTGGCCCAAAGCCCAGTTTGTGTGGCTCAGTGGCCCAGTTTAGAGCCCAGAGTCAGTCAGGCCTATATTCATACCAGGCTAGGGCCTGGCTCAGGGCCCAGAGCCTTCAGGGCCCAGGGCCCAGGGCCTGGCCTGTGAGTCAGATCTTAGGGCTCAGGTGCAAGCCCAGTTTTGGCCCAGGTCACTTAAAGCCCAGTCCCAAGCCCAGTGTCAGTAAGGGTAGGCCCAGGGCCTAGGGTCATGGGCCCAGGGTCTTATGTTTAATAGGTTTAGGGTCTTATAGCCTGGGTTAGTGTTTAGGTTTTATTTTTTATAATTTATTTTAGTTTCAGTTTATGTTTATTTCTATTATGGTTTATGTTTTGGTTTAGTATTTTATTTATTATTTATTATTAGGTTTTTTTAGGTTTATTTTTAGGTTTAGGTTTTTATGTAGTTTTAATTTAATTTTATTTTAGGTTTATTTTATTTTTATTTTATGTTTAGTTTTTATTATATTTTAGTTTTTTATTTTAGGTTTATTTTAATTTTTAGCTTTGTTTAAGTTTTTATTTATTTTATTTTAATTTAGTTTATATTTTATTTTTAAGTTTAGGTTTTAGTTTAGGTTTTTATTTTATTTAGTTTAGGTTTTCTATTTAATAGCTTAGGTTTTAAGAGCAAGCCACGTGAAATTAGAATTTGGGATGTTCATAAGAAGCTAACGCTATGTGGGAAAAATATCAAGTGAAATTAAGCAAGTTGCTAAAAATGTGCTTGGAGAATCAAAAGGAAAAGCTTCTTTTAAAAGGAATAGTTGGTGGTGGAGTCAGAGTGTGCAAGAAAAGATAATAAATAAAAAATATTGTTATAAAACTTGGTTTAGATGTAAAAACTCGGAGAATGAGGAAAGATATAAAGTGGCTTGTAGAGATTCTAAGAAAGCAATTTATGATGCAAAAAATTTAGCTTTTAGTGATTTATACAATAGATTAGATACCAAAGAAGGTGAAAGATGTATGTATAAGTTAGCCAACCAAAGAGATAGGAGAAGTAAAGATATAGTTCAAGTGAGGGGTATTAAGGACAAAAATAATAAAGTGCTTTTCTTAGAAAAAGATATTGAAAATAGGTGGATGAGGTATTTTGATAAACTTTTCAATGAAGGATCTGAAAGTACGATTGATTTTAGCAACCTTAATACCCTAAACAAAAAATAGAGAATTTCATATTTATCAGATTAGTAAATCAAGTAAGTGAAGCTTTAAAGAAAATGATATGTGGAAAAGCAAGAGACTGGATAATATTCCAATAGAAGTGTGGAAATGTTTAGAGATCAAGGAATTTCTTGGCTTACAAATCTTTTAATGTTATTTTAAAGACTAAAAGATGCCGGATGAGTGGAGAAAGAGTTTGTTGGTTCCTATATTTAAGAATAAAGGTGATGCACAAGAGTTTGCAAATTATAGAGGAATTAAGTTAATGTGTCATACATTAAAATTATGGGAGAGAGTAATTGAGCATAGTTACGATGTGATGTGTGTTGGTTTCATGCCGTAGATCTACTATGGATGCTATACATTTGTTAAGAGGTTTGATGGAGAAGCATAGAGAAAGTAAGAAGGATCTACATATGATATTTATTGATTTAGAGAAAGCTTATGATAAAGTCTCAAGAGATATTCTTTGGAGAGTTCTAGAACAGAAAGGAATTAATATCTGTTATATTCAAGTCATTAAGGATAAGTATGCTAGAGTTGTTACTTGTGTCCAAACACAAGGAGGATTGACAAAATATTTTCCTATTTCAGTTGGATTACATCAAGGATCAACATTAAGCCCTTATCTTTTTACTTTAGTTATGGATGTTCTTACGAGGCATTTACAAGAAGATGTACCTTGGTGTATGCTTTTTCTTGATGACATTCTTCTTGTTGATAAGACTAGAGAGGGAGTCCAACAAAAACATGAATTATGGAGGTCAACTTTAGAGTCTAAAGGTTTTCGTTTAAGTAGATCTAAAACTCAATATATGGAGTGTAATTTTAGTTGTAGAAGTTTTAGTGGTAGTGACTTTAGGTGATCAAGTCATTAATAAGAGTGAGCGAGATATTTAGGATCTTGTTCAAAATGATGGAAAAATAGATGGAGATGTTATTAGTAGAATTCAAGTTGGATGGTTGAAGTGGAGGAATGCATCTAGCCTATTATGTGATAGAAAAGTTCCCCTTAAATTTAAGGGAAAATTTTATAAGATGGTGGTAAGACCTGCAATGACTTATGGTGCAGAATGTTGGCTAATAGAAGAGAAGCATAAGACTAAGTTATGTGTTACAGAGATGAGGATGCTCAGGTGGATGAGTGGTTTTACTCTTAGAGATAGAATGCAAAATGAGTATGTTCGGGAAAAGTTGAGTAGCTCCTAGATAAGATTAGGAGAGTCGCCTAGATGGTTTGGCCACATAAAGCGTATGACCATTAGGAGAGTAGATGCATTAGATTTGCCTTATGTTAAGAAAGGTAGAGGTAGACTTAAAAAGACTTGGTTAAGATGTATAAAAAATGATCTTAGTATACTTGAATTAAATGAGAATTTGACACATAATAGGACATAATGGAGACAAAGGATTCATGTAGCCAACCCACCTAGTGGGATTAAGGCTTGTTGTTGTTGTTGTTGTTGTTATTTAGGCTTAGGTTTTTAGGTTTTTAGGTTTTTAGGGTTTGAGGTTTAGGGTTTAGGTTTAGGGTTTGGGGTTTAGTGATTAGTGTTTAAGGTTGTAGGTTTTAGGGTTTAGGGTGTAGGATTTAGGGTTTAGGGTTTTAGGTTTTAGGTTTTTACTTTAGGGTTTAGGGTTTAGGGTTAGGGTTGTATGTTTTGGGTTTACAATTTAGGGTTTTGGATTAGTTTTAGTATTTAGGGTTTAGGGTTAGGAATTTATTTATTTATTTATTTTTTAAAAAAATTAAGTAAACTGGTAGGTTTAGTTTTATTTAGTTTATTTTTTATTTATTTTAGTTTATTTTATTTATTTTATTTTATTTAGGAATTTTGGAAATCAACTTATTGAAGAAGGTGCAAAGACTAATAGGTCTAATATCACTCCAATAGTCTGGATTATCTTTCTTAGGTATGAGAACAATTTAAGTGCTAGAAAAATATCTATGAAAATGATTACCATTAAAAATAATCAACCATAACGTCAATAAAATCATTTTTAATAATAAACCAACAATTTTAAAAAAATTGAGTAGTGAAACCCTCGACCAACAATGTAATCTATGTTCATGCTATTAAGAACTTTAAAAATTTCATCTTCATTAGTACAATAGTAAGCAAATCATTGTCATCATTGCTAATAATAGGAATCGGTGATTTAGAAATAGCTTCATAAGAGCAACTCTATTAATCATATTTCTAAAGTAATTAATAACTGAAACCTTAATATCATTATTCTCCATAATTCATTCTCCATTGCCATCTTTAATTTTTATTAATATTATTAAAAGCTCTCTTTTTAATAACTAAAGCATGGAAATACCTAGTATTCCTATCACAATCCGCAATATGTTTACTTTTTTTTTGAATCCAATAAGTCTCCTCTATATTTTGAAAATTAATAAGTTTATCTTTCACCTTAGTCAAGTCCTTAATCTTAGAAGGATCAAACATAATAGAGACCTCAAGATCACAAACCAATTTTTCCATATCTTTGATATTAGCAAAAGGTTATTATAACAATGCTTGTTCCACCTACCCATTTTGCTTAAGTCATTTAAGCTTAAACTAAAGTCTATTCATCCCCATAATTGAATTATCAAGAGTATAGGAGCTTTCCAATTGTTAGCCACAACATTAAAAAAATTATTATGTCAATCCACATGTTCAAATCTAAAAGGAGAGAAATTTTTAATCTATTACCTTTCTTAGAAACCAAAAGAGGAGCATGATGAGACAAGGTTATGCTTAAATGATCTAAGTATAATATGTCATTGTGTAATCTAATGAGTATTAAAAAGAATCTGATCCAACCTTTGTTAATGTCTAGAGTTTTACCAAGTATAATTAGAACCTTTAAAACCAATATCAATCAAATTATAATCAAGGATCATATTAAAAAATTCTTCCATGGAATGAATATTAGGAGAGCAACCACCACTTCGTTCAGAAGTGAATAAAATAGTGTTGAAATCACCACCAACAAACCAAGGTTTATTGACAGAGGTATCAAAATTCCTAAAATTATCCCAAAGAAGATTTCTACCAGATCTAAGCCCAAAACACAATAATCACCATAAGAGATTTGAGCATTGACAACTCTTTGAAAATCATCAAGAATAGAAACCTCTACAAAGTTATTCCAAAAACCCTAAATCTTATTACTGACATTAGAGAAAAATTTATTGAAATCGATCATTCAAGAAACATGGTTAATTTTGTTAGCATGAATAAGAGGCTCTAGAAAAAATAACTAAAGAAATATTATGTATAGGACAAAGATTTCTAATACGGTTATGAATAGAGATGGTATCGATCCCTCTAACATTTTAAACAATAAAATTAAAAATAAAGAAATAAAAAAGGGGTTAAGAAAAGGTTAATTAAGAGAGGAGGGGGAGGCCATAGCTGATCTCGTGTTTTTTGGAAATTTGGGAGAGAATTTTTTAACATTTTTTCTCTTTTTAGCATGATAAGTTTGGAAACCATTTTCTTTTCCCATGTAATCATCATATGAGAAGGATTTAGCAACATTAGTCATAGATTTAAAAGAAATCTTCTGATTAGAAATGAGTTCTCCTTCTTTCAAGACATTAGAATTTATTAAAGCTAAATGAGCATCATAAATAACAAGAGAGAGAGAGCATAAATAGATTTATTAAAATGCAAGTGTGAACACCAAGCCCTTACTTTTCATGACCCAAATTATTAGACAAAGCCAAATCTTTTGAGAATTTAAATCATCCTAAATCGGAAAATAGAATCATTTTTTCAACGATTATCATGAGGTATTAAATCCATATTATCCATTGAATTTGAATGATCCTTAACATTAATATCATCATTTATATTCTCAATCAAAGCTTAATTTTCATCAATCAAAGCCGACAAGGATTCAGGGATTGAATAGGAGGAAATAGAATCATCATCCAAAAGTTTAGAAAAACTATTATTGCTCACATTAGAAGCCTTCAATTGCATAGAAGAAGTAAGAGGTAAAATATCCTTATTAAGAACATTCAAAAATTCCTTTTTTTATGTAGCTTTTTGATATTTAATAGTGATCGACCTAGGGATAGGAATAGATGTTTCCTTAACAGGGATTTTTTAGGTGAGGATGTAGAATGAAGCATTCTAAATTATCATACCCATGGATTTTACAGTGAGAACAAATGATAGGAAAATTTTCAAATTCAATTCTTTGCATATAACTATAATTTTCATATACCAACCATATTTCTTTGGGGTGTTTCTTGGTAATGTCCAATTCAACAAGGATTCTAGCCACTGAAGGACAAGATTTTATAGACGTTGTCTGGTCAATTTATAATGGCTGACCAAATAAAGCACCCACAATAAAAAGGAATTGATGGTTAATGAAATGAATTCGCATATTGGGGAGAGGAATCCAAACGAGAAAGTCTTTTAATGATTTCAAAGCAGTTGAAGCTAATATAGTTGATTCCATAGCAGGATCCATAGGATCCTTTAGTATTCCCTATTGAATCATCAGGGAAGATGCCAAGCCATGATATTACTCAAATGAAAACATGAAATAGGCCAGCGACCATCGATTCAAAAAAGAATCCAATGAGAATCATGCAAAATAGCAGTCAGCCATAAAACCAAAAAAATCGAGGGGAAAGGGAACTGAACTTGGACAGGATTGGGTAGTGGTTTTTTGGGTTTTTAGGTTTTAGTTTAGGTTTTCTGGTTTAGTTTAGTTTAGATTTTAGGGTTAGTTTAGGTTTAGGTTTGGGTTTAGGTTTAGGGTTTAGGTTAAGGTTTTGGTTTAGGATTTAGGGTTTAGTGTTTAGGGTTTAGGTTTAGGGTTTAGGTTTATGGTCTGGTGAATTTTAAGCTTAGGTTTAGTTTTATTTAGGGTTTATAGCCCAGGCCTAGGGCTCAGTTTAGGGTTGGTCAGGCCAGTGGATGCCTTTAGAGGATCATGCCTGGGTAGGTAATAGCAGGCCTAGTAGGCCAATCTTCAAGATCAGGATTTCTTTAGTAGGCTAGATATAGATTACAGGTTTAGCCCAGGGCCCAGTCCAGGCTCATGGCCCAGTAGTAGGCTCAGCCCAGGCCTAGGGCCTGTTTTAGGGCCCAGAGTGGCCCAGCTCAGTAGCCCAGGCTCAGCTAGAAAGTTAGTCAGGAGGTCAGGTGGTTGGCCTTATCAGGAGTGAGTCAGGGCCCAGGTCAGATATGAGGAGTTTAGATCAGTCAGGGCTCAGTTTAGCTCATTCACTATAGTTTAGCTCAGGCTTAGGGCTCAGGTTTAGGTTTAGGTTTATTTTAAGGTATTTAGGTTAGGTTCTCAGTTTAGTTTAGGGAGGGTTTAGGTTGGTAGGATTTATGGTTTTTATTAAATTTAGCAAACTGATAGATTTAGGCTTAATTAGTTTATTTTTTATTTATTTTAATTTAATTTAGGTTTATTTATTTTAGTTTACAATTGTTATTTTAGTTTATTTTTTAGGTTTAGGTTTAGGTTTAAGTTTTTGTTTATTTTTTAGTTTTGTTTTATTTTTATTTTATTTTTTAGGTTCATGTTTTATTTTTTATTTTTAGCTTTCGATTTAGGTTTTTTTTTTAGGTTTAGGTTTTCGGTTTTTATTTTAGGTTTATTTTTAGGTTTAATTTTTTTTACGTTAGGTTTAGGTTTATTTTTTGTTTATTTCATTTTTTTTAGTTTAAGGTTGAGTTTAATTTGCTAGTTTTTATTTATTTTGTTTAGTTTATTTTAACATAGGTTTATTTTATTTTATTTTATTTATTTGAGGCTTAGGTTTTTTTAGTTTATGATTTAGGTTTATTTCTTATTTTTTTAGGTTTTACTTTTAGGTTTATTTTTTACGTTTAGGTTTTTATTTAGTATGTATTTTATTTTATTTTAGGTTTATTTTTTATCTTATGTTTAGTTTTTATTTATTTTATTTTAGTTTAATTTTATTTTATTTTATTTTATTTTAGGTTTAGGTTTAGGGTTTAGGTTTAGGTGGGTTTAGGTTTGGGTTTAGGTTTAGTTTATGTTTTCTTTATTTTATTTAAGTTTTGTTTATTTATTTATTTTAGGTTTATTTAGTTTTGGTTGTTTCAGGCCCAGGGTTTGGGAGTAGGGTCAGTTCTGAGCCCAGGGTATGGCCCAGGGTAAGGCACAGGGTTCAAGTTTAGGGCCTAGGTTTAGCCCAGGTTTCAACCCAGTGAGCAGTAGGGCCCATTTATCAGGGCCCAGGTCAGAGTTTTATTTATATTGGGCCTAGGGTTTAGGGTTATTATAGCCTCAGGGTCAGGCTTTATGGTTAGTTAGTTTAGGTAGGTCAGGGTGGGTTTTGGTTTTAGGTTTTTTTTTATTATTTTATTATTTTTATTTTTAAATTAAGCAAACTCAGGTTTAGTTTATTTAGATTATTATTTTATTTATTATATTTAAATTTTGATTTTTCTTTATATTTTATTTTATTTTAATTTAGATATTTAAATTAGTTTATTTTATTTTATTGTGCTGATTTTAGTTTATTTTTTTAGAGTTAAGTTTATGTTTATTTTTACTTTAGTTTATTATTATTTTTTTAGGTTTAGGTTTTATTTTTTTTAGGTTTAAATTTAAGTTTTATTTATTTTTTTATGTTTAGGTTTTAGGTTTATATTTTAAGTTTATTTTAGGTTTTATATTTTCTTTAGGTTTAGGTTTGTTTTTTATTTTATCTCATTTTGTTTAGGTTTTAGGTTTGTTTATTTTAGGTTTATGTTTAGGTTTTTTTATTTTAGTTTAGTTTATTTTAGTTTAGGTTTAGGTTTATTTTATTTATTTTATTTTTTTTTTAGTTTAGTTTAGGTTTTCTTTTATTTATTTTAGGTTTTAATTTTTGGTTTGGGTTTTATTTTGTTTATATTTTATTTTATTTTAGGTTTATTTCATTTTACTTTAGGTTTAGTTTCTAATTTATTAGGTTTTATTTTTTAGTTTAGTTTAGCTTTTATTTATTTTATTTTAGTTTCATTTTTTATTTTATTATATGTTCTTTTGAGTTTGGTTTAGGTTAAGGTTGTAGTTTATTTTTATTTTATTTTATTTTATTTTACTTTAGGTTTAGGTTTAGGTTTATTTATTTTATTTTATTTTATTTAGTTTAGGGTTTAGCATTAGTTTATTTTAGGTTTTAGTATAAGTTTTATTTATTTTAGTTTAGGTTTAGGTTTTTTATTTTATTTACATTATTTTATTTTAGGTTTTGATTTTTTTTAGTTTAGGGTTTAGATTTTATTTTTATTTATATTTTGGTTTTATTTTTAGGATTTAGGTTTTATTCTTCGCTTTCTCAGCTCAGTAACCACCACCTCTCAGTAGCGGATCCACCATCATATCCCATCTCCCTCCGCCAAAGACCACTGTGACCACCATCGCTCCTCCTGCCTCCATAACCACCACTTGTCCGGCCACCACCTCCATATCCACCAGTACCTCCAGATCCCCCACCACCATTGCGATAACCACAGCCTCTACCTTTGCCTCCACTGATCTGGATGAGCCTTTGATGGTGATGTTCTGCCATCAAGGTTCTGCCTATTCTTCGGGTTTAGGTTTAGGTTTAGTTTTATTAGGTTTTAGGGTTTAAGATTATTTTTTAATTTTTTAGTTACATTAGGTTAGGTTTAGGGTTTAAGGTTTAGGATTTAGGGTATTTAGGGTTTAGGGGTTTAGGGTTTTTTTAAATTAAGAAAGTAAGTTTATTTAGTTTATTTTATTTATTTTAGTTTATTTTATTTTTATTTTTATTTAGGTTTAGTTTTATTTTTAAATATTTTTATGTTTAATTTTTTTAGTTTAGTTTAGGTTTTAATTTATTTATTTATTTTAGTTTTATTTTATTTTATTTTATTTTAGTTTTAGGTTTAGATTTAGGCTTTAGTAGGTTTTATTTTATTTTATTTTATTATTTTAGGTTTAGTTTTATTTATTTATTTTATTTTGTATTTAATTTAGGTTTAGGTTTTAAGTTTTATGGCTCAGTTAGGCTCAGTTTTGGTCTGGGGTTTACTAGTTGTAGGTTTTAGGGTTTAGGGTTTAGGCTCAGTTTTAGGGTTTAGGCCTAGGGTTTGCCTAGGGTTTAGGGTTTAGGGTTTTGTGGGTTTTTTAGGTTCAGGCTCAGTGGTTAGTCTCAGGGTTGGGTTTGTTAAGGTTATTTATTCATGATTTATTTATTTATTTTATTTAGTTTATGGAGTATGGTTAATTTAGAGTTTAGGGTCAGGGTTTAGCATTGTAGGTTTAGGGTTTTTGCTACTTTGGTTTAGGGTTTTGGGTGTAGGGTTTAGTAGTTTTTTCAATTAAAAAAAACTAGTTGGTTTAGTTTATTTAGTTTCTTTAGTTTAATTTTATTTATTTATGTTCATTTTATTTTATTTATATTTAAGTTTATTTTTTTATTTTATTTAGTTTAGTTTATTTATTTTAGATTTATTTTTTTAGTTTATTTTTTAGTTTAGGTTTAGACATATGTTTATTTATTAGTTTATTTTTATTTTATTTAATTTTTAGGTTTAGGTTTCATTTTTTATTTCTAGGTTTAGGTTTAGGTTTTATTTTATTTTTAGGCTTAGGTTTTAGTTTTTAGGTTTATTTGTAAGATCGATTTTAGTTTAGGTTTAGGTTTATTTTTAGTTAATTTTATTTTATTTTGTTGAGGGTTTAAGTTTCATTTATTTTAGGTTTAGGTTTAGGTTTTATTTATTTTTGTTTAGTTTAATATAGTTTAAGTTCAGGTTTGTTTTATTTTGTTTATTTTAAGTTTAGGTTTTATTTAGTTTTTTTTATTTTATTTTATTTAGTTTATTTTATTTTTATTTTACATTTAGTTTTTATTTAATTTAGGTTCTTTTAGGTTTATTTTTTTCTTATTTTAGTTATGGTATATATTTCTTTTATTTTAGTTTAGTTTTTTTATATTAATTTATTTTTAGGTTTAGGTTTTAGTTTATGTTTTTATTTTATTTTATTTTTTTATTTTATTTATGTTTAGGTTTATTTATTTATTTGTTTTTAGGTTTTATTTAGATTAGGTTTAGTTTTTAGGTTTTCCATTGGTGGGTTTAGGGTTTAGGGTAGGTGGGTTAGGGTTTAGAGTAGGGTTATAGGTAGGGTTTAGGGTTTAGGGTTTTAGGGTTGTGGTATAGTTTAGGTAGGTGTTTGTTAGCTTTATTTATTTTTTTAAAATAAATAACCCAGGGTTTAGTTTATTTATTTTTTATTTATTTTAGTTTAATTTATTTTTTATTTCTATTTAGCTTTATTTTATTTTTTATTTAGGTTTTTATTTAGTTTTTATTTTAGTTTAGTTTAGGTTTATTTTATTTTTCATTTAGGTTTAGTTTTTATTTTATTTCAATTTTTTTTAGTTTAGTTTAGGTTTTTATTTATTTTATTTTTGTTAAATTTTTAATTTTTAATTTTTTTTCTTTTTATGTTAGGTTTTAATTAATATTTTTTATTATTTTATTTTATTATTTAATTTTAGTTTAGGTTTTATTTATTTATTTTATTTTTAGGTTTTATTTAGTTTATTTAGTTGCTTGAGGTTTAGGGTTTAGGTTTAGGTTTATTTTTCATTTTATTTAGTTACTAGGTTTAGAGTGTGAGGTTTAGTAGTGGTCAGTAGTTTAGTGTTTATGCTTTTAGGGTTTAGGGTTTTAGTCAGGGTGGTTTTAGGGTAGGATCTAAGTTTAGTTGCAGGGTTTGCCATAAGTCAGGGTTAATGGTAAGGCCTGGGTTTTTTAAATTAAGCAAACCGACAGTTTATGATTATTTAGTTTATTTTATTTATTTTAATTTATTTTGTTCTTTATTTATTTAGTTTTATGTTTTTAGTTTGTTTTATTTATTTTAGATTTATTTATTTTAGTCAGGTTTTATTTTAGTTTTTTTTTAGGCTTAAGTTTAGATTTAGTTTATGGGTTGTGGTTTAGGGTTTAGGGTGTGGTCAGGGTTTGTGGTTTAGGTCAGGATTGCTTATTGGGTTTAGGGTTGTAGTGTTTAGGGTTGTAAGTTAATAGTTGTGGAGGGTTTTTTTTATTTATTTTCCATTTAGGATTTGGTGTTTATTTAGTTTAGTTTTAGGGATGCGTCAGAGTTTAGGATTTAGGTTTAAGGGTTTCTTTTTAATCTTTAAATTACGTAAACCATTAGCTTTAGGTTCATTTAGTATATTATATTATTTATTTTAGTTTACTTTATTTTTTATTTTTAATTATTTTTATTTCTTATTTTTATTTAGTTTAATTTATTTATTTTAGGTTTATTTATTTTAGTTTAAGTTTTTTATTTTAGTTTATTTTTAGGTTTAGGTTTAGGTTTAGGTTTATTTTTTAGTTGAGTTTTATTTTTATTTTATTTTATTGGTTAAGGTTTTATTTTTCATTTTTATGTTTAGGTTTAGGTTTTTATTTTGTTTATTTTTAATTTTTAGGTTTTACATTTTTATTTTAGGTTTATTTTTAGGTTTTATTTTTTAGTTTAGGTTTAGGTTTATTTTTAGTTTATTTTATTTTATTTAGTTTTGGTTTAGTGGTTAGGTTTAGTTTATTTGGTTTTGGATTAGTTTTATTTATTTTAGTTTAGTTTATTTTAGTTTGGGTTTAGTTTGTTTTATTTTATTTTAGGTTTAGGTTTTTTTTATTTTGGTTATTTTATTTTTATTTATTTTTAGGTTTATTTTTTGGGTTTAAATTTTTTATTTAGTTTTTATTATATTTTATTTTAGGTTTTTTTTTATTTTATTTAGGTTTTTTATTCTTAAGTTCATTTAACTTTTTAGTTTAGTTTAGGTTTTTAATTATTTTGTTTTATTTTCTTATTTTTTATTTTAATTTACTTTTAGGTTTAGGTTTTTTATTTATTTTAGTTTAGTTTATGTTTTTATTTTTTTAATTTTATTTAAGTTTAAGTCTTTTTATTTATTTTATTTTTAAGTTTTATTTAGTTTAGCCCAGGTTTTAGGTTTTAAAGCCCAGGGTGGGATCAGAGGTCTAGGGAGGCCCAGCGCCTCAGATATGTAGGAGTCAGTGGCAGGGCCTGTGATCAGGATCCAAGATTAGTAGGCCCATGATCTTGAGCCCAGGTCACTCAGAGCCCAGGTCAGATCAGGGCCCAGGATTAGCCTAGAGCCCATGGTTTAGTGGCCCAGGTGGCTGGCCCTGAGGTCAGTTAGAAAGCCCAGTCTAGGGTTTGTGGCCAGGGTCAGTGGTCAGAGTTTGCCAGGGCTCATGGCCCACCTGATGGTAGGGCCTAGCCTAGGGCCAGAGTTGGTAGGGCCCAGGGTAGGGTTGGTAGCCAAGATTTGTTAGGGTAAGCCCAGGTTAGTGGTCACTAAAGCTCAGTTTAAGTGTGGCCTAGGGCCCAGTGTGTTTAGGGCCCAGGGTAGGGTCAGGTAGGGTCTTATGCCTAATTTAGGGAGGGTTTTATAGAGGTTTATGTAGGATTTATTTAAAATTTATTTTAGTTTATGTATTTTATTTTGGTTATTATGGTTTATGTTTTTTTTTGGTTTAGGGTTTAGGGTTTATTTATTATTTATTATTAGGTTTTTTTTAGGTTTATTTTTTAGGTTTAGGTTTTTATGTAGTTTTAATTTAATTTTATTTTAGGTTTATTTTATTTTTATTTTATGTTTAGTTTTTAATATATTTTAGTTTTTTATTTTAGGTTTATTTTAATTTTAGCTTTAAGTTTTATTTATTTTATTTTAATTTAGTTTATATTTTATTTTTAAGTTTAGGTTTTAGTTTAGGTTTTTATTTTATTTAGTTTAGGTTTTCTATTTAATTTAGGCTTAGGTTTTTAAGAGCAAGCTACAGGAAATTAGAATTTGGGATGTTCATACGGAAGCTAACGTTATGTGGGAAAAAATATCAAGTGAAATTAAGCAAGTTGCTAAAAATGTGCTTGGAGAATCAAAAGGAAAAGCTTCTTTTAAAAGGAATAGTTGGTGGTGGAGTCGCAAGAAAGAAAAGATAATAAATAAAAAATATTGTTATAAAACTTGGTTTAGATGTAAAAACTCGGAGAATGAGGAAAGATATAAAGTGGCTTGTAGAGATTCTAAGAAAGCAATTTATGATGCAAAAAATTTAGCTTTTAGTGATTTATACAATAGATTAGATACCAAAGAAGGTGAAAGATGTATGTATAAGTTATAACCAAAGAGATAGAGAAGTAAAGATATAGTTCAAGTGAGGGGTATTAAGGACAAAAAATAATAAAGTGCTTTTCTTAGAAAAGATATTGAAAATAGGTGGATGAGGTATTTTGATAAACTTTTCAATGAAGGATCCGAAATGATTGATTTTAGCAACCTTAATACCCTAAACAAAATAGAGAATTTCATATTTATCACCGATTAGTAAATCAAGTAAGTGAAGCTTTAAAGAAAATGATATGTGGAAAAGCAAGGACCGATAATATTCCAATAGAAGTGTGGAAATGTTTAGAGATCAAGGAATTTCTTGGCTTACAAATCTTTTAATGTTATTTTAAAGACTAAAAGATGCCGTGATGAGTGGAGAAAGAGTTTGTTGGTTCCTATATTTAAGAATAAAGGTGATGCACAAGAGTGTGCAAATTATAGAGGAATTAAGTTAATGTGTCATACATTAAAATTATGCGCCCATGTGCTATACATTTGTTAAGAGGTTTGATGGAGAAGCATAGAGAAAGTAAGAAGGATCTACATATGATATTTATTGATTTAGAGAAAGCTTATGATAAAGTCTCAAGAGATATTCTTTGGAGAGTTCTAGAACGAAAAGGAATTAATATGTATATTCAAGTCATTAAGGATAAGTATGTTAGAGTTGTTACTTGTGTCCAAACACAAGGAGGATTGACAAAATATTTTCCTATTTCGCTTGGATTACATCAAGGATCAACATTAAGCCCTTATCTTTTTACTTTAGTTATGGATGTTCTTACGAGGCATTTACAAGAAGATGTACCTTGGTGTATGCTTTTTCTTGATGACATTCTTCTTGTTGATAAGACTAGAGAGGGAGTCCAACAAAAACATGAATTATGGAGGTCAACTTTAGAGTCTAAAGGTTTTCGTTTAAGTAGATCTAAAACTCAATATATGGAGTGTAATTTTAGTTGTAGAAGTTTTAGTGGTAGTGTTGTGACTTTAGGTGATCAAGTCATTAATAAGAGTGAGCGATTCAGATATTTAGGATCTGTTGTTCAAAATGATGGCAAAATAGATGGAGATGTTATTAGTAGAATTCAAGTTGGATGGTTGAAGTGGAGGAATGCATCTAGCCTATTATGTGATAGAAAAGTTCCCCTTAAATTTAAGGGAAAATTTTATAAGATGGTGGTAAGACCGCAATGACTTATGGAATGTTGGCTAATAAGAGAAGCATAAGACTTATGTGTTAGAGATGAGGATGCGTGGATGAGTGGTTTTACTCTTAGAGATAGAATGCAAAATGAGTATGTTCGGGAAAAATTTGGAGTAGCTTGGTAGATAAGATTAGGAGAGTCGCCTTAGATGGTTTGGCCACAAAAGCCGTCATGACCGATTAGAGAGTAGATGCATTAGATTTGCCTTATGTTAAGAAAGGTAGAGGTAGACTTAAAAGACTTGGTTAAGATGTAAAAAAATGATCTTAGTATACTTGAATTAAATGAGAATTTGACAATAATAGACATAATGGAGACAAAGGATTCATGTAGCCAACCCACCCAAAGTGGGATTAAGATTGTTGTTGTTGTTGTTATTTAGGCTTAGGTTTTAGGTTTTAGGTAGGTTTGGTAGTTTAGGGTTTTAGTGATTAGTGTAAGGAGGTTTTGGGTTTAGGGTGTGATTTGGAGTGGTAGGTAGGTTTTACTTTAGGGTTTAGGGTTTTGGGTTTAGGGTTTAGGGATGTATGTGGGTTTACAATTTAGGTTTGGATTAGTTTTAGTATTTAGGTTTAGGGTTAGAATTTATTTATTTATTTATTTTTAAAAAAATTAAGTAAAGTGGTAGGTTTAGTTTTATTTAGTTTATTTTTTATTTATTTTAGTTTATTTTATTTATTTTATTTTATTTAGGAATTTTGGAAATCAACTTATTGAAGAAGGTGCAAAGATTAAATAGGTCTATCACCCAATAGTCGGATTATCTTTCTTAGGTATGAGAACAATTTAAGTGCTAGAAAAATATCTATGAAAATGATTACCATTAAAAATAATCAACCATAACGTCAATAAAATCATTTTTAATAATAAACCAACAATTTTAAAAAAATTGAGTAGTGAAACCCTCTGGACCAACAACAGAATCTATGTTCATGCTATTAAGAACTTTAAAAATTTCATCTTCATTAGGCAATAATAAGAAATCATTGTCATCATTGCTAATAAGGAATCAAGTGTGATTTAGAAATAGCTTCATAAGAGCAACTCTTATTAATCATATTTCTAAAGTAATTAATAACTGAAACCTTAATATCATTATTCTCCATAATTCATTCTCCATTGCCATCTTTAATTTTTATTAATATTATTAAAAGCTCTCTTTTTAATAACTAAAGCATGGAAATACCTAGTATTCCTATCACAATCCGCAATATGTTTACTAGCAGCTTTTTGAATCCAATAAGTCTCCTCTATATTTTGAAAATTAATAAGTTTATCTTTCACCTTAGTCAAGTCCTTAATCTTAGAAGGATCAAACATAATAGAGACCTCAAGATCACAAACCAATTTTTCCATATCTTTGATATTAGCAAAAAGGTTATTATAACAATGCTTGTTCCACCTACCCAGATTTTGCTTAAGTCATTTAAGCTTAAACTAAAGTCTATTCATCCCCATAATTGAATTATCAAGAGTATAGGAGCTTTCCAATTGTTAGCCACAACATTAAAAAAATTATTATGCTGAATCCACATGTTCTGAAATCTAAAAGGAGAGAAATTTTTTAATCTATTATAATTACCTTTCTTAGAAACCAAAAGAGGAGCATGATGAGACAAGGTTATGCTTAAATGATCGACAGAAGTAATATGTCATTGTGTAATCTAATGAGTATTAAAAAGAATCTGATCCAACCTTTGTTAATGTCTAGAGTTTTACCAAGTATAATTAGAACCTTTAAAACCAATATCAATCAAATTATAATCAAGGATCATATTAAAAAAATTCTTCCATGGAATGAATATTAGAGAGCCACCACTGCTCGTAAGTGAATAAAATAGTGTTGAAATCACCACCAACAAACCAAGGTTTATCAGAGGTATCAAAATTCCTAAAATTATCCCAAAGAAGATTTCTACCAGATCTAAGCCCAAAACACAATAATCACCATAAGAGATTTGAGCATTGACAACTCTTTGAAAATCATCAAGAATAGAAACCTCTACAAAGTTATTCCAAAACCCCAAATCTTATTACACATTAGAGAAAATTTATTGAAATCGATCATTCAAGAAACATGGTTAATTTTGTTAGCATGAATAAGAGGCTCTAGAAAAAATAACTAAAGAAATATTATGTATAGGACAAAGATTTCTAATACGGTTATGAATAGAGATGGTATCGATCCCTCTAACATTTTAAACAATAAAATTAAAAATAAAGAAATAAAAAAGGGGTTAAGAAAAGGTTAATTAAGAGAGGGGGGAGGCCATACCGATCTCGTGTTTTTTGGAAATTTGGGAGAGAATTTTAACATTTTTTCTTTTTAGCATGATAAGTTTGGAAACCATTTTCTTTTCCCATGTAATCATCATATGAGAAGGATTTAGCAACATTAGTCATAGATTTAAAAGAAATCTTGATTAGAAATGAGTTCTCCTTCTTTCAAGACATTAGAATTTATTAAAGCTAAATGAGCATCATAAATAACAAGAGAGAGAGAGCATAAATAGATTTATTAAAATGCAAGTGTGAACACCAAGCCCTTACTTTTCATGACCCAAATTATTAGACAAAGCCAAATCTTTTTGAGAATTTAAATCATCCTAAATCTGGAAAATAGAATCATTTTTTCAACCTGATTATCATGAGGTATTAAATCCATATTATCCATTGAATTTGAATGATCCTTAACATTAATATCATCATTTATATTCTCAATCAAAGCTTAATTTTCATCAATCAAAGGGATGTGGATTGAATAGAGGAAATAGAATCATCATCCAAAAGTTTAGAAAACTATTATTGCTCACATTAGAAGCCTTCAATTGCATAGAAGAAGTAAGAGGTAAAATATCCTTATTAAGAACATTCAAAAAATTCCTTTTTTATGTAGCTTTTTGATATTTAATAGTGATCGACCTAGGGATAGGAATAGATGTTTCCTTAACAGGGATTTTTTAGGTGAGGATGTAGAATGAAGCATTCTAAATTATCATACCCATGGATTTTACAGTGAGAACAAATGATAGGAAAATTTTCAAATTCAATTCTTTGCATATAACTATAATTTTCATATACCAACCATATTTCTTTGGGGTGTTTCTTGGTAATGTCCAATTCAACAAGGATTCTAATCAAGGACAAGATTTTATACGTTGTCCGTCAATTTATAATGGCTGACCAAATAAAGCACCCACAATAAAAAGGAATTGATGGTTAATGAAATGAATTCGCATATTGGGGAGAGGAATCCAAACGAGAAAGTCTTTTAATGATTTCAAAGCAGTTGAAGCTAATATAGTTGATTCCATAGATCCATAGATCCTTTAGTATTCCCTATTGAATCGGGAAGATGCCAAGCCATGATATTACTCAAATGAAAACATGAAATAGGCACCATCGATTCAAAAAAGAATCCAATGAGAATCATGCAAAATAGAAAGAAGGCTAAAAACCAAAAAATGAGGGGGAAAGGGAACGCAGAGCTTACAGGGATCAAGTGGAAGGTTTTGGGTTTTAGGTTTTAGTTTATGGGTTTAGTTTAGTTTAGATTTTAGGTTAGTTTAGGTTTAGGTTTGGGTTTAGTTTAGGGTTTATTTAGGTTTAAGGATTTAGGGTTTGTGCTTTAGTTTCTTAGTGGGTTTAGGGTTTAGGCTGGTTTGGGATTTATTTAGTTTAGGCTTAGGTTTAGGCTTTCATTTAGAGCAATACGTAACCGAGGGTAGTTTAAGTCAGGGGATGTTTAGTTAGATCATGCCTGTTTAGTTTAAGTCAGGGCACATCAGGGTTTAAATAAGCCCAAGATCAGGATCATGCTCAGCCAGGGCCCAGATAGGCCTGGAAGGCCTGGCCACCCAGGGCCCACCAGCTCAGGCTCAGTAGCTCAGCCTAGCCCAGGGCCTAGGTTAGCCTGGGCCCAGGGCCCAGGCCTCCTCATTTCCGCCCAGGGCTCAGCCCAGTCTCATTTAGGCTCAGCTCAGCCCAGGATCAGCCATGGCTCACCCATCAGCCTTAGCCCAGCTCAGCCCAGCTCAGACTCAGCTCAGCCCAGGCCCAGACTCAGCCCAGGGCTCAGCCTGGGCTCAGGTTTCACCAGGGCCCAGGCCTGGGGCCCAGCTCAGCCCAGGCACAGGCCCAGGTCTTTGTGCCCAGTCCCAGTTTAGTCAGCCTGCTGCTCAGCTCAGCTCAGTCAGCCTGGTGGCCTCAACCCAGGTCAGCCTAGCTCAGATTCCAGCCTAGGGCTTTAAGCCCAGGGCTCAGCCTTTAGTTTAGCCCAGCTCAGTGGCACAGGCCTAGCTCAGCTTTGGGCTGGCTCAGTTAGGGCCCAGGTAGCTGAGTTTAGGGTTTATGGCAGCCTAGGGTTCCAGAATTTAGTTTAGGATTTTTGGGTTTGTGGTTTAGCCTGGGGTTTAGTGTCAGGTTTGGTGGTCAGGCTTGGGGGTTTAGGTTGTAGTTTTGGGTTTAGGGTTTATGGTTTAGGGCTTTCGAGTTTAGAGTTTATCATTTAGGATTTAGGGTTTAGGGTTTAGTGTTTGGGGTTTTGTGTTGTTTATTTTCAGTTTCATTTGTGTGTGTATATGTGAGGGGACACCATCTAAATCTAAGGATGTACTTATCGAGGTGATCAGGAATAACATCAAAGAATAGTGCACTATCTCAAAAGATAGAAATCACTACCCTATGATAGCCTAATCACTTCATAAGGACTCCTAAGGAATGATGGGTCTTCAAATGTACCAGAGATTTTTTCCATACTTTACTTGGAAAAGTAAAGCATGGTTTATTTAAACCAGTTTTAAGTTCCTATGGAAAGCCCCATAGTTAATTACATCTTAAGAAAAATGAATCCCTTAAGAATACTCTCAATTAAAGTAGGAGATTGCTTATCTCCAAAGAATTCAAAGATAGTACTATCAATAAATTGGTTATATTTTAGAAGATTAAGTACGATGGATCAAAAGGGAAAAGTTATTATTGAAACCAAAGGAGATGAGTAGGGAGTACTCATGATACTAAGAAACATAGTGAGCAATCCAATCTATCCTATAGTTGGGCTTTATATATTTGAAATTGAGGAGATTTATTTATTTGATTTGAAATTTTATTGGAAATCTAGGACTTATAATTCCATAATATAAGATTGTAGAAATACTGAGGTAAGGATTTATGCTTGTAGCCTACAAAGAGAAATAACAACCTCATATCTTAAATCTAGAGAACTTTGGCGAGGCCAAATCATGACCTAA
This sequence comes from Cymbidium sinense, assembly GCA_021442155.1. Taxonomy (NCBI): domain Eukaryota; kingdom Viridiplantae; phylum Streptophyta; class Magnoliopsida; order Asparagales; family Orchidaceae; genus Cymbidium; species Cymbidium sinense. Next base: position 685,882 of record JAKCPB010000520.1, on the reverse strand, counting down.
ATCTAAGGCGAAAGTGGGTATATAATTTACCTACATAAGAGAGTAAACCACATTTATTTATCTAGAGTCAACTAACTCCCATGCTTTAAATCTATGTAGGAAAGTCATAAGTTTTACAGATGGTTATTATTATTTAGAAAGAGACTAAGTCCTAAAACCCACTCCCTAAGAGACTAGAGCATGGAGTATGAATAATGAATTAAATCTAATGCAAATTCTTATCAAATTTTATTTAATTTTAGACTCTTTATTTTGACACAAGCTATAGGATTTTGTATGCCTAAATGCATGAGAAGTTGATTATGGGACAAATCAAAAGGGAAAGAGGTGTTCTTCCATCATAGGCTCTCAAAGGTTAAGCCCATTCTATCTGGCCAAGATGGAAGCCCTCTCTTAACAAGAGTGAAATAAGATGATTATGCATGATATTAAACATATAACATCTAGCTAAGGGGTTGCTAAATATTTTATTATTTTGATTTAATGCCTAGGTTTTTATATAAGATTATGAGTTGTTTTAAAATTTTAATTATGAGTAGTTAATGGGATAAGAAATTTATTTTTATCTTAAGAGCCTAATCGCATCCAGGCCATGCAACAATCACCAATCATAAATAAACTATGAAAAGGAATGCTTTTTCTAATGCACAAGCTAAAAAAAACATCAAACAATTTTAATAAAGCCATCACAAAAGAATAAATGGCCAATGCGGTTGGGTTCCGCCGTACATCCCAAAAAGAAATGCGGCTAGCCGAGTTCTACTCTTATACAACCTGGATTACACAAGAATAATTACAATTTCAAATGATGAATGTTATGGGGGTCTTCATTCTTCATTCTTCATTCTTCCTTGTTCATTTCTTCATCTTCCATTTCTTCATTTGATTTGCTCTATTTCTTTCTCCTTTTTGGATTGATTTAGATATGCTTGCTCCAAAGGCATCATATGGTACATAAGACTTGGCCTTATAAACAATGCTCATCCTAGTCCCCCATAATACTCATCCTAATCCTAATGAAAAATTACATTAAAAGAAGGAAAGTAAATCTAGCTACACCTGCAAAATAAATGTTAGCTAAACTCACCATACAACCTAAGCAATTATATGAATAATTTTGACTTAGCACCACACACAAGGGTAACCAAGCCCACCTATCCTAACTAGGGTTAGGCTTAGGGGCTAAGCAACTTGCAAAGCAAAAAATCATTTATATTTTATTTAGCAGCCCCTTTAGCACAACCCCCTGTAGAAAGCATGATTAGGCTAATATTGGCCTAACATCCAGACTACTCACAAACACCCAAACATCCAATCTATAATAGTGCATCACAAAAAAAAGCATACATCAAACCATACAGCTCCCTAACATAAAGCTATAAATGGTGACTTAGTCTAATGTGCATGAATTAAAGCTTGTGTGGTATGTCCTAACTAGGCTTTAGAGTTGTAATTTGCTAAGTGTGAGGGATTTAATTTATAAAGAGATTAATTTTTCTTTAAGTGATTTGATTGATTTAAAGATTTTACTTAGTGTTTTCTTTTGTTTCATATGATCTACACTTAACAACTAAGTGTTATAAAGAGAAGAAAGAGAGAGAGAACCTCTATTTCATCCCTACCTTAAGTCACTTCTAAAGTAAGTTAATTAATCAATTTCCTTTAGTGAATAGCATATTATATGTTCTAAGTAGTCCTAAGTTTTGGTTCACTTTAAATAACCTTATTCAATAAGAAAGGCATCTTAAGATTAATTAGAATGAATTACTATCACATAATACATGTTTTTTCATTTCTTTCCATCATGCATATCCTGCATATGATTAAATCCTAAGCATACCTATACATGCAATTTATATTTTAGCATACTTGAATGATGAATGCAAAGAAGTGTGCTTAAAATTTAATTATTTCATTTGATTGAATTATGAATGCATGCCTTTTTAATAGAAGAAGGGATTTTTCATCCATTAGCTAGATACACATTCACATGAATAAAAGTTTTAAGTGATTACATCACCATTATTCTGAACTAGGGGCGTAAGGTACAAGACCTACTTATGGCTACTTAAAGCCTCGCAGCCCCGGTGTATCTAGACTAATATACCACTTTTCTTAGATACATATAGATGTATAAGTAACTACATGGATTGGAAAAGCCCATGGAAAAATTATATTTGATTTATATGACTTATGATTCTTATTCATTGGCCACATCACACATACACATGTATAAAAGTTTTAAGTGGGTACGACACCATTGTTCTGTGTCAGGGGCATAAGGTATAAAGCCTACTTATGGCTACTTAAAGCCTCCTAGCCCTGGGGTGTCCAGGCAAATATTCCACTTTTCTTAGATACAGGTGAATGAATGAAAGGAACCACAAGAAGAAGAAGTCATATTTGATTTGATTATATGATTTACATATATGGTATGAATTTCTTCCTAAGTCTTAGCATGGAAATGTATAGGAATTGATTTAGACAAATGTTGTGTGCTTTTCAAATGAACTATACATTTGTAATTCCTATGTGAATCCATGTAAGATAAAGATAGAGAGCTTCATATTTCATATCTTACATTATCAACACATGTAAACCTATAGATATTTGTAATTAACATCACCTCATTTATTATAATTGATTTATGAGCTTTCAAAAATAACTTTTGATTTAATAGTGATAATAGACACACCTATTTTTAATTTAAATCAACACATGCAATTTGACATAAAAGAAACCATTTCATTTAGTTAATTTTTTTAAAAAAATGAATGCATGATTACACATGGGAAGTAACATTTAACATGATTGGAAAGAAATAAAGGAACATAAATAACTTTTGATTTAATAGTGATAATAGACACACATATTTTTAATTTAAATCAACACATGCAATTTGACATAAAAGAAACCATTTCATTTAGTTAATTTTTTTTAAAAAATGAATGCATGATTACACATGGGAAGTAACATTTAACATGATTGGAAAGAAATAAAGGAACATAAGTACATTATCTCATTCATTCCAATTAATTCCTAAGGATAATCATACTAAATAAAGCCACTTAAAATAAACTAAAGTCCTTTAATGAGATTTCTTAATTTTGAGTTTGATTTCATTTAGGAAATGAAAGAGATTTATTGATCCTAATCCCATTTCTCATGTGTGGGTTAATTTGATTTAATAAAAAAGTATTTAAGTTGATTTTATGGTTTAATTAGGTTAGGATATGAATTAAGCCAATTAATTAACCCTTATTTACATCACCTTGAGTTAATTAACTAATTAATAATGAGCTAATATAATATGCAACCACATGGAAAGTAAATTTTCAATGCTCCTAAGAAAGGAAAGGGGCCTAATGCAATTAGCTCATGATTTATAGTTAATTAAGCTTAAGGGATCTCACTTAACTACTTTTATAGTTTTCTCATACATGTGAGCTAACCATAATTTCATTACCTCCCCCTTTGGATTATTGAACACCCAAAGAGCTACCCAAGATTAACTTTTTAGAAATAGATTCAATTAAATTAATTAAATTCATTAATTAACTAATTGAACCGTAATCAACCTTAACTAATCAAAATGATATGGGCTTAGAGAAAGAGACAAAGAAGGGAGCTAAAGTATAAATCCTTAAGTCCTTACAATTTGTTGAATAAAGTTTATGTATCATTTGGATTTTTTATTAATCTTGTTAATTAATTAATTAAGGGGTGTTAATTAATTAATAATTTAAGAGCAATTAGAGAAGACTTAAAGAAAAGATTGGAAGAGGGAGTCCCAATCCATTTCTCTAGACACATAGAAAGTAAATTTGCAATGCTCCTAAGAAATGAAAGGGGCCTAATGCAATTGGCTCATGATTAATAGTTAATGAAGCTTAAGGGGTCTCACTTAACTATTTTTATAGTTTTCTCATACATGTGAGCTAACCATAATTTCATTACCTCCCCCTTTGGATTATTGAACACCCAAAGGGCTACCCAAGATTAAATTTTAGAAATAGATTCAATTAAATTAATTAAATTCATTAATTATCTAATTGAACCTTAATCAACCTTAACTAATCAAAATGAGATGGGCTTAGAGAAAAAGACAAAGAAGGGAGCCTAAGTCTCAATACTTAAATCCTTACAATCTGTTGATTAAAGTTCAAGTATCATTTTGATTTTTGATTAATCTTGTTAGTTAATTTATTAAGAGGTGTTAATTAATTAGAAATTTAAGGGGATTAGAGCAGACTTAAATAAAATATTGGAAGAGGGAGTCCCAATCCATTTCTCTAGACGTCGTCATCATTACAATAGGTTAATAAGCTTAATTGATTGATTAATTTACTATTCATTTGCTTAATTATCACTAATTCTATTAAGAAACTTATTAAGCCTTAATCCATTGATTTTCCTACTTAAGCAACCAATAAAATCCCATAAAAATAGGTGTGGTAGCGGTCATCCCCCTTAACATGCATAGAAAGTTTGAGATTAATTAGATGATTAATTAGGAACTATTTAGACTAATAACATTTCCAATTAAGCTAAATCTACTATCAAAATCAATTAATAATAATTTTCTTAGATTTTACTCAAAATTATCTTTAAAATGAGCATAAGTTTGACTTTTTATGGATTTTTCTAGAATTACTTATGAATTAAGGAAGTTTTAGGATTAAAAACTAGTTAATTAGCCCTAATTAGAGCCTTAATCCCATCAGGCCACATGGCGGCTGACATGGCAAGTTGACGTGATGTGCTTTCCATATGGTGCGATGGGATTTGCTATTTAAGTTGTCACATCCAAGTGATGACTCAGATGGCGGTGCACGTGGTAACTCCGTGGACTATCTGATCTAAGATCAGATGATCACGATTAAACTCATAGTTTCAAAGGATTAATCAAAGGTTCTAAGCATGATTAGATCACGACCATTGATCCCAATCATGGGTGATGGACATTCCATGATTTATCACCTCCCAAGCATCGAACAATGGCTACCGTCCATCGATCATCACTCGATCCAAGCTCACCCAAGCTCGGATGGAGATGAAAATGATCCCACACCTTCGGAGAAGCACAATAAGAAGATCTAATGGAGGAAATCACATGACATGAAATTTTTTTTACAAAAGACCAACCTAATTTAATTTAAGGATCTATTTCAATGGCATACTTCACCGGAGCTTATGACTTGCAATTCCAATGATTAAAAAAGCTATATTTGGTAGAAATGAAGCTCTGTTGAGCCGCACAAGCTTGATTTTGTGTAGTTTGCTCAGAAGACTAGCCCACTTGGCATAGGTGCTCGGGCTTGATTGAACTCTATCCTCTGACCATCGAGAAGCTTGGGAAATAATTCATTCTCACTCGTTTGGCTCCATGGAAGGTGTGTGCAAAGTTAATTGCACTTTGGTGGAGGTTTGAGCAAATGAGAATTGGAGGTGGCCTCCCTTGTTTTGGTTTTGCATAAAATTGAGAATGGGGATTTTTGGGAGTGTGGGAAGGCATGAAAATTTCTCTGGGAACTCTCTCCTTAGCTGCTAAAGTTGAATCAAGTGTGATTGTCTAAGTTCAAGTGTGAATGATGGAGGAATAACCCCTCATTCCTTGGATCGATTGACCATAGCTTCTTCAATTTTTCTTGATCAATTGGCCAAATTTGAGGGTGGTAGAGGTCTTTGGGTGCATGATGTGGCAATTTGGGTTAAGTTAGGTCAAGTTGACTAATTGGTCAAATTGGGCTCAATCATGGTTTTTGTCAAGTTCAATAAGTGATTTTGAATGAACTTGAGCCATTGGTTACAATCAATTTGGGTTGGATTATGATTTTCCCTATTTTGGCTTTTTAGGCCAATTTGGGTCAACTTGGGTCAAATAGCCAAATGGGCTTGGTTTAGCTCAAGTGAGGGTTTGTCCATGTTCAATCATTGGTTAGGAATGGGTTTGTATCAATGGTTTCAATCAATTTGGCTTATGGTGGATTTTGTCTAATTTGGGTTTCATTTGGGCTAAATGTTGACTTGGTTAGACCCAATTCAAGATAATTGATTAACCTAGGATGATTGTTGATCATGTTGTGAGGTTTGGATTGGCTTAGTTCAATCTAATTTGGGTTGAATTAGAACTTGGCTCAAAAAGGTCTTTTAGGTCACTTTGGGTCAAGTGGACCTAAATGGGTTAATTGGCTTGATCATGGCTTGATTCAAGTTTAATTATATTGATAAATGGGCTTGATATAGAAATATAAATCCAATTGCAAGTAATTTGGATCCATATGGATTTTGGTTCATATGATAATTTCAACTCAAAAAGGGCTAACTTGGGTTTGATTTGGGTTATCTTGGATTTGGTTTGAGAATTATAGTTTGTATTTATATTTGGATCTATGATTGTAGGAATGTTTGAATCATGAGGAAATCCATAAGTTTTGAATTGATTTTGGTATTATTTAGCCAAGTTCAAGAATTTGGTTAAAAGGGCTAAAATCAAGAATTTGATTTGATTTGGGTTTCAACCATTTGGAGTTTTAAATTGATTAATGATTTAGAATTTGATTTAAGATTGAATTTGATAATTGAGAAAATCAATTGAATTGTGATTTGAGTTTGGTTAAGGCTAAGTCCATAAGATAAAATCAAAGGGCTTAGGAAGGGTTTTGGAGTTTGAATTTGGTCATGGGTTTGAATCTTTTGATAGTTGGATTTGATTTTGGAATTTATATTTAAATTTAAGATTTGATTTGGAAGAATGAAGCAAGGATTTGGTTTGGGTGATAGGGTAGGCAAGTTTTAAATCTCTAAGGCACGACCTACCCCTATGGCTAACTCTACTAAGTCTCTATGGTTAGGTTAAGTGTTAACCTAATCACTACAAACATCTTAAGACTGAGGAACTCATTGTGTCTATTAGAGTCCTAGATCTATGATAAGGAAGTTGAGAGCTCACTCCAAAAGTGAGGTCAACAGGTTTAAGGTTTAGGGTTTTAGGGTTTAGGGTTTTGTGTTTAGGGTTTATGGTTTAGTGTTTAGGGTTTATGGTTTAGTGTTTAGGGTTTATGGTTTTAGGGTTTAGGGTTTATGGTTTAGGGTTTAGGTTTATGGTTTATGTTTTTTTTAACAGAGAACAAATTCGTATTCAATATTTATTCATTTTGATTTCATCAACCAAGTGGCTCACCAAGTTCTCTAAGACACAAGCAACGACATAGATAAAAAATGAGCACACATAGAGTAAATCCAAAACCCTAGATAACTAGAACTATCTCTACTATAAAGACATAGTTCCATAAGCAGTAGATCAGATCAACCGTTCTTTAGTTTCTCCAGTTCCCATCAGAATAACCACCACCTCTTGAGCAGCGGGATATGCCATCATATTCTTGTTCTGTCCCTCCGTGACCAGCACCGTTGTAACCTCTATCGCTCCTCCTGCCTCCATAACCACCCTGACCACCACCTCCGTACCCACCAGAACCTCTAGATCCCCCACCATGACTATGATAACGCTCCACCATCACCTACATGAATCTAGGCGAGCCTAGTTGGCGATGTTCCCATCAAGGTTCTTTCCATTATTAGGGTTTAGGTTTAGGTTTTAGAGTTTAGGTTTATTTTTTATTTATTTTTTTCTTTAGGATTAATTTTAGGGTTTAGGATTTAAGGTTTAGGGTTTAGGGTTTAGGGTTTAGTGTTTAGGGTTTTAGGGTTTAGGATTTAGGGTTAGGGTATCGAGCTTAGGGTTTAGGGTTTATGGATTAGTGTTTAGTGTTTCGACTTTAAGGTTTAGGGTTTATGGTTTAGGTTTAGTTTAGGGTTTAGGGTTTAGGGTTTAGGGTTTGGGGTTTTAGGTTTAGGGTTTAGGGCTTAGGGTTTAGGGTTTATGGTTTAGGGTTGTGGGTTTAGGGTATAAGGTTTTGGTTTAGGGTTTAGGGTTTAGGGTTTAAGGTTTAAGGTTTACGATTTAGGGTTTAAGGTTTAGGATTTTATTTATTTATTTATTTATTTTTAAATTAAGTAAATCGATATGTTTAGATTTATTTAGTTTGTTTTTTATTTTTTTAGTTTATTTTAATTTTTTAATTTTTTAGATTCAATTTTAGTTTTATTTAGTTTATTTTATATATTTTAAGTTTATTTATTTTATTTTAGGTTTTTTTTTTAGTTTTTTTTTTAGGCTTAGGTTTATTTTTTAGTTTAGATTTATTTTTATTTTATTTTATAGGTTTAGGTTTTATTTTTTTATTTTTAAGTTTAGGTATAGGTTTTTATTTTACTTTTATATGTTGAGGTTTTAGGTTTTTATTTTAGGTTTATTTTAAAGTTTTATTTTTTAATTTAGTTTTAGGTTTATTTTTAGTTTATTTTATTTTATTTTGTTTAGATTTAGTTTTAGGTTTAGTTTATTTTAGTTTTAGGATTTATTTATTTTAGTTTAGGTTTAGGATTATTTTTTTATTTTAGGTTTATGTTTTTTTTAGTTTAGGGTTTAGGTTTTATTTTTTATTAATTTTTAGGTTTATTTTTCAAGTTTAGGTTTTTATTTAGTTTTTATATTATTTTATTTTTTGTTTTAGGTGTAGTTTTTATTTTATTTAGGCCTTTTTATTTTTTAGTTTAGTTTAGGTTTTTAATTATTTTATTTTAGTTTTTTTATTTTTTATTTTATTTTCTTTTTAAGTTTAGGTTTAGGTTTTAGTTTAGGCTTTTATTTTATTTTAGTTTAGTTTAACTTGTTAGGGATTGGGGTTTAGGGTATAAATTTTAGGGTTTTATAATTTTGGGTTTTGGGTTTTAGGTTTTTAGGGTTTTGAGTTTAGGGTTTATGGTTTATGGTTTAGGTTTAAGTGGGTTCAGGTTTTAGGGTTTTTGGTTTTATTTTTATTTCTAAAGGAGAACAAATTCTGATTCAACATTTCTTCTTTTTGATTTCATCAACCAAGTAATACATCAAGTTTTTTAAGACATAAGCGATAACATAGGTTAAAAATGAGCATGCATAGAACAAATCAAATACCCTAGATAACTAGAATCATCTTTATTATAAAGATAGTTTGATAAGCAGCAGATCGGATCGATCATTCTTCAATTTCTCTAGTTTCCATCAGAGCCTCCCCAGCCTCTTGAGTAGCTGGATCCACCATCATATCCCCGATCTCTCCTTCCACCACCACCACGGCTGTAACCTTCATCACTCCTCCTGCCTTTATAACCACTACTGCTCCGACCAACACCTCCATATCCACTAGCACCTCCAGATTTCCCATTACCACTATGATAACTATTGCTTATGCCTTGCCCTCCATCACTAGATCTAGATTGAGCCTGGTTGATGGTGAGGTTCTTACGCCTTTCCCTCCATCCCATTCTTAGGGTTTAGATTTAGGTTTAGGGTTATTAGGTTTTAAGGTTTAGGTTTTTTTTAATTTATTTAGTTACTTTTATTTTTTTGTTTGGGTTTAGGGTTTAGGTTTAGGTTAGGGTTTAGTGATTATGGTTTAAGGTTTAGGGTTTTAGGATTTATGCTTTTAAGGTTTAGGTTTAGGGTTTGGGTTTAGGGTTTAGGAGTTAGGGTTTAGTGTGTAGGTTATAGGGTATAGGGTTTTTATGGTTTAGGGTTTAGAGTTTAGGGTTTAGGGTTTTAGGGTTTAGGGTTTAGGGTTTGGATTTAGGGTTTAGGGTTTTAGAGTTTAGGGTTGTCTAAGGTTTAGGGTTTAAGGTTTAGGGTTTAGGATTTAGGATTCTAGGGGTTTAAGGTTAGTTTAAGGTTTAGGATTTATAGTTTTTTTATGTTTAGTGTTTAGGGTTTAGGGTTTTTTAGGATTTAGGGTTTATGGTTTAGGGTTTAGTGTTGTAGGTTTATGGTTTAGGGTTTAGAGTTTAGGGTTTAGGTTTAGGATTTAAGGTTTAGAGATTTTAAGGTTTAAAGTTTATAGTTTAGGGTTTAGGGGATATTTTTTTAAAAAAACTAAGTAAATCAATAAGTTTAGGTTTATTTAATTTATTTTTAATTTATTTTAGTTTTTTATTTTTTATTTTTATTTAGTTTAATTTATTTATATTATGTTTATTTATTTTAGTTTAGGATTTTTTATTTTTGTTTATTTTTTTAATTTATGTTTAGGTTTAAGTTTATTTTTTATTTAGTTTTAATTTTATTTTATTTTTAGGTTTAGGTTTTATTTTTCATTATTTGGTTTAAGTTTAGGTTTTTATTTTATTTTTTTAGGCTTAGGTTTTATGTTGTTATTTTTGGTTTTTTTGTAGGTTTTATTTCTTAGTTTAGGCTTAGTTTATTTTTAGTTTATTTTATTTTATTTAGTTTATGTTTATGTTTAGGTTTTATTTATTTTAGTTTAGTTTATTTTAGTTTAGGTTCACATTTATTTTATTTTGTTTATTTTATTTTTATTTTAGGTTTAGGTTTTTTTTAGTTTAGGGTTTAGGAATTATTTTTTATTTATTTTTAGGTTTTATTTTTAGGTTTATCTTTTAAGTTTAGGTTATCATTTACTTTTTATTTAATTATATCTAAGGTTTAGTTATTTTTATTTTAGGTTTAGTTATTATTTTATTTAGGTTTAATATTTTTAGGTTTATTTTATTTTTTTAATTAAATTTAGGATTTAATTTATTTTATTTTATTTTAGTTTTTATTTTCTATTTTATTTTTTTTAGGTTTAGCTGTAGGTTTAGGTTTAGGTTTTTAATTTAGGTTTTTAGTTTATTTTATTATTTAGGTTTAAGTTTCAGGGTTTATGGTTTACGGCTTTCAGATTTAGGGTTTAGGGTTTAGGGTTTAGGGTTTAGGGTTTAATGTTTAGTGTTTAGGGTTTAGGTTTTAGGTTTAGGGTTTAGGTTTTAGTTTAGGGTTTTGGGTTTAAGGTCTTTTACAGTTTAGTGTTTAGGGTTTATGATTTAAGATTTAGGTTTAGGTTTACAATTTAGGGTTTAGGGTTTAGGGTTTTTGGGTCTAGGGTTTTTGGTTTAGGGTTTAGGGTTATAGGTTTAGGGTTTAGGGCTTTGGGTTTTGCGTTAATTTTAGGTTAGGGGTTTTATTTTTTATTTTTTAATTCTTTTAAATTAAGTAAACTTGTAGGTTTAAGTTTTTTTAGTTTATTTATTTTAGTTTAGGTTTTATTTTATTTTTTTAGGTTTATATTTAGGTTTAAGTTTATTTTATTTTATTTTCAAGTTTTAGGTTTTATGTATTATTTTTAGATTTAGGCTTAGGTTTTTAATTTATTTTTTTAGGTTCAGGTTTTAGGTTTAAATTTTAGGTTTATTTTTTGGTTTTATTTTTTAGTTCAGGGTTTAGGGTTTTGTTTTTTAAAAAAATTAGGTAAACTGGTAGGTTTATGTTTAATTGGTTAATTTTTCATTTATTTTATTTTATTTTACTTTTTATTTTTATTTAGGTTTATTTTTATTTTTATTTAGTTTAGTTTATTTATATAAAGTTTATTTATTTTAGTTTAGGTTTCTTTTACAATTTTTTTTTATTTTTTAGGTTTAGGTTTAGGTTTGTTTTTTTCTTAGTTTTATTTTTATTTTAATTTTTAGGTTTAAGTTTTATTTTTTATAATTAGGATTAGGTTTAGTTTTTATTTTATTTTTTTAGGTTTATGTTTTAGGTTATTATTTTAGGTTTATTGTTTGAATTTATGTTTTAGTTTAGGCTTAGGTTTATTTTATTTTATTCAGTTTAAATTTAAGTTTAGTTTATTTTAGGTTTAGGCTTTGGTTTAATTTAGTTTAGTTTAGTTTATTTTAGTTTGGGTTCAGGTTTATTTTATTTTGTTTATTTTATTTTTATTTTTGGTCTACGTTTTTTTTAGTTTATGATTTTGGTGTTATTTATTATTTATTTTTAGGTTTATTTTTTGTTTTAGGTTTTCATTTAGTATTTATTTAATTTTATCTTAGGCTTATTTTATTTTTATTTTAGGTTTAGTTTCTCTTTATTTAGGTTTTTTATTTTTAGGTATATTATTTTTTAATTTTTGTTTAGCTAAGGTTTTTATTTATTTTATTTTAGTTTAGTTTTTCTTTTATATTTTATTTTGTCATTCAGTTAAGGTTTTGGTTTAGTATTAGGTTTAGGATTAGGTTTTAGTTTAGGTTATTATTTTATTTCATTTTAATATTTTATTTAGGTGTAAGTTTTAGGGTTTAGTGTTTATGGTTTAGGGTTTTAGGGTATAGGGTTTAGGGTTTAGGTTTTGTTTAGGGTTTAGGGTTTAGGGTTTAAGGTTTAGTGTTTAAGGTTTTTTTTTATAGAGTTTAGGGTTTAGGGTTTAGGGTATAGGGTTTAAGGTTTACGGTTTAGGATTTTAGGGTTTAGGGTTTAGGGTTTTATGGTTTATGATTTAGAGTTTAGGGTTGTGGGTTTAGGGTTTAGGGTTAGGTTTTTTATTTTCTTTATTTTATTTTATTACATAAGTACACTTGTAGGTTTAGGTTTATTTAGTTTATTTTTTATTTATTTTAGTTTATTTCTTTTTAATTATTAATTTTTCTTAGTTTAGCTTAGGTTTTTTATTATAGTTTATTTTTTAGGTTTAGGTTTATTTTTTAGTATAATTTTATTTTTATTTTATTTTTTATTTTTAGGTTTAGGCTTAGGTTTTTTATTTTATTATTTTAGGTTTAGGTTTTAGGTTTTGATTTAAGGTTTATTTTTGGGCTTCATTTTTTAGTTTATGGTTTGGGGTTTTTTTAAAAAAATAAGTAAACTAGTAAGGTTAGGTTTATTTAGTTTATTTTTTATTTATTTTAGTTTACTATTTTTATTTAAGTTTATTTTTCTTTTTTATTTAGTTTATTTTATTTATATTAGGTTGATTTATTTTAGTTTTGGTTTTGTTTATTTTAGTTTATTTTTTAGGTTTAGATTTAGGTTTAGGTTTTTAGTTTATTTTATTATTTTGGTTTAGGGTTTAGGTTTAGGGTTTAGGGTTTATGGTTTAGGGCTTTCAAATTTAGGGTCTAATGTTTAGGGTTTAGGGTTTAAGGTTTAGTGTTTAGAATTTAGGGTTTAGGTTTTAGGTTTAGGGTTTAGGTTTTTATTTAGGGTATTGGGTTTAAAGTCTTTCTTTACCAGAGTTTAGTGTTTAGGGTTTAGCATTTAGGGCTTAGGGATTTATGTTTTAAGGTTTACGACTTAGGGTTTGGGGTTTTAGGGTCTAGGGTTTAGGGTTTAGTGTTTAGGGTTATAGGTTTAGGGTTTAGGGCTTAGGGTTTATAGTTAATTTTAGGTTTGTGGTTTTTTTTACATCTTTTAAATTAAGTAAACTTATAAGTATACAGTTTTTTAATTTATTTTTAATTTATTTTAGTTTATTTTATTTTTAATTTTTAGTTAGGTTTATTTTTATTTTTATTTCATTTAGTTTATTCATTTTTATTTAGGTTTTTTTATTTTAGTATATTTTTTAGGTTTAGATTTAGGTTTAAGTTTTACTTTTATTTTATTTTCTAGTTTTATGTTTTATGTTTTATTTTTAGATTTAGGCTTAGGTTTTTATTTAATTTTTTTAGGTTCAGGTTTTAGGTTTTAATTTTAGGTATATTTTTAGGTTTTATTCTTTAGTTTATGGTTTAGGGTTTTATTTTTTAAAAAATTAGGTAAACTGGTAGGTTTATTTTTATTTAGTTTATTTTTCATTTATTTTATTTTATTTTACTTTTTATTTTTATTTAGGTTTATTTTTATTTTTGTTAGGTTCTGTTTATTTATATTAAGTTTATTTATTTTAGTTTAGGTTTCTTTTACATTTTTGTTTATTTTTTAGGTTTAGGTTTAGGTTTAGGTTTTTTTTCCTTAGTTTTATTTTTATTTTATTTTTAAGGTTTAAGTTTTATTTTTTTATAATTAGGATTAGGTTTAGTTTTTTTTTTAGGTTTACATTTTAGCTTATTATTTTAGGTTTATTTTTGTGATTTATTTTTTAGTTTAGGCTTAGGTTTATTTTTAGGTTATTTTATTTTATTCAGTTTAAGTTTATGTTTAGTTTATTTTAGGTTTAGGTTTTGGTTTTACTTATTTTAGTTTAGTTTATTTTATTTTGGTTTCAGGTTTATTTTATTTTGTTTATTTTATTATTATTTTAGGTCTATGTTTTTTTTAGTTTAGGGTTTATGTGTTATTTATTACTTATTTTTAGGTTTTGTTTTTTGGTTTATTTTTTAGGTTTAGGTTTTCATTTAGTATTTATTTTATTTTATCTTAGGCTTATTTTATTATTATTTTAGGTTTAGTTTTATTTTTTATTTTAGGTTTTGTTTAGTTAAGGTTTTTATTTATTTTATTTTAGTTTAGTTTTTCTTTTTATTTTATTTTATTATTTAGTTTAGGTTTTGGTTTAGTTTTAGGTTTAGGATTAGGTTTTAGTTTAGGTTATTATTTTATTTTATTTTATTATTTTATTTAGGTTTAGATTTTAGGGTTTAGTGTTTATGGTTTAGGGTTTTAAGGTATAGGGTTTAATGTTTAGGTTTAATTTAGGGTTTAGGGTTTAGGGTTTAAAGTTTAATGTTTAATGTTTTTTTTTTACAGAGTTTAGGGTTTAGGGTTTTGGGTATAGGGTTTAAGGTTTAGGGTTTAGGGTTTTATGGTTTAGGATTTAGTATTTGAGGTTTAGTTTAGTTTTAGGTTTAGGGTTTAGGGTTAGGTTTTTTAATTTATTTTATTACATAAATACAATGGTAGGTTTAGGTTTATTTAGTTTATTTTTTATTTATTTTAGTTTATTTTTTTTTTAATTTTTATTTTTACTTAGTTTAGTTTAGGTTTTTTTATTTTTGCTTATTTTTCAGGTTTAGGTTTAATTTTTAGTATAATTTTATGTTTATTTTGTTTTTTATTTTTACATTTAGGTTTAGGTTTCTTATTTTATTATTTTAGGTTTAGGTTTCTTATTTTATTATTTTATGTTTAGGTTTTAGGTTTTGATTTTAGGTTTATTTTTGGGTTTTATTTTTAGTTTATGGTTTATTTTTTTTTTAAAAAAAGTTTTAGGTTTATTTAGTTTATCTTTATTTATTTTGGTTTTATTTTTATTTTATTTAAGTTTATTTTCTTTTATTTAGTGTTTATATTTATTTTATATTTTAGTTTAGGTTTTGTTTATTTTAGTTTATTTTTTAGGTTTAGGTTTAAGTTTAGGTTTATTTTTTTAATTTAAGTTTTTAATTTATTTTATTATTTAGATTTAGGTTTTAGGGTTTGGGGTTTAGGGTTTATGCTTTTGGGCTTTCAGATTTAGGGTTTAGGGTTTAGGGTTTTGGGTTTAGTGGTTAGAGTTTAGGGTTTAGGTTTTAGGTTTAGGGTTTAGGTTTTAGTTTAGGGTTTTGGGTTTAAGGTCTTTTTTTACCAGAGTTTATTGTTTAGAGTTTATCATTTAGGGTTTAGGGATTTATGGTTTAGGGTTTAGGGTTTTAGGGTCTAGGGTTTAGGGTTATATGTTTAGGGTTTTAGGGCTTAGGGTTTAGCATTAATTTTAGGTTTGGGGTTTTTTTTTATTTTTTACTTCTTTTAAATTAAGTAAACTTGTAGGTATAGGTTTTTTTAGTTTATTTTTAATTTATTTTAGTTTATTTTATTTTTTATTTTTAGTTAAGTTTATTTTTATTTTTATTTCGTTTAGTATATTTATTTTAGTTTAGGTTTTTTATTTTAGTATATTTTTTAGGTTTAGATTTAGGTTGAAGTTTGATTTTTATTTTATTTTCTAGTTTTAGGTTTTATGTATTATTTTTAGATTTAAGCTTAGGTTTCTGTTTTATTTTTTTAGGTTCAGGTTTTAGGTTTTAATTTTAGGTTTATTTTTTGGTTTTAATTTTTAGTTTAGGGTTTAGGGTTTTGTGTTTTAAAAAAATAGGTAAAATGGTAGGTTTATGTTTATTTTGTTAATTTTTCATTTATTTTATTTTATTTGAATTTTTATTTTTATTTAGGTTTATTTTTATTTTTTTTTAGTTTGTTTATTTATATTAAGTTTATTTATTTTAGTTTAGGTTTCTTTTATATTTTTGTTTATTTTTTAGGTTTAGGTTTGTTTTTTTCTTAGTTTTTTTTTTGGTTTAAGTTTTATTTTTTATAATTAGGATTAGGTTTAGTTTTTTATTTTATTTTTTTAGGTTTACATTGTAGGTTATTATTTTACATTTATTTTTAGGATTTATTTTTTAGTTTAGGCTTAGGTTTATTTTTAGTTTATTTTATTTTATTCATTTTAAGTTTAGGTTTAGTTTATTTTAGGTTTAGGTTTTGGTTTTATTTATTTTTGTTTAGTTTATTTTAGTTTGGGTTCAGGTTTATTTTATTTTGTTTATTTTATTATTATTTTAGGTCTATGTTTTTTTTTTAGTTTAGGGTTTAGGCATTATTTACTATTTATTTTTAGGTTTTATTTTTAGGTTTATTTTTTAGGTTTAGGTTTTCATTTAGTATTTATTTTATTTTATCTTAGGCTTATTTAAATTTTATTTTAGGTTTAGTTTTTCTTTATTTAGGTTTTTTATTTTTAGGTTTATTTTATTTTATTTTTGTTTAGTTAAGGTTTTTATTTATTTTATTTTAGTTTAGTTTTTCTTTTCTATTTTATTTTGTTATTTAGTTTAGGCTTTTGTTTAGTTTTAGGTTTAGGATTAGGTTTTAGTTTAGGTTATTATTTTATTTTATTTTATTATTTTATTTAGGTTTAGGTTTTAAGGTTAGTGTTTATGGTTTAGGGTTTTAGGGTATAGGGTTTAGGGTTTAGGTTTAGTTTAGTGTTTAGGGTTTAGGGTTTAAGGTTTAGTGTTTAATGTTTTTTTATAGAGTTTAGGGTTTAGGGTTTAGGGTATAGGGTTTAAGGTTTAGGGTTTAAGGTTTTAGGGTTTAGAGTTTAGGGTTTATGGTTTAGGGTTTTATGATTTAGAATTTAGAGTTTAGGATTGTAGGTTTAGGGTTTAGGGTTAGTTTTATGGTTTAGTGTTTGGGTTAGGATTTTTTATTATTTTATTTTATTTTATTACGTAAGTACACTGGTAGGTTTAGGTTTATTTAGTTTATTTTTTTATTTATTTTAGTTTATTTTTTTTAATTTTTTATTTTACTTAGTTTAGCTTAGTTTTTTTATTTTAGTTTATTTTTTAGGTTTAGGTTTATTTTTTAGTATAATTTTAATTTTATTTTATTTTTTATTTTTAGGTTTAGATTTAGGTTTTTTATTTTATTATTTTAAGTTTAGGTTTTAGGTTTTCATTTTTGGTTTATTTTGGGTTTTATTTTTTAGTTTATGGTTTGGGGTTTTTTTTTAAAGAAAAATAAGTAAACTAGTAGGGTTTGGTTTATTTAGTTTATTTTTTATTTACTTTGGTTTACTTTATTTTTTATTTTTATTTAAGTTTATTTTTCTTTTTTTATTTAGTGTATTTTATTTATATTAGGTTTATTTATTTTAGTTTAGGTTTTGTTTATTTTAGTTTATATTTTAGGTTTAGGTTTTTTTTAGCATAATTTTATTTTTATTTTATTTTTTATTTTTAGGTTTAGGTTTAGGTTTTTTATTTTATCATTTTAAGTTTAGGTTTTAGGTTTTGATTTTAGCTTTATTTTTGGGTTTTATTTTTTAGTTTATGGTTTGAGGTTTTTTTTTAAAAAAATAAGTAATCTAGTATGGTTAGGTTTATTTAATTTATTTTTTATTTATTTTGGTTTACTTTATCTTTTATTTTTATTTAAGTTTATTTTTTTATTTAGTGTATTTTATTTATATTAGGTTTACTTATTTTAGTTTAGGTTTTTCTTATTTTAGTTTATTTTTTAGGTTTAGGTTTAAGTTTAGGCTTATCTTTTAGTTTAGTATTAATTTTATTTTATTTTTTAAGTTTAGGTTTTGTTTTTTATTGTTAGGTTTAGGTTTAAGTTTTTATTTTATTTTTTTAGGTTTAGGTTTTAGGTTGTTATTTTATATTTTTTTAGGTTTTCATTTTAGTGTTGGCTTAGGTTTATTTTTAGTTTATTTAGGTTTATGGTTTAGTTGTTATTTTTTATTTAATTTTAGGTTTTATTGTTAGTTTTATTTTTAATGTTTGGGGTTTTTGTTTAGTTTTTATTTTATTTTATCTTAGGTTTATTTTATTTATATAATAAGTTTAATTTTTATTTTATTTAGGTTATTTATTTATTTATTTATTTTTTAGTTTAGGTTTTTATTTATTTTATATTAGTTTAGTTTTTATTTTATATTATATTTTATTTTAGGTTTAGGTTTTAGTTTAGGTTTTTATTTTATTTTTATTTTATTTTTTAGGGAGTTTTAGGGTTTAGGGTTTAGGGTTTAGGGTTTAGGATTTATGGTTTAGTGTTTAGGGTTTATAGTCTTTAGGGTTTAGGGTTTAGAGTTTAGGGTTTAGGTGTTAGGTTTAGGGTTTAAGTTTTAATTTAGGGTTTAGGGTTTAAGATTTAGGGTTTAAGGTTTAAATTTTAAGGTTTTATTTTTTTTAATAGAGTTTAGGGTTTAGTGTTCAGCGTTTAGGGTTCAATGGTTTAAATTTAAAGGTTTAAGCTTTAGGTTTAAGGTTTAGGGTTTAGGGTTTAGGGTTTAGATTTTAAGGATTTAGGGTTTAGGGTTATAGGTTTAGGGTTTAAGGTTTTGGGTTAAGGTTTATTTATTTATTTAAATTAAGTAAAATGGTAGGTTTAGATTTATTTTGTTTGTTTTTTATTTATTTTAAATTATTTTAATTTTAATTTTTATTTTTATTTAGTTTAGTTTATTTATTTTACCTTAGGTTTTTTATTTTAGTTTATTTTTTAGGTTTAGGTTTAGGTTTATTTTTTAGTCTAGTTTTATTTTCATTATATTTTTTAGGTTTAGGTTTTATTTTTTATTTTTTAGCTAGGTTTTAGATTTTATTTTAGGTTTACTTTTTTGGTTTCATTTTAGTTTAGGTTTAGGTTTATTTTAGTTTATTTTATTTTATTTAGTTTAGGTTTAGGTTTAGGGTTCATTTAGTTTATTTTAGTTTAGGTTTAGGTTTATTTTATTTTTATTTTAGGTTTTGGTTTTTTTTTTAGTTTGGGATTTAGGTTTATTTTTTTATGTTTTGGTTTTTATTTAGTTTTTATTTTATTTTATTTTAGGTTTATTATATTTTTATTTTAGGTTTAGTTTTATTTTATTTAGGTTTTTTATTTTTTTAGTTTGGGTTTTTATTTATTTTATTTTAGTTTAGTTTTTATTTTTATTTTTTTTCTTTTAAGGTTTAGGTTTAGGTTTAGGTTTTGGTTTTAGTTTATGTTTTTATTTTATTTTATTTATTTTATTTTATTTTTGTTCAATTTTATTTATTTATTTTGTTTTTAAATTTTATTTAGTTTAGGTTTAGGTTTTAAGCTTTTTAGGGTTTAGGGTTTAGGGTTTAGGGTTAGTTTAAGGTTTGGGGTTTAGGGTTTAGGATTATTTATTTATTTTTGATAAAAACAAGGAAATTTCATTGCCAAAGGTTAAAGTCCTTAAGAGGGAAAATCCTCAAAACTAATGCTCAAGAGTTATAATCAACCTAGAGAAAATTCCCCAAACTACAAAAGTAAGAGAAAATAAAACCTAGAAAGAACAACAAAACAAAAGCAAAAAAAACATAATGACCATAAATAGAACAGAGGGAGAGTAGAAAGGTAAAGACAGAAAAGAAGAAAGAAGAAAAGAGAGAAAGATCAACGAAGAAAAAAGGTAGGGATGAAGAGTGAAAGAAAGGTTCAAGCTCAATATAGAAAAGGGGCAACCAAATTTTGTGAGCAACCAAACCCTAATCTAAAAGGCTACCAACCAAAGAGGAAAAGGAATATCCCACATGCCAACTAACCTCATAGAAATGCACCAGACCAAGTAGCAAAGTTAGCCAAGAATAATGGATAGCAGCCACCATCTTAGAAAGAGAAAATGAAATTAAGTAAATTTGACAAAAGCCAAACTAGCTTTATCTAAGTTAGAAAGGCCTCTTTATTACTTTGGAATATTATCATTGGAAAATAATGTAAAATAAAAATAATTACTTCCCAAGCGAGCAATAAAAAATCAGCACGAGCATTACCTTCCCTCAAAATATGAGTCATCTTAAAAGACAATTTAAAAATAATAGCTTTAATATTCCTGAGTAGAAAAATTGAGCATTACCCTTGTGATTTGAGGTAGTAACAACCATCTCGATCGATTCCAACCAAATGGAAAGAAAATTCTTCTCCAAACAAAGCTTAAGAGCTTGATAAACATCCATTAGTTCAACCATAATAATAGAAGTAGTAGAGAGAGGAGTGGAGAAAGCCAAGATAATACACCCAAGATTATTACGAAAAATACTGCCACAGCTAGATTTGTTAAGTGCAAAAGCCAAGATAATACCAAGATTAGTATGAAAAATACCACCACAACCAGTTGTTAAATTCAGAATAGGTGTTAATTTTAAAGGAAAATCCGGTAAATGATTTCATAAGGAGGCATGTCACAATAAGGAAACTTAATACCCAATTTAGAAGCAACAAATTTGCAACCTCTAAAATTAGTACCATTAAGAAGCGCAGCCTTATGCAAAGAAATTTTTTTTTCTTTAGTCCTATCAATAGTCCTCTTATGATTCATAGGCACATTATGATGTTTAGCATCATTTTCAAATAAATGAACCAAATCAAAGTAAAAATACAACAATTTTGATATGCCCTTTGATTATTAAGAAAGTAAGAGATAAGGGATTAAGGTAAAATTACCATTAAAAGAACTAATGTTGAATAAGTCCTCATCAATTTCAAACTTTAGAGGCAATAGCATTAACAAAACATGGCTAACATTCTCAATATGAAAAAAAAAACAAGCATTTAGAAGGAAGATAAAACCTTTCTCCAAAAGTAAAGAATCAATAGATAAAAATAAATTCTCCAAATAATAATAGAATAAGAGGTAGGAATAATGTTTTTCCAAATCTTAAAAAAGATAGGCGAAGAGGGTTTATTATCTTTAATATGGTGCCAAGTATCTTTAAAGGAAAAATCACCATTACTAGAAATGCTGGTAAAAACTTGATCAAAAATAATACCATTAATAGGAATCTTGGTGATATTATTACAAATAAAATCAAGAATCAAGTAAGACAAAAGAGAATGATTCCAATCACCATTTAAAATAGAATCCTTAACTTTCAAAGAAGAAGTAAAGTGAGTATTAAGCATAGAATCAATAGAGGATTCCCCCCATCCAATTATCTTGCCAAAAAAAAGAGGAGCCACTATTAATACCCCAGAAAATGAGAGAATCAGCTTTCCATTTAATAGCACAAAGGCATTTCCAACCAATAGAGTCACCATGCTTATAGCTACAACTTAAAGGATGTTTACCTTTGCAGTATTTGAAATTCATAAAATTAGCCCAAAGACTAACATTCTTTGGAAAATTCTACCAAAGTTTAAAAGAAAATCCATTAGTTGAATCCAACAAGGACCTGCAGCCAAGACCACCTTCAACTAAAGTACCACACATGTTATTCCAAGAGGGCCAATGAAGTATTTTGGCCAAAAGACTTGAGCCCCCAAAAAATTTATTAAAAAGTATTTTAATCTGCACAATAATAAGAGAAGTAGGAAAAATATTAAGTAGCAAATAAAAAGGAAGAGAGTAAAGAATAGTTTTAATAATAATTAATCTACCACCAAAAGATAAAAAATTAAATTCAAGGGTAGAAATCTTATTCTGAATGTTTTGGATAACCTCATCAAAAAGGTGAGACCTCTTAGGACCACAATATAAAGGAGAACCTAAATACTTGATAAGAAGACATTGATGAGAAAATCTAGTAATATCCTTTATTCTATTGATTATATGATCAAAAATAGAAACATAGGAGATAAAATAGCTTTTCTGAGTACTAATCAAGAGGCCACTTTCCTTTTCAAACTTATTTGAAAACACCATCAATTTTTTAACATATTGTAATGAGCCATTACAAAATATAATGAAGTCATCAGCAAAACTTGAGTGGGATATAGCCAAATCACCAAGATTCTTGAAATACATCCTAGAATTCCTCCCAAATAAAAAATTAAGCCAACGAGACAAATATTCACTAGCAATAATAAGAAGTGACAGAGAAAGAGTATCACCTTATCTAATACCTTGGGAAGACTAAAAGAAGCTAAAGTTTTCACCATTTATAACTAAAGAGAACCAAACATTACAAATGATATTGTTATCCAAAGAGATAAATTTAGTAGAGAAACTGAATAAAGAGAGAATGATGTTAACAAAATCCCAAGAAATGTTGTCATAAGCTTTGGTACTATCAAGTTTGAAAAGTAAATTGCCACCTATAGTTTTTACATTCAAATCATTAATTCTTTAAAGCAAGACATTGTTAGAGATAGTCCTACCATTCACAAAGTTAGTTTGATTAGAGAAATAATCTTAGGAAGAAATTTTACCAAGCCTATTAGTAATTTTAGAAATCATTATTAAAGAAAGTACAAAGACTAATAGGTCTAAAATCATTCTAAAATTATCTTTCTTGGAAATAAGAATAATATTTGTAAATTGAAGTATTTAGGATTAGAGTTCCAAAGAAAGAAATCCCTCCACATGATTTAATAATAAACCAAGGTTTTGGAAGAATAAAGTAGAATAGCCATCCGACCAAAAAAAATATTCATACCATTAAGAATATTAAAAATTTCCTCATCCGAAGGAGGAGAAACCAAGCAATCGTTATCCTCAAGAGACATAATAGAAGAAATGATAGATGGGTTAGATAACTAGTCAAGGTGACTATTTTTATTTAAAAAATCATTAAAATAGTTAATAGCAAAAGGAAAAATACTCTCTTTTTTGGTGATCCAAGAACCATCAGAATTCTTAATTTTAAGAATTTTCCCAAGAACTCTCCTTTTCATTACCAAAGCATGAAAATATTTGGTGTTTCTTTCGCCCTCTGTAAGATGTTTAGAAGTAGGCTTTTTCTCCAGTGGGTTTCTCATATACTAAAACATATATTATATTTAGTGGTTATTAAAAGAGGAATCATTAATAACAAGTTCTTCCAAATCTTTCACCTATTGTTCCATGTTCTTGATATTATCAAAAGATTTTGAAATAATTTCTATTCCACCAATTAATATGATGCTTAAGCCTTTTAGTTTAAGCCAAAATCTCTTCATTCCAAAGAATCATCGGAGCAAGAGCATACCAATTAAAATAGCCAAGAAAGCCACAATCTTGCAACCACATATTTTCAAAATGAAATTTTTTAATAACATTATTGTTATGAATAGCATCCTTAATGGAAATTAAAAGAGGAGCATGATCTGAGAGAGTTCTACTAAGGTGTTAAACCAAAGTCAAAGGCAAATGATTTAACCAAAAATTATTAAATAAGGCACGATCCAAATGTTGCCAAAGTCTATGATTATTCCAAGTGAAATGAGAGCCAATAAAACCAACATCATGCAGATTACACTCTAAGAACATATTCAAAAAATCTTCCATAGAATGTAAATTCAGCGAAGAACCCCCTTTTCTTTCATTCATAGAAAGGACCATATTGAAATACTCGCCAACAATCCAAGAATCAATAACAGTAGAAGAAAAAGTAGATAATTGATCCCAAAGAATCCTCCTCTCAATCTGCGACATAAAGAAAAGAGCCAAAAGCATGATAATGAGCAAAATAAATATCCACATTTACAACTTTATGAAAATCATTAATGACATTAACACAAAGAAAATTATTCCAAAATAACCAAATCTTATTGCTATTGTTGAAAAAAAATTTGGAGAAACCAACAATTCTAGTCTCATGCATAATTTTAGAAGAAAAAAATAAGAGGTTCAAGAATAATGAAGAAACTGACATTATAAACCCTACAATGGTTCTTAATCCTATTCCTAATAGAAAGAGTACCAATGCCTGAACATTTTAAAAAAATTAAAAATTAATTCTTATTAGGCAATGAAGATGAAGAAGATCGAGTCGATCTAGAAACTTTAGGAGGAAAAATTTTGAACTATTTTTTCTTTTTAACAAAAATAGTTTGGAAACTAGTTTCATTTCCCAAAAATTCATCATCAGAAGGAGCAATAGAACTCTTAATAGCTACAGATTTGGTAGGAGAATCCAATTGAAAAGGCACTAAAACATTAGTATCCATTAATTGAGAAGAAACCATAGGCAAAACATCATTAGAAATAACTTAGAAGGAACAAAAATTTGTTAAACAAACAAGAAGAACATCCATCTTATCCAAACCATCAACAACTTCCATATTAAAAAAAAAATTAAAATCATCCTTTTCTTTTAGAGGTTCTTGAAAATCAGAAAGAAAGACATTATCTTTAAAATTTTCAGGAGCTATATCACAATAATCATTAGTGGAGGAAACCAAAATCGGAATAAAATCATCTTGAATATTTCCAGAAAGCATAGGATCAATAGAAGCTAAAATCAGATTTCCATTCAAAGCATCATCATCATTTTTAGAAAAATTTTCAAAAGCATTCTGAGAAGTTAAAAAAATTCAATCAGCAACATCTTTTTCTTTTTTAGAAGACACAAAACTTTTATTTTTATTAGTTAGAAGATCTCTAGGTTGATCAATCAGCTTAGGATTTTTAATAAATTTTTTTCTAAGTTGAGGATGAGCTATGAAACAATCTAAAAAGCCATGGCCATGGGTTTTGTAGTGATTGCAGAAAGCAAGAAAGTTTTCAAATTCAACTGGTTGAAAGTACCCATACTTTTTGGACCCTATCCAAATCTCTTTAGGAAACTTCTTTATAACATAAATTTCAATAAGGATACTAGCAACTGAAGGGTGAGATTTAGCCATAGTTGCTTCATCGATTTGTAAAGGTCTACCAGAAATAGACCCAACTACATGAAAAATTAATAATTAACAAAATGAATCTAAGATTAGGCAAAAACAATAAACCAACACTATAAGAGATTTTCTTGAATGTCAAAAGGAGTCCATTTAAGGATACATTTGACAATTTTTTACATAATAAGATCGTGAGGAAAATATGGCTATAGTCAAGATCATTAGATAATTTATGAGGACACGATGACCATCCAACAAACCAACATAAAACATAATGGAAAGCTTTAAATAATGAAAGAAAAATCAAATATCATTCATATTAGGCTATCAAAATTAAAATTTGGCAATCAGAGTAAAAGCATAAGGCTCTGCAAGTTTCTCAATATCTAAATCAGAACACATTATTATCGGAGCTCCCTTAAATGTTGTATGAACAAGATTAATCAAAAATTTAGGGGTGTTTGAAGCATCTTTACTAGATAAGGAATCTTTGAAGGATTTATAAGAAGCAACCATAGATTTACCCAATAAATCATCAGTCCTAGGAGGAGTAGCTTTAGGCATCAATTTAGCCTTTCTAGACACCATCCACTCCAAGGCATTCAAACTAGTGGAGAAGAGGGGAATCGGCCAAAGGCCAAGGATTGAGAGCCTTACTAGTGAAGATCATCAAGGATCCATGGAAAAAGCTAAAGAAATGAGGGTTTTTTGAACACCAGGAAGCGGGAGGGAAAGGCATGCATGGGCTCCATGTTTAGGGTTTAGAGTTTAGGGTTTTGGTTTTAGGTTTAGGGTTTAGGTTTTAGTTTATGGTTTAGGGTTTTTGGTATTTATGTTTTAACAGAGAACAAATTAAGAATCAACATTTCTTCTTTTTGAATTCATAAACCAAGTAACACACCAAGTTTCCTAAAATACAAGCGATGACATAGATTAAAAATGAGCATGCATAGAGAAAATTAAAAACCCTAGATAACTAGAACTGTGTGTACTATAAAGACATAGTTCCATAAATAGCAGATCAAATTGGACAATTTTTAGTTTCTCCAATTCCCATCAAAACCACTGTGGCCTTTTGAGTAGTGGGATCCACCCTCATATCTATGATCTCTCCCTCTGCTATCACCATGGTTGTAACCTCCATTGCTCCTCCTGTCTCCATAACCACCACTGCTCTAACCACCACCTCCATATCTACTAACACCTCAAGATCCCCACCACCGTGATAATTGCACTTGAACCTCCACTGATCTTGAAGCTGGTTGGAGTGATCTTTTCCATCAAGGTTCGCCCATTCTTAGTGTTTTTTTAAATCAAAAGTGGGAGAAATTTATTGCCAAAAGAAAGATAAAGGTCCTTAAAAGGGATAAATCTCTAAACTATAGCTTAGAGAGCTATAATTAGCCTAAAGAGGTAAATCCCCTACCTATTATAAGAAAACCAAAGCAAAAGAAAGAAAAGACAAAAACTAAGAAAG
Source organism: Cymbidium sinense (assembly GCA_021442155.1). Lineage (NCBI taxonomy): Eukaryota > Viridiplantae > Streptophyta > Magnoliopsida > Asparagales > Orchidaceae > Cymbidium > Cymbidium sinense. The sequence continues at coordinate 659,558 of JAKCPB010000520.1, read as the reverse complement.
AAATAGCACAAAATTCCAAGAAGGGCAGCCAAAGCCATCTATATCATGAAATCTTCTAAGAGATGCACAAACCACCTACAACCCCAAAACTTGCCACAAACCTGCAAAGAAAGCAAGACAGAGATAAGCATCTTGAAATAAGGACAAGCTAAGTACACAAAAGGAACAAAAAGATAAAATTCTTAGATAAGGCTCAGGCTCACTCACATTCATCTCAAGGGATAACAAGATATGTGAGCATCCAAACTTCAGAAGATGGGTTACAATCACATATGGTGCTACTAGAAAGGATAATAGGAAACATCCAACCATCATAGCCAACTTACCTTGATTAAACCAAACCAACAGAGAGCCAAGTTCTAGTATCTATCATCAAGATTAAATAAGCAACTAATCAGCAAAACATATAGCCAAACCAGAGTAATGCAACCAACCAAACAAGATAGCAACCAAGAAATAGCCACCATCCAACCCACCCAAAACAAACAAATACCAAAGGTAAAGAACCAAAAATTCTATAGATCCATAAATCATCACACATAGCCAACCATCAATACCAACCATATAAACAAGAATGTAGAAATAATAGCAGAGCCTAGAATAGCTAAAACCACATAGTTTATCCCATAATAGAAAGAAATGACAAACCAATGGGCCATCCAATCAATACCATAAAATTTCAAAAAAAAAAACCATAAAGTATGGTACTGACTCAGGAGAGAGTAACTCATAGAAGGAAATCCATGGCCAAGCTCAACCAATAATCATGATATAGTTAAAACAATAGGCTAGAAAAACCCAACCATCATACCATCGAAAAGCTAGGGAAAAGGCAAACAAGTAAGCTTTGAAGCCTGCCAATCACTAGACCATCCTAAAACCAACCTAATAGGAGACCAACAAGAGGAGAGAGCCACCAAAACTAGAGGGAAACCAAAGCTCAATAGTACCAACCAGAAATAATCATGACCTCCATCAGAAGGAGATACCATTCTTAGGGATTAGGTTTAGGTTTAGGTTTATTAGGTTTTAAGGTTTAGGTTTATTTTTTAATTTATTTAGTTAATTTAGGTTTAGGTTTAGAGTTTGGGGTTAAAGGTTTAGGGTTTAGAGTTTAGGTTTTAGGGTTTAGGGGTTACGATTTAAGGTTTAGGATTTAGGGTTTTAGGGTTTATAATTTTAGGGTTAGGGTTTAGGGTTTAGGGTTTAGGGTTTTTTAGGGTTTAGGGTTTAGTGTTTAGGGTATAGCATTGTAGGTTTAGGTTTAAGGGTTTAGGGTTTAAGATTTAGGGTGTATGATTTTTTCTTAAATTAAACCAGGAGTAGGTTTATTTAGTTTATTTTTTATTTATTTTAGTTTATTTTAATTTTTTTCATTTAGTTTATTTTATTTATTTTAAGTTTATTTATTTTAATTTAGGTTTATTATTTTAGTTTATTTTTTATGTTTAGGTTTAGGTTTAGGTTTATTTTTAGTTGAGTTTTATTTTTATTTATTTTTTAGGTTTATATTTTTTTAGGTTTAGGTTTAGGTTTTTATTTTAGGTTTATTTTTAGGTTTTATTTTTTTAGTTTAGGTTTAGGTTTTTTTTAGTTGATCTTTTTATTTAGTTTAGGTTTAGGTTTAGGTTTTATTTATTTTAGTTTAGGTTTAGGTTTATTTGATTTTATTTATTTTATTTTTTACTTTAGGTTTATTTTTTTATTTTAATGTTTAGGTTTTATTTTAAGGTTTATTTTTTAGGTTTAGGTTTTTATTTTATTTTATTTTAGGTTTATTTTATTTTTATTTTATATTTAGTTTTTATTTTATTTAGGTTTTTTATTCTTAGGTTTATTTTATTTTTTAGCTTAGTTTAGGTTTTTATTTATTTTGTTTTATTTTATATTTAGGTTTAGGTTTAGGTTTAGGTTTTAGTTAATGTTTTTATTTTATTTTATTTTATTATTTTATTTAGGTTTAAGTTTATTTATTTATTTTATTTTTAGGTTTTATTTATTTTATGTTTAGGTTTTTAGGTTTATAGGGTTTAGTGTTTAGGGTTTAGGGTTTAGGGTTTATGGTTTGGGGTTTAGTGTTTATGGTTTCGGGTTGTAGGTTTTAGGATTTAGGAATTACGATTTAGGGTTTACGGTTTGGGGTTTTAGTGTTTAGGGTTTAGGGTTTAGGGTTTAGGGTTTAGGTTTTACGGTTGTAGGTTTAGAGTTTAGGGTTTTTAGTTTTTTTTTTAAGTAGAGAACAAATTTAGATTCAGCATTTCTTCTATTCGATTTCATCAATCAAGTCACACACCAAGTTTTCTAAGACACAACAGCATAGATAAAATGAACACACATAGAAAACCAAAACCATGAACTAATGTCTCTACTATAAATGCAGTTCCATGCAAAGCGGATCGGATCGCCATTCTTGATTTCTCAGTTCTTAGACCACGGCCTTTTGAGTAGCGGGATCCACCATCATATCCCTAATCTCTTTGTCTGCCACAACTATGGCTGTAACTTTCATCACTCCTCCCACATCCATAACCACCATTGCTCTGACCACCACCTCTATATCTACCAGCACCTCCAGATCACCCACCTCCACTCCAATAACTGCCACCTCTACCTTCACCTCAACTACCATATCTAGACTAAACCTAGTTGACGGTGATGTTCTTACCATCAAAGTTCTACACATTCTTAGGGTTTAGGTTTAGGTTTCATTTTATTTTTGTTTGGGTTTAGGTTTATTTTTTAATTTATTTAGTAACTTTGGGTTTAGGTTTAGGGTTTAAGATTTATGATTTAGGGTTTATGGTTTAGGGTTTAGGGTTTAGGGTTTAGGTTTTATGCTTTTAGGGTTCAGGGTTTAAGGTTAGGGTTTAAGGTGTAGGGTTTAGGGCATAGTGTTTAGGCTTTAGGGTTTAGGGTTAGTTTAGGGTTTAGGATCTAAGGTTTAAGATTTAGGGTTTTGGGTTTTAGGTTTTGGGTTTAGGGTTTAGGGTTTGAGTTTAGGGTTTAGGGTTTAGGGTTTTAGGGTTTAGGATTGTTTAGGGTTTAGGGTTTTTTTTTGGAAAATGTTAGAATTTTATTACCTTAAATGGAAAAGATATAATGTCTTTAAAAGCGGTAAAGCTCTAAAATTCTACTACTCTCAGAGCTACAAGAAACTTTGAGAGCTAAACCCCAATTTAAGTACAGTAGAAAAAGATAAGAAAACAAAAGAGCTAATATAGCACAACCAGAGCATAATAGAAAAAGAGAGAGTAAAACTAAAGTAAATCTTGAAAATAGAAAAAGGATGAGTCAGCAGTAGTTCATGATTCCGTTAAGAAAGCAAGATAAGCAAGATCCATAATAACAATACTTAGGTTGACTGAGCAAGGACCATTCCCTCTATAAAGTTCCAACATGTAAAAAAAATCTGCAAAACACTACAAGGGCTAAAATCATAGCTAAAAAGGATAAGGATAAAGAGTGGAAAATGAGAGAGTTGAGAAAGAGAAGGCATAAGCTAAGTTAGGATCATCTTAAGGGGCAACAATACATATGATTATCCAACCTTCATAAAAAAGGGTTACAATCATATGTAATGCTACCAGCCAGAGAGAAGAGGTGAGTAACATCAAAGCCATCTTAGCCAACATACCTGATATAAGCAAACATCCAAGGCCAGTAGTCCATAGAGCTCCAGATCCATCACCATTAAGCAAAGAGCAATAACCGACACCAGCGACCAAACCACAACCATAATGAAAATAATAATAATTACAATAAGGAGGGAACAAAGTTAGAACACCAACAACCATTAACCAAATACCCATCAAGCTCCAAACTAGGAAAACCAGAATAGCCATCAATAACCACCAATGCTAATTAATAGAGAAACAACCAACAAAACCAAGATAGGAGCCCTCAAGACAAAGTCCTAACAATAGTCCTTAACTAGGGGTGAGCAACCACAAATGACTAAATAGCTTAGAAATGAAACCAACAACTGAAGAAAACATAAGCTGTAGCTAGTGCAAATCACCAGAAGACAAAACAACCACTCAAAAGGGGTTGAAAGGCAGCCACCAACAACTAAAAACCATAAAGTCCAATCTAAAAGCATCAATAAAGATTCATCTAGCATAGCAAAAGGCTCTAACAAATTATCGGGTTTAGGTTTTAGTTTATTGTTTAGGGTTTTTGGTTTTTTTAATAGAGAACAAATTTAGATTCAACATTCCTTCTTTCTGATTTCATCAATCAAGTAACACACCAAGTTTTCTAAAGCACAACTGATGACATAGATAAAAAATGAGCATGCATAGAGCAAATCAAAAACCTTAGATAACTATAATTGTCTCTACTATAAAGTCATAGTTCTATAAGGAGTAGATCGGATGGATCATTCTTCAATTTCTTTAGTTCCTATCAAAACCACCCTGAGATCTCAAGTAGCGGGATCCACCATCATATCATTGAGCTCTCCCTCTCAGTTTGTAACCTTCCATCCTCCTCCTCCACTTTCGACCACCACCTCCATATCCACCAACCGCTCTAGATACCCCACCACCATTAGGATAACCACCACCTCCACCTTCACCTCCACTTCTAGAGCTAGACTGAGCCTGGTTGACGGTGAAGTTCCTATCGTTAAGGTTCTACCCATTCTTAGGGTTTAGGTTTAGGTTTATTAGGTTTTAGGATTTAGGTTTATTCTTTAATTTATTTAGTTACTTTAGGTTTAGGTTTAGGGGTTGGGGTTTAGGCTTTATGGTTTAGGGTTAGGGTATAGGGTTTAGGGTTTATGATTTAGGGTTTTAAGGTTTATGCTTTTAAGGTTTAGGGTTTAGGGTTTAGGTTTAGAGTTTAGGGTTTAGGGTTTTTTAGGTTTTAAAGTTTAGGGTATAGGGTTTAGAGTTTAGGGTTTAGGGTTTAGGGTTGTAGGTTTAGAGTTTAGGGCTTAGGGTTTGGTGTTTAGAATTTTGAGTTTATGGTTTTTTTTAAATAAATCGGTAGGTTCAGGATTATGTAGTATATTTAGTTTATTTTTTATTTATTTTAGTTTACTTTATTTTTTATTTTTATTTAATTTATTTTTTTATTTTAGTTTAGGTTTTTTATTTTAGTTTATTTTTTAGGTTTAAGCTTAGGTTTATTTTTTAGTTGAGTTTTATTTTATATTTTATTTTTTAAGTTTAGGTTTTATTTTTTAATTTTTTGTTTAGGTTTATGATTTAATTATATTTTTTAAGTTTAGGGTTTAGGATTTTATTTTAGGTTTATTTTTTGTTTTATTTTTTAGTTTATGTTTAGGTTTATTTTTAGTTTATTTTATTTTGTTTAGTTTAGGTTTAGGTTTGGTTTAGTTTATTTTAGGTTTAGGTGTAGGTTTTATTTATTTTAGTTTAATTTAATTTAGTCTAGGTTTAGGATTATTTTATTATTTTATTTTATTTTTATTTAAGGTTTATGATTTATTTTAGTTTGGGGTTTAGGTTTTATTTTTTATTTAGTTTTAGGTTTTATTCTTAGGTTTATTTTTAAGTTTAGGTTTTATTTAATTTATATTTTAAGTTTATTTTATTTTTTTCTTTATGTTTACTTTTTATTTTATATAACATTTTTATTTTTAGGTTTATTTTAACTTTTTAGTTTAGTTTTCATTCTTATTTAATTTATTTTAATTTATTTTTGTTTTGAGGTTTAGGTTTAGGGTTTAGTTTAGGTTTTATTTTATTTTATTTTATTTTTTATTTTATTTAGGTTTAGGTTTTTTATTTATTTTAATTTTAGGTTTTAATTAGTTTTGGTTTAAGTTTCTAGGTTTTTAGGGTATATGGATTAGGGCTTAGGGTTTAGGGTTTAGGGTTTAAAGTTTAGGGTTTTAGGGTTGAGGGTTTTAGGGATTAGTTTTTGAGGTTAGGGTTTAGAGTTTAGTGTTTAGTGTTTATTGTTAAGACTTTAGGATTTAAGGTTTTTATGGTTAAGGGTTTAGGGTTAACTTAGAGGTTAGGGTTAGATTAGGGTTTATGATTTAGGGTTTAGGGTTTAGGCTTTAGGGTTTAGGGTTTTTAGATTTTATGAATAGTTTAGGGTTTAAGGTTTAAGGTTTTAGGGTGTACGATATAGAGTATAGGGTTTAGGGTTTAGGGTTTAGGGTTTATGGTTTAGTGTTTAAGGTTAGCTTATGGTTTAGGGTTTAGGGTTTTTTAGGGTTTAGTGTTTTGTGTTGTAGGTTTAGGGTTTAGGGTTTAGGATTTAGTATTTAGGGTTTAGGGTTTAGGGTTTAGGGTTATTTTTAAATTAAGTAAACTAGTAGGTTTAGGTTTATTTAGTTTATTTAGTTTATTTAATATTTTTATTTAGGTTTCTTTTTTATTTTTATTTAGTTTAGTTTACAAATTTTATGTTTATTAATTTTAATTAAGGTTTTTTATTTTATTTTATTTTTTAGGTTTAGGTTTCGGTTTATGTTTCTTTTTAGTTTAGTTTTATATTTATTTTATTCTATAAGTTTAGGTTTATTTTTTATTTTTAGGATTAGATTTTGTTTTTTATTTTCTTTTTACAGGATTACATTTTAAGTTTTTATTTTAGGTTTATTTTTAGGTTTTATTTTTTAGTTTAGGTTTAGGTTTATTTTTAGTTAATTTAATTTTATTTAGCTTAGGTTTAGGTTTTGATTTACTTTATTTTAGGTTTAAGTTTTGGTTTTATTATTTTAGTTTAGTTCATTTTAGTTTAAGTTTAGGTTTATTTTATTTTTATTTTAGGTTTAAGTTTTTTTCTTTAGTTGAGGATTTAGGTATTTTTTATTTATTTTTAGGTTTTTTTATTTTTAGGTTTTTATTTAAGTTTTAATTTATTTTATTTTTGGTTTATTGTTTTTTATTTTTCGTTTAGTTTTTATTTTATTTAGGTTTTTTATTCTTATGTTTATTTTATTTTCATGTTTAATTTGGTTTTTTACTTATTTTATTTTAGTTTTTTTATTATTTTATTTTTTTAAATTTTAAGTTTTAGTTTAGGTTTTTAGTTTATTTTATTATTTTATTTTATTTATGTTTAAGTTTTTTATGTATTTTATTTTTAGGATTTTTTTTAATTTAGGTTTTGGTTTTTATGTTTTTAGGTTTTTAGGTTTTTAGGTTTTAGTGTTTAGGGTTTAGGGTTTATGATTTAGGGTTTTATGGTTTAGGGTTTTAGAGTTTAGTATTTTGGCTTTAGGAATTAGGGGTTTTATGGTTTAGGGTTTAGCGTTTAGGGTTTTTTTAAAAAAAATTAAGTATACCAGTAGGTTTAGGTTTATTTAGTTTATTTTTTATTTATTTTAGTTTAATTTATTTTTATATTTTTATTTAAGTTTATTTTTAATTTATATTTATTTTAGTTTATTTTTGTTCATTTATGTTTTTATTTTAGTTTATTTTTTAGTTTTAGGTTTAGGTTTAGGCTTATTTTTTAGTTGTGTATTATTTTCATTTTATTTTTTAGGTTTATGTTTTATTTTTAATTATTATGTTTAGGTTTAAGTTTAGGTTTAGGTTTTTATTTTATTTTTTTAGGTTTAGATTTTATGTTTTTATTTTATTCAGTTTATTTTAGTTTAGGTTTAGGTTTATTTTATTTTATTTATTTCATTTTTATTATAAGTTTAGGTTTTTTTTAAGTTTAGGGTTTAGCTTTTATTTTTTTTGTTTATTTTTCGGTTTTATTTTTTTTGTTAAGGATTTTATTTAGTTTTTCTTTTATATTATTTTAGCTTTATTTTAGGTTTATTTTATTTTTATTTTATGTATAGTTTTTATTTTATATAAGTTTTTTATTTTGAGGTTTATTTTAGGGATATTTTGGGTTTTATTTATTTTTGTTTAGTTTATTTTAGATTAGGTTTTGGTTTATATTATTTTGTTTATCTTATGTTTAGGTTTTTTTTTTACTTTAGGGAATAGGTTTTTTTTTAAATTTATTTTTTTAGGTTTGGGATTAATTTAGTTTTTATTTTATTTTATTTATGTATTTTTTATTATGCATTTAGGTTTTATTTTATTTAGGTTTTCATTTTAGGTTTATTTTATTTTTTTATTTTAATTTAAATTATTATTTATTTTATTTTAGATTAGTTTATAATTTTTATATTTTATTTTATTTTTAGGTTTTAGTTTAGGTTTTAGTTTAGGTTTTTATTTTATTTTATTTTATTTTATTCATGTTTATATTTTTTTATATTTTTTTTATTTTTAGGTTTTATTTAGTTTAGGTTTAGGTTTTAGGATTGGTAAGACAGGGTTGTGGGGTTTTAGGGTTTAGTGTTATAGAGATGAGGTTTGGATGAGTGTTTAGGATTTTGTATTTTAGGGTTTAGGTGGTAGATAAGATTAGGAGTTATTTGGTTTTTGTTTTGATTAGGGTAGATGCATTAGATTTTTATGTTTAGGTTAAAAGACTTTATGTATTTTATCTTAATATTTTTAATTTGATTCATGTTTGGGATTAAGGCTTATTTTTTAGTTTAGGTTTAGGTTTATTTTATTATTTTATTTTATTTTTATTTTAGTGTTTATTTAGGTTTTTTTTTTTATTTTAGGGTTTATTTTAGGTTTTATTTTAGGTTTTAGGTTTAGGTTTTAGGTTTTATTTAGTTTTATTATTTTAGAATGTAGGTTTTGATTTTATTTTTAATTTTTTTAGTTTATTATGTTTACTTAGTTTATTTTTTTATTTATTTTAGTTTAGTTTATTTTATTTTTTTACTTAGTTTATTTTTTAATTTTAATTTAGGTTTTTATTTTAGATTATTATTTAGGTTTAGGTTTAGGTTTAGGTTTATTTATCTATTTAGATTTATTTTTATTTTATTTTTTAGGTTTAGGTCTTATTTTTTATTTTTAAGGTTAGGTTTAGTTTAAAATTTAGTTTTAGGTTTTGGTTTAGGTTTAAGTTTACTTTTCAATTTAGTTTTATTTTTATTTTATTTTTTAGTTTTATATTTTATTTTTTATTTCTAGGATTAGGGTTAGGTTTTAGGTTGGGGTTTTAGGTTTTTATTTTAGGCTTAATTTTTAGTTTAGGTTTATGTTTATTTTTAGTATTTTTTTATTTTATTGAGTTTAGGTTTAGATTTAGGTTTTGCTTTATGTTTTATTTATTTAGTTTATTTTATTTTAGTTTAGGTTTAGGTTTATTTTTTTATTTTAGGTTTAGATTTTTTCTTTAGTTTAGGGTTTAGGATTCATTTTTTATTTAGTTTTAGGTTTCTTTTTTACATTTAGGTTTTTATTTTATTTTGTTTTAAGTTTACATTAGGTTTATTTTATTTTAATTTTTTATTTAGTTTTTATTTTATTTAATTTTTTCTTAGGTTTATTTTATGTCTATTTTGGGTTTTATTTATTTTACTTTAGTTTATTTTATTTTAGGGTTAGGTTTATTTTATTTTGTTTATTTTATGTTTAGGTTTTTTTTTTTTAATTTATGGAAAAGTTTTGGTTATTTTTTAGGTTTTAATTTTAGGTTTATTTTTTAGGTTTAGGTTTTATTTAGTTTGAATTTTATTTTATTTAGATTTTTTATTTTTAGGTTTTTCTTACTTTTTTGGTTTAGTTTATTTTTTTAATTATTTTATTTTAGATTAGTTTTTATTTTTTATTTTATTTTATTTTTTGGTTTAGGTTTAGGTTTAGGATTTAGTTTAGGTTTATATTTTAGGTTATTATTATTACTTATTATTATTATTTAGTTTAGTTAATTAGTTTATTAGTTTTGTTATTATTAGTTTAGTTTATTAGTTTGTTTATTAGTTTATTAGTTATTAGTTTATTAGTTATTAGGTTTAGGTTATTAGTTAATTCTTATTAGTTTTATTTAGTTTATTATTAGTTTTATTTTTTTAATAGTTATTATAAGGTTTGTTAGTTTATTTTTTATTAGTTTATTAGGTTTTATTAGTTAGTTATTAGTTAGTTTTTGTTTAATTTTATTATTTGTTTATTAGTTTTTATAGTTATTGTTTAGTTGTTATTATTAGTTTTATTCATTTAGTTATTAGTAATTTTACTTTAGTTTAGTTTATTATTATTAGTTTTATTAATTTAGGTTTTGGGGTTTAGTGTTTAGTTTATTTAGTTTTATTATTATTATTATTATTATTATTATTATTGTTATTATTAGTTAGTTTAATTATTAGTTGTTTATTTAGTTAATTTAGTCATTATTAGTTTATTATTATTAATTAGTTATTATTAGTTTTTATTTAGTTAATTATTATTTATTAGTTTAGTTAGTTTAGTGTTTAGTTTAGTTTAGTTTTAGTTATTTTTTATTTAGTTTATTATTATTTTTATTGATTAGTTAGTTAGTTTAATGTTATTAGGTTTTATTATTATTTAGAGTTTTTTTTATTATTTTTTTTTTTAGTTTAGTTTTATTTTTATTATTAGTTATTACTTTATTAGTTTAGTTAGTTTTTAAGTTTATTATTATTAGTTAGTTTATTATGTTTGTTTTATTATTAGGTTTGTTTACTATTTAGTTTTTTATTTATTATTTGTTTTGTTATTAGTTTAGTTAATTATTATTATTATTATTATTTAGTTATTAGTTTATTTAGTTTAGTTTATTATTAGTTTATTAGTTTTATTGTTGTTATTAGTTGTTTTATTTTAGTTTATTAGTTTTTTGAGTTTTCTTATTAGTTTTAGTTATTATTATTTAGTTAGTAGTTTATTAGTTTACTTTAGTTATTAGTTAGTTATTATTATTAGTTATTTATTAGTATTTACTTAATTTATTAGTTTTATTTTATTAGTTATTAGTTTTAGTTTACTCAGTTTAGTTATTGGGTTTAATTTTTTATTACTTAGTTATTTATTAGGTTAGTTATGTTTAGGGTTTAAGTTTATTAGTTAGTTATTATTATTAGTTATTTATTTATTATGGTTTAGTTTAGTTAGTTTATTTGTTTTATTTTGGTTATTTGTTTAGGTTTAGTTTAGTTTTTATTAGCTCTATTAGTTTAGTATATTTTTAGTTAGTTTATTAGTGGGGTTCTTTTGTTTATGTTTAATTTAGTTATTAGTTTGTTTATTAGTTTAGTTAATTTTTATTATTATTAATTTATTAGTTTATTAGTTATTATTTAGTTAGTTTAGTTTAGTAAGTTTTACTAGTTTTTGCTTTAGTTTATTATTAGTTTTTTATTTGTTATTAGTTTATTAGATTTACCTTATTATTTATTAGTTTTAGTTTTAGTTAGTTTAGTTTCATGTTTTATTAGTTTAGTTTTAGGGTTTAGGGTTTCGGGTTTGGAGTTTAGGGTTTTAGGGTTTAGGGTTTAGGGTTTAGGGTTGTAGGTTTAGGGTTTAATATTAGTTTTAGGGTTTAGCATTTAGGGTTATGGTTTTATTTTATTATATATATATATATATATATATATATATTAGGGTTTAAGGTTTTTGGTTTTTTTTAATAGATAACATATCCACATTCAACATTTCTTCTTTTTTATTTCATCGAAGTAACACCAAGTTCTCTAAGACATAAGTGATGACATAAAAAATGAGCACACATAGAACAAATCAAAAACCCTAGAAAACTAGAACCGTCTCTACTGTAAAGACACAGTTCCATAAGTAGCAGATCGGATCGACCGTTCTTCAATTTCTCTAGTTCCCATCAGAGCCACCCTGGCCTCTCGAGTAGTGGGATCCAGCATCATATCCCTAATCTCTCGCTCCACCACCACCATGAATGTAACCTCTGTCCCTCCTCCTACCTCCATAACTACCAGTGCTCCAACCACCATCTCCATAACCACTAGCACCACCAGATCCCCCACCACCACTCAGCTGCCTCGCCTTATCCTCACTCCTTCTAGATCTGCAGCGGTTGAGGTGATGTTCCATCATCAAGGTTCTGCCCATTCTTAGGGTTTAAGTTTAGGTTTAAGTTTATTAGGTTTTAGGGTTTAGGTTTATTTTTTAATTTATTTAGTTACTTTAGGTTTAGGTTTAGGGTTTAGGGTTTAAGGTTACAATTTAGAGTTTAGGGTTTAGGGCTAAAGTTTATGTTTTTAGGGTTTAGGGTTAGGGTTTAGGGTTTAAGGTTTAGGGTTTAGGGTCTAGAGTTTAGAGATTAGGGTTTAGGGGTTTTTAGGGTTCAGAGTATAGGGTTTAGGATTGTAGGTTTAATTTTGTAGGTATAGGGGTTAGAGTTACTTTTATTATTTAGGGTTTTTTAAAATTAAGTAAACTAGGTGGTTTAGGTTTATTTAGTTTATTTATTTCATTTTTATTTTTATTTATGTTTTTTTTTTAATTTATTTTCTCAATTTTAGACTTATTTATTTTAGTTTAGGTTTTTTATCTTAGTTTATTTTTTAGGTTTAGGTTTATGCTTAGGTTTACGTTTTAGTTGAGTTTTTTTTATTTTAGGTTTAGGTTTCATTTTTTATATTTAGGTTTAGGTTCAGTTTTATTTTATTTTTTTTAGGATTAGGTTTTAGTTTTTTATTTTAGGTTTATTTTTAAGTTTTAATTATTTAGCTTAGGTTTAGGTTTACTTTAGTTGAGTTTTATTTTATTTTATTTTGTTTGTTTAGGTTTTATTTTTAATTTGTAGGTTTAGGTTTAGGTTAAGGTTTTTATTTATTTTTTTAGGTTTAGGTTTAGTTTTATTTTTATTTTATTTTATTTTATTTAGTTTAGGTTTATGTTTAAGTTTAGTTTATCTTAAGTTTAGGTTTAGTTGTTATTTATTTTAGTTTATTTTAGGTTTATTTTATTTTATTTATTTTATTTTTATTTTAGGTTTATTTTTTTAGTTTAGGCTTTAGGATCTATTTTTTATTTATTTTTATGTTTATTTTTTAGGTTTAGATTTTTATTTATTTTTTATTTTATTTTCATTTTACATTTAGTTCTTATTTTATTTAGATTTTATAATTCTTGGGTTTATTTTATTTTTTAGTTTAATTTAGGTTTTTATTTATCTTATTTTAGTTTATTTTTATTTTTAATTTAATTTTATTTTTAGGTTTACGTTTAGGTTTTAGTTTATGTTTTGATTTTATTTTAATTTTTTATTTAGGTTTAGGCTTACTTATTTATTTGATTTAATTTAGGTTTCAATTTTTAGGTTTTTAGGTTTTTAGGGTTAGATTTTAGGGTTTAGGGTTTAGGGTTTTAGAGTTTAGGGTTTAGGGTTTTAGGCTTTAGGGTTTAGGGTTAAGTTTGTGGTTTAGGGTTTAGGGTTTTGTGTTTAGGCTTTAGGGTTTACAATTTTTAAGGTTTAGTTTTTAAGGTTTAGGGTTTAGGGTTTGGGGTTAGCTTAGGGTTTAGGGTTAGTTTAAGGTTTAGGTTTAGGGTTTAGGGTTTGTTTAAGATTTAGGGCTAAGGGCTTTAGGGTTTTAGGGTTTAGTGTTTATGGTTTAGGGTTTAGGGTTTAGGGTTTATTTTAGTGTTTAGGGTTTAGGGTTTAGGATTTAGGGTTTAGGTTTAGGCTTTAGGGTTTAGGGGTTTTTTTTTAAACTAAGTAAACCAATAGGTTTAGGTTTATCTAGTTTATTTTTTCTATTTATGTTTATTTTTATTTTTATTTAGTTTAGTTTATTTTTTTCAACTTTATTTATTTTAGTTTATATTTTAGGTTTAGGTTTTGGTTTATGTTTATTTTTTAGTTTAGTTTTATTTTTATTTTATTTTTTAGGTTTAGGTTTTATTTTTTTATTTTTAGGTTTAAGTTTAGGTTTTATGTCTTTATTCTAGGTTTATTTTTGGGTTTTATTTTTTAGTTTAGGTTTAGGTTTATTTTTAGTTTATTTTATTTTATTTATTTTATGGTATAGGTTTAGTTTATTTTAGGTTTAGGTTAATGTTTTATTTATTTTAGTTGAGGTTTAGGTTTATTTTATTTTGTTTATTTGAGGTTTAGGTTTTTTTTAGTTTAGGGTTTACATTTTATTTTTTATTTTATTTTAGGTTTTATTTTTATGTTTATCTTTTAGGTTTAGGTTTTTATTTAATTTTTATTTTTTTATATTAGGTTTATTTTATTTTAGTTTTATGTTTTGTTTTTTATTTTATTTAGGTTTATTTTTTTTATATGTTTTGGTCTTTATTTATTTAAATTTAGTTTAGTTTTAGTTTTTATTTTTATTTTATTTTATATTTAGGTTTATGCTTAGGTTTAGGTTTAGGTTTAGATTTTAATTTAGGTTTTATCTTATTGTATTTTTTATTTTATTTAGGTTTAGTTTTTTTATGTTCTTTATTATTAGTTTATATTTAGTTTGGTTTTTTTTTTTTTAGGTTTTTAGGGTTTAGGGTTTAGGGTTAGGGTTTATGGTTTAGAGTTAGTTTATGGTTTAAAGTTTATGGTTTGGGGTTTAGGGTTTAGGATATAGGGTTTAGGGTTTAAGGTTTAGGGTTTAGGGTTTAAGTTTTAAGGTTTAGGGTTTAGGGTTTAGTGTTTTAGGATTTAGGGTTTATGGTTTAAAGTTTAAGGTTTAGGGTTTAAGTTTTAGGATTTAGGGTTTAGGGTTTTGTGTTTTAGGATTTAAGGTTTAGGGTTTTGTGTTTTAAGATTTAAGGTTTAGGGTTTAAGGTTTAGTGTTATAGGATATAGGGTTTAGGGTTTAAGGTTTATGGTTTTTAGGGTTTAGGGTGTAGAGTTTAGGTTTTAAGTTTAGGGTTCATGTTTTAGTTTATGGTTTAGGGTTTTTGGTTTTTTTTAATAGAGAATAAATTCAAATTCAAAATTTCTTCTTTTTTGATTCATCAACCAAGTAACACACTAAGTTTTTTAAGACAAAAGAAACAACATAGTTTAATAATGAGCACACATATAGAAAATCCAAAACTCTAGATAACCAGAACCATCTCTACTGCAAAAACACAGTTCCATAAGCAGTAGATTGGATTGGATGTTCTTTAATTTCTCTAGTTCCCATCAGAACCACCCCGGCCTCTCGAGTAGCGAGATCCACCATCATATCCCCAATCCCTCCTCCCACCATTACAACGGATGTAACCTCCATTGCTCCTCCCACCACCATAACCACCACTACTCCGACCACCCCTCCATATCCACCAGCACGTCCAGATCCCCCACCACCACTATGATAACTGCCACCTCCACCTTCGCCTCCACCGCCTGATCTAGGCTGATCCTGGTTGTCGATCATGTTCCTACCATCAAGGTTATGCCCATTCTTTGGGTTTGGGTTTAGGTTTAGGTTTATTAGGTTTTAGGGTTTAGGTTTATTTTATAATTTATTTAGTTACTTTAGGTTTAGGTTTAGGGTTTGGGGCTTAGGGTTTAGGATTTAATGTTATGGTTTAGGGTTTAAGGTTTAAGGTTTAGAGTTTAGGGTTTAAAGTGTTAGTCTTTATGTTTTTAATGTTTAATGTTTAGGGTTAGGGTTTAGGCTTTACGATTTAGTATTTTTTGAGGTTTAGGGTTTAGGAGTTAGGGTTTAAGGTTTTGTTTTAAAAAAAAATTAAGTAAATCGGTAACTTTAGGCTTATCAAGTATATTAAGTTTATTTTTTAAATATTTTAGTTTACTTTATTTTATAGTTTTATTTAGGTTTATTTTTATTATTATTTATTTTAGTTTATTTATTTTAGGTTTAATTATTTTAGTTTAGGGTTTTTATTTTAGTTTATTTCTTAGGTATATGTTTAGGTTTAAGTTTATTTTTTGGTTGAGTTTTATTTTTATTTTTTAAGTTTAGGTTTTATTTTTTATTTTTAGGTTTAGATTTTTATTATATATTTTACATTTAGGTCTTAGGTTTTTATTTTATGTTTATTTTTAGTATTTATTTTTTAATTTAGGTTTAGTTTTATTTTTAGTTTATTTTATTTTATTTAGTGTAAGTTTAGGTTTAGGTTTAATTTATTTTAATTTCAGGTTTATGTTTTATTTATTTCAGTTTAGGTTTAGGTTTATTTTATTTTGTTTATTTTATGTTTATTTTAGGTTTAAGTTTTATTTTTTATTTATTTTTAGGTTTATTTTTTAGGTTTAGGTTTTTATTATAATTTATTTAAGGTATATCATATTTTTATTTTACATTTATTATCAATTTTATTTAGGTATTTTTATTCTTAGGTTTATTTTATTTTTTCAGTTTAGTTTAAGATTTTATTTATTATATTTTACTTTATTTTTACTTTTTTTTATTTTATTTTATTATTTTCTTTAGGTTTATGTTTAAGTTTAGGTTTTTATTTTATTTTATTTTATTATTATATTTAAGGTTAGGTTTTATATTTATTTTATTTTTATGGTTTTAGGTTTTTAGGGTTTAGGGTTTAGGGTTTTAACATTTAGGGATTTAGCATTTTGGGTTTAATGTTAGTTTAATGCTCAGGGTGTTTAGAGCTTTAGGTCAGGGGCCTTAGGTTTAGGGTCAGTGGCTCATGTCACCAGGTCAGGATCAGCTCAGCTTTAGGTTTAAGCCCAGGCCCAGCCTTTAAGTTACGCCTCTCAGCCCAAGGTTTAGGGCCTGGGGTAGTGCCTGGGTTTTAAAGGAGGTCAGGATCAGCCTGATTTTAGGGTTTAGATTTAGTAGTCAGGTCAGCCTGAGTCAGGTCAGTGGTTTTGGTTTATGGCCCAGGGTGGTGGGTGCCAGGGCAGTGGCCAGTGGAAGCCTAAGGTCAATGGTCAGGTCATTTAGGGATCAGGGTAGGTTTAGAGCTCAGTTTTGGGGTTGGCTACTGCCTTTAAACAAAACAAGCAAGCCCAGTTCATTTAATTTATTTATCATTTTATCTATATATTATTATTTATCTTGTTTATGTTTTATTTTATTTTATTTACATTTAAGTTTATTTATTTTAGTTTAGGTTTTTTATTTTTATTTTTTTTGGATTATGTGTAGGTTTATGCTTATATTTTAGTTTGTTTTTTTTAATTTTATTTTTTAGGTTTATGTTTTATTTTTTATTTTTAGGTTTATTTTTAGGTTTTTATGTTATGTTTTTAAGTTCAAGTTTTAGGTTTTTATTTTAGGTTTATTTTTATGTTTTATTTTTTAGTTTAGGTTTAGTTATATTTTTAGTTTATTTTATTTTATTTAGTTTAGGGTTTAGCTTTAGTTTATTTTAGGTTCAAGTAGCTTAGGTATAGGTTTATTTTATTTTTTTTATTTTAGTTTTAGGTTTTTTTTATTTATTTTTAGGTTTTATTTTTTTGGTTTATGTTTTTATCTATTTATTATTTTATTTTATTTTGAGTTTTTTTATGTTTATTTTATGTTTTGGTTTTATTTTAGGGTTTAGGGTTTAGGATTTAAGGTTAAGGGTTTAGGTTAGTTTGAGTTTAGGATTTGGGTTACTTTAGTTTTGTATTTTAGGTTGGGTTTTGGGGTTTTAGTTTTAGGGTTTAAGGTTTAGGTTTGGGGTTTTGTTTAGGTTTTGGTTTAAGGTTTTTTTTAATAGAGAAGGAATTTAGATTCAACATTTCTTCTTTTTGATTTCATTGACCAAGTAGCAAACCAAGTTTTCTAAGATACAAGCGATGACATACATAAAAAATGAGCACGTATAGAGTAGATCAAATACAATATATAGCTAGAATCGTCTCTACTATAAAGACCCGCCCATAAGTAGATCGATCGATCGTCTTCTTCGCTTCTCTAGTTCTCACACCCTCTCATGAGTAGGATACTCCATCATATCTATAATCTATCCCTCTGCCACCACCATGGTTGTAACCTCTGTCACTCCTTTTGCCTCCATAACCACCATCTCCATATCCACTAGCACCTTCAGATCCATTAGCACCTCGAGATCCTCCACCTCCATATCTTGCCTCCATAACCACCACCTTCACATCCACCATCATATCCACTAGCACTTCCAACAGGGTTAGGGTTTAGGGTATAGTTTTAAGGCTTTAGGGTTTAGGGTATTTAGATTTTAGGGTTTAGGGTTTAGGGATAGATTTGGGTTTAGGGTTAGTTTAGGATTTAGGGTTTAGGGTTTATGGTTTTATGGTTTAGGGCATAGTGTTTAGGTTTAGCATTTTGGGTTTAGGGTTTAGGGTTTTTAGGGTTTAGGGTTTAGGGTTTAGGGTAATTATTTAGTTATTTTTTAAAATTTTTTTTAAATTAAGTAAATCAGTAGGTTTTGGTTTATTTAGTTTAGTTTATTTATTTTAAGTTTATTTATTTTAGTGTAGAATTTTTTATTTTAGTTTATTTTTGAGGTTTAGGTTTAGCTTTAGGTTTATTTTTTTAGTTTAGTTTTATTTTTAGTTTAATTTATAATTTTAGGTTTTATTTTTTATTTTTAGGTTTAGGATTTGGTTTTTATTTTATTTTTTTAGGTTTAGGTTTTAGGTTTTTATTTTATCCTTATTTTCAGGTTTTATTTTTTAGTTTAGGTTTAGGTTTATTTTTATTTTATTTTATATTATTTAGTTTAGGTTTAGGTTTAGGTTTGGTTTGTTTTAGGTTTACGTTTAGGTTTTATTTATTTTAGTTTAATTTATTTTAGCTTTGCTTTATTTTATTTTTATTTTTGGTTTAGGTTTTTTTTAATGCAGGTTTATATTTTAGGCTTAGGTATTTTTTAGTTTTTATTTTATTATATTTTAGGCTTAATTAATGTTTATTTTTCGTTTAGCTTTTATTTTAATTAGCTCTTTTGAGTTTTAGGTTTATTTTATTTTTTAGTTTAGTTTAGGTTTGAAATTATTTTATGTTTGTCTAGTTTTTATTTTTTATTCTATTTTATTTTTAGCTTTAGGTTTAGTTTTAGTTTTATGTTAAGCTCTTAGGTTTTCATTTTAGGTTTATTTTTAAGTTCTATTTTTTAGTTTAGGTTTAGGTTTATTTTTGGTTTATTATATTTTATTTAGTTTAGGTTTAGGTATTGGTTTAGTTTATTTTAGGTCTAGGTTTCGATTTTATATATTTTAGTTTAGTTTATTTTAGTTTAGGTTTTAGTTTATTTCATTCCTATTTTAGGTTTAGTTTTTTTTAGTTTAGGGTTTAGGTTTTATTATTTATTTTTTTGGTTGAGGTTTTTATTTAGTTTTTATTTTATTTTATTTTAATTTTATTTCATTTTTATTTTAGCTTTAGTTTCTATTTTATTTAGGTTTTTTATTTTTTGTTTAGTTTAGGTTTTTATTTATTTTATTTTAGTTTAGTTTTTATTTTTTATTTTATTTTATTTTTGGGTTTAAGTTCTAGTTTATGTTTTTATTTTATTTTATTTTATTATTATATTTAGGTTTAGGTTTTTTTTATTTTTTAAAGTTTTATTTATTTTAGGTTTTAGGTTTTTATTTTATGTTTTTTTAGGTTTTATTTATTTTAATTTAGGTTTAGGTTTATTTTTTATTTATTTTCTTTTATTTAGTTTAGGGTTTAGGTTTAGTTTATTTTAGGTTTAAATTTAGGTTTGATTTATTTTAGTTTAGTTTATTTTAGTTTAGGTTTAGGTTTATTTTATATTATTTATTTTATTTTTATTTTAGGTTTATGTTTTTTTTTAGTCTAGGGTTTAGGTTTATTTTTATTTATTTGTATTTTATTTTAGGTTTATTTTTAAGGTTTAAGTTCTTAATTTTTTATTTTACCCTTGGTTTATTTTATTCTTAACGCTTAGTTTTATTCTTAAGTTTATTGTATTTTGTAGTTTAGTTTAGGTTTTATTTAATTCCATTTATCATTTATTATATTTATTTTAGGTTTAGGTTTAGGTTTCTTTATTTTATTTATTTAGGGTTTAGCAGGTGGGTTTATGGTGGGAGTGGTGGCCTGGGTTAGGTCATGTGGGTTTAGGGCCCAGTGATCACTGTCAGTGGCTCAGTGGCCCAGTGGCTCAGTGGAGTTTTAGTGGCTCAGTATTTAGTCATTTATGGCCCATGGTTATCAGGTATGGTTTAATGTTTGGGGCCAGGGATGTGGAGTTTTAGGCTCAGTTTGTGGTTTAGGGTTTAGGGTGGGTTTAGGTTTTGTGGTTTAGGTTTAGTGGATTGTGGTTTAGGTTTGTGGCATAGGGTTTAGGGTTTAGGGTTTAGGGTTTAGGGTTTAAGTTTTACATTTATTGTTTAGGGTTTTTGTTTTTTTTTAACAGAGGATAAATTCAAATTTAACATTTCTTCTTTTTGATTTCACCAACGAACACACAAAATTTTCTAAGACACAAGCGATGACATAGATAAAAAATGAGCACACATAGAGAAAATCAAAAACCCTAGATAACTAGATTTATCTCTACTATAAAGACAAAGTTCCATAAGCAGCAGATCGGATCGAGCTTTCTTTAATTTGTCTAGTTCCCATCAAAACCACCCTAGCCTCTCGAGTAGCAGGATCGACCATCTTATCCCCAATCTCTCCCCTCCGCCACCACCACGGTTGTAACCTCCATCGATCCAGGTGCCTCTATATCCAACACCTCCAAATCCGCCAACACCTCCAGATCGCCCATCAGCACTGTGATAATTGTCACCTCTACTTTAGCCTCCACCACTAGATCTGGACTAAGCCTTGTTGACAGTGATGTTCCTGCCATCAAGGTTATTCCCATTCTTAGGGTATAGGTTTAGATTTAGGTGTATTAGGTTTTAGGGTTTAGGATTCTTTTTTAATTTATTTAGTTACTTTAGATTAGGTTTAGGGTTTAGGGGTTTAGGGTTTATGGTTTTTTTTTAAAAAAATTAAGAAAACTGGTAGGTTTAGGTTTATTTAGTTTATTTTTTATTTATTTTAGTTCATTTAATTTTTAATTTTTTTATGTTTATTTTTTATTTTTATTTGGTTTAGTTCATTTATTTTAGGTTTTTTTATTTTACTTTATATATCAGGTTTATGTTTATTTTTTAGTTTAGTTTTATTTTTATTTTATTTTTTAGGTTTAAGGTTTAATTTTTTTTAGGTTTAGGTTTTTTTATTTTATTTTTTTTTAGATTTAGGTTTTATGTTTTTATTTTAGGTTTATTTTTTGGTTTTATTTTTTAGTTTTTGTTTAGGTTTATTTCTAGTTTCTTTTATTTTATTTAGTTTGGGGTTTAGGTATAGTTTATTTTATGTTTAGGTTTAGGTTTTATTTATTTTAGTTTAGTTTATTTTAGTTTAGTTTTTGGTATATTTTATTTTATTTATTTTAGGTTCAAGTTTTTTTTTTAGTTTATGATTTGTATTTTATTTATTTATTTTAGGTTTATATTTTGGCTTAGGTTATTATTTAGTTTTTATTTTATTTTATTTTAGGTTTATTTTATTTTAATTTTATGTTTAGTGTTTATTTTATTTTTACATTTATTTTATTTTATTAATTTAGTTTAGATTTTTATTTATATTATTTTAGTTTGATTTCTATTGTTTATGTTATTTTATTTTTAGACTTAGGTTTAGGTTTAGGTTTAGCTTTAGGTTTAGGTTTTAATATTATTTTAAAATTAGGTTTTGGTTTAGGTTTAGCTTTAATATTTAGGTTTCAGTTTTTTTATTGATTTATTTTTAGGTTTTATTTAATTTAGGTTTAGGTTTATAGGTTTTTAGGTTTTAGGGTTTAGGGTTTAGGTTTTAGTGTTTAGGGTGTAGGGTTTAGGGTTTTAGGATTTAGGGTTTATGGTTTAGGGTTGTAGGTTTAGGATTTGGGGTTTAAGGTTTAGGGTTTAGGGTTATGATTTTTTTTTAAAATTATGTAAACCTTTAGTTTTAGTATTATTTAGTTTAATTTTTATTTATTTTAGTTTATTTTGTTTTTATTTTTTGGTTTATTTTTAATTTTATTTTTATTTAGGTTTTTATTTTGTTTTTATTTTATTTTAATTCAAGTTTATTCTTTTTTTATTTTAGGTTTAGTTTTTTATTTTATTTAGGTTTTTTATTTTTTTTAATTTAGTTTAGGTTTCTATTTATTTTATTTTAGTTTAATTTTTGTTTTCTTTTATGATTTAAGGTTTAGGGTTTAGGGCGATTTTAGTGTTTAGAGTTTAGGTTTTAGGGTTTAGCATTTAAAGTTTAGGGTTTAGCGTTTAGGATTTAGGGATTTTTAAGGTTAAGGGTTTAGCATTATTGGTTAGGGTTTAGGGTTTAGGATTTAGGGTTTATGGTTTTTTTAAATTATGCACACTGCTTGGAAAAGCCTAAGGACCGGATAATATTCCAATAGAAGTGTGGAAATGTTTAGGAGATCATGGAATTTCTTGGCTTACAAATCTTTTTAATGTATTTTAAAGACTAAAAAGATGCTAAATGAGTGGAGAAAGAGTTTGTTGGTTTCTATATTTAAGAATAAAGGTGATGCACAAGAGTGTGCAAATTATAGAGGAATTATGTTAATGTGCCATACATTAAAATTATGGGAGAGAGTAATAGAGCATAGGTTATGATGTGATACAGAAGTTTCTCACAATCAGTTTGGTTTCATGTTAGGCAGATCTACCATGGATGATATACATTTGTTAAGGGGTTTGATGGAGAAGCATAGAGAAAGTAAGGAGGATCTACATATGATATTTATTGATTTAGAGAAAGCTTATGATAAAGTTTCAATAGATGTTCTTTGAAGAGTTCTAGAATAGAAAGGAGTATATATCCGTTATATTCAAGTCATTAAGGATATGTATATTAGAGCTATTACTTGTGTCCAAACACAAGGAGGATTGACAAAATATTTTCCTATTTTAGTTGAATTACATCAAGGATCAGCTTTAAGCCCTTATCTTTTTACTTTAGTTATGGATGTTCTTACTAGGCATTTACAAGAAGATGTACCTTGGTGTATGCTTTCTGCTGATGACATTCTTCTTGTTGATAAGACTAGAGAGGGAGTCCAGCATAAACTTGAATTATGGAGGTCAACTCTAGAGTCTAAAGGTTTTCATTTAAGTAGATCTAAAACTGAATATATGGAGTGTAATTTTTGTTAGGGAAGTTCTAGTGGTAGTGTTGGGACATTAGGTGAACAAATCATTAATAAGAGTGAGTGTTTCAGATATTTAGGCTCTATTGTTCAAAATGATGGTGAAATAGATGGAGATGTTATTAGTAGAATTCAAGTTGGATGGTTGAAGTGTAGAATGCATCCGCCTATTATGTGATAGAAAGTTCCACTTAAACTTAAGGGAAAATTTTATAAGATGGTGGTAAGACCAATGACTTATGGTGTAAAATGTTACAAAGAGAAGCATAAGACTAAATTAAGTGGTGTAGAGAGGATGCTTAGGTGGATGAGTGGCTTTACTCTTAGAGATAGAATGCAAAATGAGTATATTCAGGAGAAAGTTGGAGTAGCTCTAGTGGTAGATAGGATTAGGGAGAGTCACCTTAGATGGTTTGGCCACATAAAGCATCGTTCGCCTGATGACCCGATTAGGAGAGTAGATGCATTTGATTTGCCTTATGTTAAGAAAGGCGAGGACCTAAAAAAGACTTGGTTAAGATAAAAAATGATCTTAGTATACTTGATTTAAATGAGAATTTGACACATAATAGGACACAATGGAGACGAAGGATTCATGTAGCCGACCCCACCTAGTGCGATTAAGGCTTTTTATTGTTGTTGTTGTTGTTGTTGTTGTTATTTATTTTTATATAAGTTTCTTTTTATTTAATTTAGTTTATTTATTTTAGGTTTATTTATTTTAGTTTAGGTTTTTTATTTAGGTTTATTTTTTAGTTCAGTTTTCTTTTAATTTTATTTAATTTTATAGGTTTAATTTTTAGTTTTTATGTTTTATTTTTACGTTTAGGTTTCAGTTTTTATTTTATTTTCTTAGGTTTAGGTTTTAGGTTTTTACTTTAGGTTTTTTTTGGTTTTATTTTTTAGTTTAGGTTTAAGTTTTTTAGTATATTTTATTTTATTTAGTTTAGCTTTAGGTATAAGTTTAGTTTATTTTTGGTTTAGGTTTAGGTTTTATTTATTTTAGTTTAGGATTAACTATATTCTATTCTTATCTAAGGTTTAGGTTTCTTTTATTATACGGTTTATGTTCAATTTTTTATTTATTTTTAGGTTTTATTTTTAGGTATTTTTAGGTTTAGGTTTTTATTTAATTTTAAATTTTCTTTTATTTTTTCTTTATTTTATTTTTATTTTTGGTTTAGTTTTTATTTTATTTAGGTTTTTTATTTTTTTAGTTTAGTTTAGGTTTTTATTTATTTTATTTTATTTTAGTTATTTTTTTAGGTTTAGGTTTAGGTTTAGGTTTAGGCTTTAGCTAATGATTTTATTTAATTTTATTTATTTATTTTATTTTGGCTTAGGTTCTTTTATTTATTTTATTTTTAGGTTTTATTTAATTTAGGATTTAGCCTTTAGCTTTTTAGGGTTTAGGGTTTAGGGTTAGTTTAGGATTTAGGGTCTAGGATTTGGGGTTCAGGGTTGTTTGTTTTAGGGTTTAGGGTTGAGTTTTTAGGGTTAGGGTTTGGGGTTTAAGGTTTTATGGTTTAGGGTTTAGGGTTTAGGGTTAGGCCTTTTTTAAATTTTTCTATTTATTTAGGGTTTAGAGTTTAGGGTTTAGGTTAAGGGTTTTTTTAATTTTATTTATTTATTTAGGGTTTAGCGTTTAAGGTTATTTTAGGGTTTATGGTTTTAGGTTTAGGGTTTAGAGTTTAGGATTTAGGGTTTAGGGTTTGGGGTTTAGGATTTAGGGTTTAGGGTTTAAGGTTTAGGGTTTTTTTTTAAATTAAGAAAATCGATAGGTTTAGGTTTATTTCACTTTTACTTATTTATTTTCATTTATTTTATTTTTTATTTTATTTTGTTTAGTTTATTTTTTTTTGGTTTATTTATTTTAATTTGCATTTTTTATTTTCGTTTATTTTTTAGGCTTAGGTTTAAGTTTATGTTTATTTTATAGTTTAGGTTTTTTTTAGGGTAAGGTTTTATTTTTTATTTTTAGGTTTAGGTTTAGGTTTTTATTTTATTTTTTTAGGTTTAGGTTTTATGTTTATATTTTAGGTTTATTTTTATATTTTATTTTTTTATTTTAGGTTTAGGTTTATTTTTAGTTTATTTTATTTTATTTAGTTTTGGGTTTAGGTTTAGTTTAATTTAAGTTTAGTGTATGTTTTATTCATTTTAGTTTAGTTTATTCTAGTTTAGGTTTAGGTTTATTTTATTTAGTTTATTATATGTTTATATTTTTTATTTTAGTCTATGGTTTAGGTTTTATTTATTATTTATTTTTTGGTTTATTTTTTAGGTTTAGGTTTTTATTTAGTTTTATTTTATTTTATTTTTATCTTATGTTTAATTTTTATTTTATTTAGGTTTTCTTATT
This sequence comes from Cymbidium sinense, assembly GCA_021442155.1. Classification (NCBI taxonomy): domain Eukaryota; kingdom Viridiplantae; phylum Streptophyta; class Magnoliopsida; order Asparagales; family Orchidaceae; genus Cymbidium; species Cymbidium sinense. The sequence goes on along the minus strand of JAKCPB010000520.1, from coordinate 634,328 downwards.
TTTAGGTTTATTTTATATTTTAAGTTTAGTTATGTTTTTATTGATGTATTTTTTAGTTTAGTTTAAATTTTTATCTTACTTTATTTTTAGGTTTAGGTTTAGGTTTAGGTTGACATTTAGGTTTAGGTTTTAGTTTAGGTTTTTATTTAAAATAATTTTTTTATATTTTATTTAGGTTTAGGTTTTATTTATTTATTTTATTTTAAGGTTTTTTTAAATTTAGGTTAATGTTTTAAGGGTTTTTTTTTTTTTATTTTTATTTTAGGGAAACCCCATTATACGGGGGTATTTTATTGCTACAAAAAAAGGTTACAAGATCCTTAAAGGGGATAAACTCCGAAACTACTGCTCAAAGAGCTACAATTAGCCTAAGGAGTAAATCCCCAACTAAGTACATCCAAGAGCAAAAGAAAACCATAATGCAAACAAAAGATACAAGATGATTAACATAATAAGCTAAAGAAAAGATAAGCCCAATGCTCTGATGGTTGTAAGAGTGCTTGATAATATGGAGCAAACCAAGATAAAAGGAGAAACACGCAAAGTGAGAGAGAGAGAGATTAGAGCAGTTAATGTAATACAAACAAAAGGTAGAAGGAAACAATATAATAAGAGTATGATAATAAGGAAATGTGGTAGAGAAGGCTCAGCTCAATCACACCATGTTGGGGATGCAAGTATGAGCATCCAAACTTCATGAAGGGTTACATCACAAGAGCTACTAGAACCAAAAGGTGTGAGAACATCCATCATAGCCAACAAACGTGAGGAGGGAGTACCCAATTGTTGATAATCATGTGAGCTTTATTACGCAAACCTAAACAAAATCATATTTATGCATATGCAATAGTTGACAAAGAAACCATCCCACGGAAAAGCGGCGAATTAGCACAAATCACTGAAACAAGTCAATGGGTCTTTAAAAGACACCATCCGATTGTAAGGTAAATAAATAACTTCGGAGCAGTATGGCTTAGGGGTAGATGTAAGGTCGGAAAAGTGCCCAATCAATATAATGCATTGATTGGTGCGTCCCCATATTAGATACAATTCAATAGTTTGCGAAACAATAGTAAGGGAAGCGTGAACCGAACCCAAGAAATAGCCAATAAGCATGTCAGCAAAAGCCAGGGAATTAAACCATAAACAGGAAAAGAAAGAGACAGTTCATAATACCACCCTTTAATAATAGAGATTATATTCCAAGGAGTATGCACTAAGCTGACCGGTCCCAGATTAGAAAAACTGGGAGTAGGCCAAATAATTTCCATATGAGAATCCGAAATACAAATCTGAGATAACCAGAGTAAAAGATGACCCAAGCGGAGGCAGTAAAACCAAGACATGATCGTGTCTCATAAAGAATGCATTCAGGATAAATTCCCAAGACAAAAGATAGTAAGCACAAACCATTAGTCCCAGTTAGGAATAGTAGCGAAATTACGAGAAGATGCAGGTTATCGGATAATGAGCAATAACCAGATAGAAATAGGATGGGCACTCGAGAAACCGCCTCAACAACAAAATAGCTAGGCAATGTAAATACAGACAGGATCCACATTAGAATCCACATTAGAATCCAAATGCTCTACAATCAATCCAAATAACAAGACAAAGAAAAGGTAAAAAATCTCATAGAAAGAGACTACCAAAGAAAACCAATTGCCAAGTTGCCACTCATCCAGAAAAAACCAAAAGTTTGACAAAAAAGGATGAACTAAACAATAGCAGAAAAGGTAGATCAATGAATTCCAATGATAAGCATAAAACGTGAAAGGTGATTCAAGCAAAACAACCAAGCAATCAAGAACATCAATAGAAACCGCTAAACCAAATAATCCAAAGCCATGGGGAGTAAGGTGGGATTGATCCGTGAGAAGCCAACCAACAAGGAAGAAACCAACAAGTCGGCCAAGATTCCACCCATAACATATATAGATAATGCATATCTCCCCACCATAAGCCTATCCAAGAGTGATATTCGGGAAAGACGTTGTCGTGAACCATAATCCACTCCAGGTAATAACAATAATAACCAAGGTTTGTTAATGACCCAATTATGCATATAAGATAAATCATTGATTAATTCCAAGCATAACAAAGAAATGTGCTTCAAGTTGAACGATTCCAATCAAGATAGGATGGAGAACAACAAAGAAAAAAAAAAACAACATCCCAAAGAGATGGACAATACAAGCTAACACTATAAAGAAAAGGAAATATTACTAAGATGGATATGTAAGAGATTGTATAAGTTCAAGGATTTTCCATCGAGTAAGCAAGGCTCACAATCCCAACAGATGCATAATGATAATCTTTTGAAAAACTCCAACCCTGCTGATCATGGGAACCAAAACCAGAAACAGCAAGACTAATATGGAAAAGAATAACATAATTCCATTCCTGCAAAGAGATATTAGTGTAGAGATGGGATCTAATCAAAAAATAATCGCAATAAAGAAAACTGCAACTAAGGTGCTCAATAGTAGTCCTAAGAGCAAACAAGCCTCATGCATTCAGTAATAAGAAACCAGCCAATTAAAGGTAAATCAGCAAAGTCCCAGCCTAACTTACCATAGAACTTTTAGCAGATTAAAGGACTACAACAGATTAAGAGATAAAGGATAATGTCAGCACCCCAACAGAGACAAATCGAAAGGAAGATAAAAGTTACCACATAAGGAACATTCAAAATAGTAGAAAACACTATCATTGGAGAAATACCCCACAGGCTTTCCATAATAACAATCATTGAGAGTATACAAACCATAGGTTAAGCTCCAAGAGAAAGCTTGAGTAGGCAGGATCCTCAATATTAGAAGCAGAATAGAGATACTATAGAAAGCCACAAAGATCGTAGGCAACTAATCGATAAGCCAAATCCACAAACATCCAAAATCTAAGACAAGAACATCGGGATTATACATAAACAATGAGCAAAACCAAAAATCAGAAAACAAGTCAATTCCCAATGAAAGCAAATAAAATGCAACAAATGCAACATTGTAAGTCACTAGAATATAAAATAAGAAGATGATTCCAAGTAGAGACATCATTACCAATGTGAATTTTAATAAAAATAAAGGTCCAAAACTAGAACTTGCAAAAATAGTAGCAAGATGGCAAAAGACACAGAATAAAACCGGAGGAGCAAAGAAAAAAACCCAAACCCATAGTGATGAAAAAACCAAATCAACAAACAAATCAACAAACAATCATGGCAGCAAACCTCCAAAACCCAAAAAGCCTTTAGACCCAATCCATTCTAGTATAAGGATTTCAGACCAAAATAACCATTAAAGGAGACCAGGATATTACAATTTCTTCTCTTGCAGGAAATCATGCTGAGGTTAGACATTATATGACCAAGGAAAATCTACTGCATGAAAATCAAGCCCAACAACCAACCAAAATCCTTTCAAAGATAAGTGATGGAACCTTGTGTATAAGGCCTTTAAGGAGTAAAGAGTCCCAAGGAATGTAAGCATTAGTCAAAAAATACTATAATCATCAATAAAACAAAGATAATGCACACTAATCTGATGCCTAGAGTCAAAATAGTTAGTAGCAATGCTCCAAGCCATATTGTCGAGAAAAGTCGGTAAAAAAGAGTTAGTGTAAAAATCTAGGCCCATCAAAGTAGATAACTTCCTCCAGCAATGATTAATTCTTTCAGATTTAGAAATAATTGTATCAGTGAAATTAAAGTCCCAAGTGGGATTGAAGTTATAAAACCAGTAACAGGTAACCCAATGGGCAACAGGGTTCCAATTCAGGAGATTAATGTGCATATGGTTCAACATCTGCCCAATAGTATTGAAAATGCCAAAAACAAAATTCTTCAAACTAAAGGAAAAGGGGTAAAGGCAGCAAGTCATGACAAAGAGCACAAGGCAGCAATGATATCCATGAGGAGTATCCATAAAGAGCACAAGGAAATAGAAAACCAGCAAAAAAAAGGAGGTTAGATTCTGATGTAAGGAAGCCCAGAGTTGTCCAAGTTAACCAGACCACGCAAATATGGGTAATGTAAATTGATCAAAGAAGATGATACTGTCTAATCTCATACCCAGATTTGCAAGGTAATCAGCACAGGCGTTACCTTCACGCCAAACATGAGTGATGGTAAAATTCAGTTGAGAGAGAAGAACCCTAGTTTGTTTGAGGAGATAGTACAAACAAGCGTTGCTCATATTGGTAGAAGTCAAAAGATCAATCAGTAAAAGAGGGTCCACCTCTAACCAAATATTGAGCCAGCCGTTTTGAATACAAATTTCTAAAGCTTTGTGGACTGCCATAAGCTCAAGATAAGGGACAAGGTCGGAAATAAGGGGATAAGCAAAGCACATAGGACTATACCCTTAGAATCCTCAAAATGCCTCCACAATGTGAGCCATTATTAGAGACAGAGCCATCAAGATAATTTTAATAATATGATGAGGTTTTTCCAAAAAACCATTCTATCATTTCGATAGAAGGTTTGGTCCGAAGGTTGAGGCCCGCTTATTGGCTACATTTACAACCTTTAAAATGTTTGGGATGAATTAAGTTGGCTTTAAACAATTCACAAATTTTGTTTTAGTTCTAGCAATAATCCTCATGTGGTTCATAAGAATCCACGATGTTTAGCATCATTTCGTCCATCCATATGAACCAAATAAGAGTAATGGCGATTATGATTTTAATATGACCTTTAATTGAATTGTCAAAGTAAACTCCAAGAAGTTGATATAAATTAAAAGAACAATTATAGTTGACAGTGTTGAATAGATCGTCATACCAAATCCAAATTTTAGAGGCAATAGCCCCATTAACAAAAAACATGGTTAACATTCTCAATATGAGAACAACATTGACATTTAGAGGGTAAATAAAACCCTTTACCCCACAACAAAGAGTCAACAGAATAAAGTTTTTAAGATACCAAGTTAGAACAGAGTAAGAAGAAGGGATATTGTTATTCCCATTTTGGAGAACACAATAGAAAATCTCGAGTGTCTTTAGTGTGAAGCCACACATTTTAAGGTTGAAATCCCCATTATAAGATAGCTTAAAGATAACTGATCATGATTGTTAGAGGATAGGAACATTAGTAATCATATTTAAGAAAGTGGAAGGAATAGAATCAGTAATCTTACTAGTATTCCATTTATGATTTTGCCAGAATGAATTAACTCTAAGAGCAGAAGTAGAGTGAGTGTAGAGTAAGTCATCAATGGATCCACAACTGCTCCAGTTGTCTTGCTAAAAGAAGGAATTATCGAAGTTTATGCCCCAAAAAATTAAGGATTCTCGTGATCCCATTTGATGTAACATCTTCTCCATACGGAGAATCACCCATTTAAAGAGACAAATGAGTGGATGTTTACCCTGATAATATTTGGAAGTCATGAATTTTTCCCAAAGACTATTATTGCTCCTAAAATTCCACCAAAGTTTGTATGAAAAGGCATTGATTACTTCTTTAATGGATTTACAACCCGCACCTCCCTCTTCAAGAGTACCACAATTTTGGACCAAGATGACCAAAGGCATTCTTTTAGAGGAGGTATTGGTTCCCGTAAGAATTTGTTTAATAGACGCCAATTCTATATGGTAGGTAGAACAATGGTTTGGAGAAGGTATATAGGCATGGAATTTAGAGTGCTCTTGATCAAGGTAAGCCTACCACCCAAAGAGAGTAAATGAAATTCCCAAACCAAAATTTTGTTAGAAATTTTCCAATTAGATCATCAAAAAGGTGTGATCTCTTTGTCCTTTAAAGAGCGAGCCCCAAGGTAATTAAGAGGGAGTTGAGTTTGTTTGAAATTAGTAATCGATATTTGGTTAAGTCTATTAGGTGGAATCTTAGTGGAAGGAATAAACCATTTTCCTTCATTAAGAAAAGGCCACTACTTTACCAAAATCATTTAGAAGGTTCTTAATGGTTTTAACATGTTGAAGGGAGCCGCATGAAGATAATAAAATCATCTCAAAGCTAAGATGAGAAATAGGGAAGCCTCCATGAGTTTTAAAAGACATATTAGATTATTAGCTAAAAGATCATTAAGGCTCCTGACGTATTCAATAGCTATGATAAAAAAGAGAAGGTGATAGTGGGTCACCTTGCCTCAAACCATGGCTAGAAGGAAAGAATCCTATGGACTATTCAAGATAATCAAAACCGCATTCGTGATACACCTTTTATAATCTAAAGCTATCGAAAACCCAAACAAATTCGATTTGGAAAAACTCCCATGAGAGATTGTCAAATGCTTTAGCGATATCCAATTTGAATAAGATGTTGCCTCCTCTAGAAGGGACATTAATGTCATGAACCTTTATGCAAGAAGAATATTATCCGATATTACTCTATTTTTAACAAAACCAGCTGATTAGGGGAGATGATTTTAGGAAGCAAAGGGCTGAGTCTATTGTTAATTAATTTAGCAATGAGTTTTGAAAAAGGTGCAAAGAGTAATCGGCCTAAAATCCCCAAGATTCGTGGATTGTTAGTTTTGGAAATAAGGACAATAGAAGTGCTAGAAAAGTATTTGGGTATAGGATTTCCATCAAAGAAATCAATAACAGCATCAACTAAGTCAGATTTAATAAATGACCAACAATGTTGAAAGAAGTGGGTCGTATAGCCGTCAGGGCCAGCAACAGAGTCAGTGTTCATTTTCTTAAGAGTATTACTAATCTCCTCTTCGGAAGGACACATAGTGAGTAAATGATTATCCTCACCGTTAATCATAGAGGGATAAGATGAGTGTTTGATAAAGTTCCCAAAGAACGGATTAGAATTTAATAAAGTTTGGAAATGATGAATGACGTAATCCTTAATATCATCATATCCATCCATTCACCATTGGTTCTTAATTTTCTTAATAGAGTTTAAGGCTCTCCGCTTATTACAAATGGCATGAAAATACCGGTGTTTTCACCATCATATGCTTACTAGCCTTTTGACGCCAATAGGTTTCTTCCATGTTTTGATAATTAGCCAAGGTATTCTTGGCAATGTTCAACCTCCGCTTTATCGGGATCGCTGGAGACATCTTCAAGAGAGCAAACCTCTTGTTCCATAGCTTTAAGATTTGTGAAAAGATTTTGAAAATGTGTTTGTTCCACCAATTGAGATTTTGTTTAAGTCTTTTGAGCTTAAGCCAAAGAAAGTCATACCTTTAACTAAATTATCCGGAAAAGGGCCATCCAATTAGTGAGAGCACATTGGTAAGTCACTATGTTGTGTCCACATATTTTGAAATCAAAGGAGAGGGAGTAGACGGGTAGGGGAGGTTTTGAAGGAAATCAAAAGAGGAGCATGGTCGACAAGTTCGCTTAGTGCTCAACAATGGTAAGGGCCACCATTGATCCAGAGAATTAAAGAGGGTTCTATCTAGACGCCAAAGTCTAGAGTTATGCCACGTAATTGGACCCAATGAAACCAATGTCGATCGATTGCAATCCGATCATGTTTGAGAAGTCCTCCATGGAGTGAAGGTTAGAGAACATCCTCCCCTTCTTTCTCGAACTAGCTATGATAGTATTGAAATCCTCCAACCAACCCGGAAGGTTAGCCGAGGAAGCGAAGGTGCGTAAGTGATTCCAAAGGACATTCCTACCAGCTCTATTATAAGAAGCATAGATAAAAGAGCCAAAGGCCGATAAATCACCTAGGGAGATTTTGACATTAACTAATTGGTCAAGATCATTAATGATGGAAATGGTGATGGAGTTGTGCCAAAGGCACCAAATTTTATTATTAAGATTGAAGAAGAAATTATGGAAACCAAGGGATCTAGCAATAAAAGCAATCTTAGAAGAATTAATGAGAGGTTCAATAAGAACAAGTAACTTAATATTATGGATACAACAAAGACTCCTAACACGATTGCGGATAGGAAGAGTCCCACAACCCCGGATATTCCAAATAAGAAAATTAAACATAAGGAGATAACCAAAAGGAAAAAGAAAGAAAGAAAGGAAAGAGAGGAAAGAAGTGATGACACATTACTTTTTGGGGTGGATAGAAAAGTGGGTGAAGTTATTATTAGAATTTTGCTTTGTAGGATTTCTTGTATTTAACCATTTGAAAAGGTCTATCCAATCCAAATTATCTCCATCGAAAAGAGATTGATTTTTGAGTTCCAGAATAGTAGGAGGATCTATCAATGTTGTAGAAGAGGGGATTTCACCTTCTTCCCTATCGGATAGAGTGTGAGAAGTTGGGTTCACTTGATGATTATCACTCTGAAGGGAAATAGATGGGGAAGTCCTAGCACCATTCGTAATACAAATATCTTTCTCAATATGTTCTGAAGCCATAAGGTCATCATTGTTTTGGTCCATTATATGATTCTCATTTGAATTGTTTAGTTGGGTGTCCAATATAAGGCTACCATTTGGATTTTCAGTAGGATTTAAATGCAAAGAAAGAGCTATCGGGAAACCGATTAATGCTGGGTGAGGTTAGGTAAATTATCAATGGTATCACACCCCTTCAATGAGCTGCCAAGTAAGGTCGAGTGTTTTCCACTAGACAAGGAGGTGGGAAGGAGGGGTTCTTTTGAGTATCTTTAAGCACATATGCTAGAATAGTGGTTTTCCCGCCCAATAATGGTAGTCTTCGGATAAATTTTTCTGAGATTAGATGTAGTACAAAAGCATTCGTGAGTGTCGGCAAAGGAGTGCAAAAGATAGGAAAATTTTTGAATTCAACTTTTTGACTATATCCAAATTTTTCGGAGCCAATCCAAACCTCTTTGGGATATTTTTTTGTGATATCTATCTCAACTAGAATACGAGAATGATGGCCTAGATCTAGTGGCGCTGCTTGGTCAATTTGGAGAGGCCTACCAAAAAAGGTCCAACAAAGAAACAATACTTGATGAGTGACATAATGTATGCGATGTTAGAAAAGCAAGCCAAAGAGGGACAATGGGAGATTCCTCTTTGACATCAAATAGGGGCGACCATTTCAATAGCCGCATATGACAATTATGCACAAAATAAGAACGACGAGCAAAAACCAGCGAATAATATAAATCATTTGAGAGTTGAATAAGAATGTGAAGGGGATCGATCAACCCGATAGTGAAAATACCCGATAATTTTAAACTATGAAAGAAAGAGCGAATATTATCAAGAGTCCGTCAAGGGAGAATTTACCAAAGCAAACTCAAAGGGCTTAGTAAGTTTCAACATCCGACCAACACATAACCGCAGAATCCACGATATGATGTCAAAATGAGATTAACCGAAGCATTCGAGTTAGAGATCTTACCAGACAAGGTGTCTTTGAATGATTTAACAGTGAGCATTAACAGAGCAATTCACCCGTAAAAAACCTGGAGTCGAGAAAAGCCGCTGCAAGGCCGAGACGGGCCAGGATTCACAGAGACCAAAGCCTCCGCCATTTCACAATCGAGGATGTCACACCATACCGGAGAGTCAAACGCGCCAGCAAAGAGAAGCGCAGACTAGCCAAAACCCCAGAATGGCCAATCCACCGAGGGGAACCCAAATCCGAGAGAGAAAGAGGAGAGGTTTTTGGTTTGGGTGGGTGAGTTTTGTGTTTGTGGTAGTGATGCTCTGGCCTGGGTCAGGTAGTTAGGTTTATTTAGGCTCAGGGTTAGGATCAGGTTTAAAATTTAGGGTTTTGGTTCAAGAAATTTGGTGGGCTGGCCTGTTTGTGGTAGTGGCCTGTCAGGTTTTTTCATTTTATTTTATTTTTTTGGTTTGTATAGGTTTAGATTTGTGATTACAATCTTAGGTTTAGCCAGTGGCCTAGGTCGGGCCCAGGGGTCACGTGATCAGGGCTCTGGCTAGTTAAGGTTGGTAGTGGTCAGCTCAGGAAGGGCTCAGTTTGAGCAGTTTTTTTTTATTATTTTATTCTCAAAAAGGAAACCAAGAGTAGGCTCACTTTAGTATTTATCAATTACTATTATTTATTTTATTTGATTTATTATTTTATATATTTAATTTAATTTTAATTTAGGTCATTTATCTTATTTTTGTTTTTTAGTTATTTTGAGGTTTAGCTTTTTATGTTTATTCTTTAGTTTTATTTTATTTTATTTTTGGTTTAGTTTATTTTATTTTATGTCACGCTAGCTTTTATTTTATTATATAGATTAGGTTTAGGTTTTATTTTAGGTTTATTTTAGGTTTTATTTTTAAATTTATGTTTAGGTTTATTTTGGGTTGATTTATTTTATTTAGTATTTAGTTTAGGATTAGTTTATTTTAGGTTTGTATGTGGATTTTATTTATTTTATTTTAGTTATTTTACCAGGTTTAGTTTAAGTTTATTTTATTTCTATTAGGTTTAGCATTTTCTTTAGTTTAGGGTTTATGTTTTATTTTATTATTTTCAGTTTATTTTTTTCATTTTAGTTTTTATTTTATTTTATTTTATTTTGCATTTTCTCATTTTATTTTATTTTAGTTTTATTTATTTTAGGTTTTTTTATTTTTATTTTAGTTTAGTTTTATTTATTTTATTTTATTTTGTTTTATTATTTATTTTATTTTTATTTTTGGGTTTGGGTTTAGGTTTAGGTTGTAGTTTAAGTTTTAATTTTACTTTGTTTTTTTTATTTTATTTTGGTTTAGGTTTTATATATTTATTTTAGTTTTAGTTTTTATTTAGTTTATGTTTAAGTTTATTTTTATTTATTTTATTTTATCCAGTTTACAGTTTAGGTTTAGTTTATTTTAGGTTTATGTTTTGGTGTTATTTATTTTAGTGTAGTTTATTTTAGTTTAGGTTTAAGTTTATTTTATTTTGTTTATTTTATTTTTAATTTATATTTAGAGTTTTTTTAGACTAGAATTTAAATTTTATTTTTTTATTTATTTTAAAGGTTTACTTTTAAGTTTATTTTTTAATTTTAGGTTTTTGTTTAATTTTTATTTTATTTTATTTAGGTTAATTTAACATTTATTTTATTTTTATTTTACATTTAGTTTTTGTTTTATCTAAGTTTTTTATTCTTAAGTTTATTTTACCTAGGTTTTTTAGTTTTGTGGGTTTGAGTTTAGGTTTGTGGTTTATTTAGGGTTATATCTTTAATTTAGGGTTTAGGGTTTAGGTTTAGGGTTTGTGGTTTTATAATACTAGGGTTTGTGGTTTAGAGTTTTTTTTTGTGATTTGAGGTTTTGGTTTTAGGTTTAGGGTTTGGGGTTTTTATTTATTTTTAATTAAGAACAAATTCATATTCGACATTTCTTCTTTTCGATTTCATCAAGCAAGTAACACGCCAAGTTTTTTAAGACACAAGCGACGACATAGAAAAAAATTAGCATCCATAGAATAAATCTAAAACCCTAGATAAATAAAATTATTTCTACTGTAAAGACGCACTTCCATAAGTAATAGATCGGATCAGTCATTCTTCAGTTTATCCAACTCCCACCAGAACAAGCCCGACATCTCGAGTAGTGGGATCCACCATCATATCATCGACCTCTCCCCTCCGCCACCACCATGGTTTTCATAGTCCTTCGCTTCATTTCACCACCACTACCCCAACACCACCACCACATCCAGCCCTCTGATCCACCACCACTATGATAACCTCCACCTTTGCCTTTGTCTTACATTTGGGACTGAGCTTAGATGGTGATTATAAGGTTTTATATCTCTTAGGTATGTGTTTATTAGGTTTTGTGTGGTTTAGGGTTTAGGTTTATTTTAGTGTTAGAGTTTAGGGTTTTAGGGTTGAGAGCTTAGGGTTAGGGTTTAGGGTTTTTCAGTGTTGAGGGTTTAGGGTTTAGGATTTAGGGTTGTAGGTTTAGGGTTTAGTGTTTTGGGTTTAAATTTTATGGTTTAGGATTTATGGTTTAAGGTTTTTTTTAAAATGAAGTAAACTGGTTGGTTTAGGTTTATTTAGTATATTTAGATTATTTTTATATGTTATTTATATTTAGGATTATTTTTTATTTTTATTTAGTTTACCTTATTTATTTAATGTTTATTTATTTTTAGTTTATTTTGCCAGTTTAGGTTTCATTTTAGTTCGTTTATTTTTATTAATTTATTTTTCTTATTTTTAGGTTTAGGTTTAGGTTTAGTGTTTTTATATTTATTTATTATTTTATTTAGATTTAGGTTTTAAATATTTTTTTGGTTTTTGCCTAGGTTTAGGTGGTTTGGGTTTTCTGCCTAGGTAGGGCTCAGGTTTAGGGTAGGGACCCAGAGTTTAGGGTTTGGACTAGGGCTTGGTGGTTTAGGGTTTTAAGGCATTTAGGGTTTTGGGTTTGGGGTTTAGGGTTAAGGTTTAGGTTTTTTTGAAATTAAGCACAATTTAGGTTTATCCTGATTATTTTTTTTATTTTAACCCATTTTATTTTAATTTTAATATTTAGTTTTAGTTTATTTATTTTGCTTATGTTTTATTTTAGTTTATTTTAGGTTGATGTTTTTTACTTTAGTTGAGGTTTATTTTATTTCATTTTGTTTAGTTTTATTTTTATTTTTTAAAGTTTAGTTTAGGTTTTAGGATTTTATTTATTTTTTTTTTATTTTTTTTAGATTTAAGTCTATTTATTATAATTTACTTTATTTAGTTTAGATTTATATTTTAGTTTATTTTAGTTTAGTTTTATTTTTTTATTTATTTTATTTTATTTTAGTTTAGGTTTTTTTTATTTTAAGTTTTATTTTTAGGTTTTATTTTAGTTTAGATTTTACTCGTTTTATTTTATTTTATTTATGGATTTATTTTTTACTTTTCAAATAGTTATTATTTTATTTAGGTCTTTTATTCTTAAGTTAATTTTAGGTTTTATTTATTTTAGTTTCGTTTATTTTAGTTAATGTTTAGGTTTATTTTATTTTGTTAATTTTAGGTTTATGTTTTTTTAGTTTAGGATTAGGTTTTAATTTTATTTATTTTATGTTTTACTTTAGTTTATTTTTTTTTTTATTTATTATTTTAATTTTATTTATTTATTTTATTTTATTTTTTACAATTAGGTTTTATTTTATTTAAGTTTTATTTTAAGTTTATTTTTTTTATTTATTTAGGTTTATTTATTTTATTTTGTTTAGTTTTGATTTTATTATTTATTATATTTTCTTTATAGGTTTAGGTTTTTATTTTATTTTATTTTATTTTATTTAGGTTTATGTTCTTTTATTTATTTTATTTTTAGGTTTTATTTAGATTATGTTTAGGTTTTTTTGTTTTATTATTTAGGGTTTAGGGATTAGGGTCCGTTTGGGGTTTGTGGTTTTAGTAGTGAGGTTTAGGTTAGGTTTTTATTTATTTTTATCTTTTAGGTTTTGGTTTAAGGCTGTAAGGTTTATGGCTCAGGGATAGTTAGGGTTTGGGTTTGGGGTTTTTTAAAACCAAGTATGTTTATTTTAATCTTATTTACTTTAGATATATTTTTATTTATTTTATTTTAGGTTTTATCTTAGTTCATTTTTAAACATAGTTTATTTCTTTAGTTTAGTTTTAGGTTTTATTTTTTTTTTTAGGTTTAGGTTTTATTTAATTTTAGGTTTATTTTATTAAGTTTAATTAGGTTTAAATTTTAGTTTAGTTTAGGTTTATTTTATTTTATGTTTAGTTTTTTTTACTTGGTAAGATTTATTTATTTATTTATTTTAGGTTTATTTTAAGTTTATTTTAGGTTTAGGTTTTATTTAGCTTTATTTTATTTTAATTTTATTTAAGTTAATGTTATTTAGTTTTATTTTATTTAGGTTTTTTGATTTTTTTTTAGTTTAGTTTAGGTTTTTAATTATTTTAACATAATTTACTTTTTATTTTTATTTTATTATTTTTTTAAGTTTAAGTTTAGGTTTAAGTTTTAGTTTATGTTTTCTATATTTTTATTTTATTTTGTTTTTTTTATTTATTTTATTTTAGGTTTTATTTATTTTAGGTTCAAATTTTAGCTATTTATAGTTTAGGTTTAAGTCTAAGATTAGATATTTAAGGTTTAGGTTTAAGATTTTTAAGTAGGATTATGTGGGTTTAAGGTCAGTTTGGTTTAGGGGTTTTCTTATTTTTGTTTTGTTTTAGGTTTATAGAGGATTTAGGGTTTAGGGTTTAAGTTTAGGTTTAAGGTTTTAGGTTTATTTGTATTTGGGATTTTAGGGTTTAGGTTTGTGTTTACGCTTTAGGTTTGTGGTCTTTTAGGGTTTTGGTTTTTTTTTAATAAAGAACAAATTTAGATTCAACATTTCTTCTTTTCAATTTGATCGACCAAGTAACACACCACGTTTTGGAATACACGAGGGTTGACATAGATAAAAAATAAGCACTGATAGAAAAAATAAAAAACCCTAGATAACTAGAATCGTATCTAGTGTAAAGACATAGTTCCATAAGAAGTAGATCAATCAATTGTTGCTTTCTCCCACATTAGAATAACCCTCGTAGTAATCCACCATCATATCCCCAATCTCCCCCTACGCCACCACCATGACTTAACCTTCATCACTCCTCTCGCTTCCATAACCACCACTGCTCCGACCACCACGTTCATATCCACCAAAACCTCCAGATCCCCCACCACCACTGTGATAATGGTCGCATCCACCTTCGCCTCTACCTACAGATCTAGATTGAGCCTAATTGATGGTGATATTCCTACCGTTAAGGTTCTGCACATTCTTAGGGTTTAGGTTTAGGTATAGGTTAATTAGGTTTTATGGTTTAGGTTTACTTTTTAATTTATTTAGTTGCTTTAGGAATAGGTTTAGGGTTTGGGGTTTAGGGTTTAGGGTTAGGGTTTAGGGTTTAGGGTTTAGGGATTATGGTTTATGGTTTTTAGTTTTAGGGTTTATTCTTTTAGGGTTTAGGGTTTAAGGTTTAGTCAGGGCCAGGTTTGGGTTTGGGAGGGGCAGGTCAGGGCCCAGGTTTTAGGATCTTTAAAAATCAAACCAAGTAAGTTTAGGTAGTTTAATTATTAAATATTATTTTAGTATCTTTTATGTTATTTAGGTTTATTTTTTTATTTAGTTTAGTTTATTTATTTTAGATAGTTTTATTATTTTGTTTATTTTAGGTGGTTTAGGTAGTTTATTTTTAGTTTAGTTTTATTTTATTTTATTTTAGGCCTAGATTTTATTTTATCTTTAGGTTTAGCCAGGTTTTATTTATCTCCAGGTTTTATTTTAAGGTTAAGTTTATTTATTTTAGTTTAGGTTAGGTTTATTTATTTATTCATATTTTGGTTTAGGGCTAGGTTTTAATATTTGTTAGGTCTAAGTTTATTTAGTTTATTTTATCTTATTTTAGGTTGATTTTATTTTATTTTATATTTTATTGTATTTAAGTTTTATCTTTTAGTTTAGTTTATGCTTATTTATCTTATCTTAGTTTAGTTTTATTTAGGTTTAGTTTATGTTTAAGTTTGTATGTTTTATTTTATTTTATTTTATCTTATTGGTTTAGGTTTATTTATTTATTTTTTTTTTTTTAAGTTTAGGTTTATCCAGTTTAGTATGAAAGGCTCAGGGTAGTATTGTGGGTTTAGTATGGTCTTGGCCTGGGTGTTTAAGCATGTTTAGTATTTTAGTTGATCTTTTATTATAGGGTTTAGGTTTAGGGTTATAGTAGTGGTCCGTGGTGAGGGTATTTATTTAGTTTATTTATTATTTAGTTTGGTATATTTTATTTTGTTTATTTTAGGTTGAAGTTTTAGTTTCTCATTTGTATTTTATTTACTTTAGGTTTATCTTTAGGCTTTAGTTTTTATTTTATTTTACTAGGTTTATTTTATTTTAATTTTGGGTTTAGTTTTATTTTATTTACATTTTATTTTACATTTTATTTTATTAATTTAGTTTAGATTTTATTTATTTTAGTTTAATTTTTTATTATTATGTTATTTTTTTTAGTAGGGTTTAGCTTTAGGTTTAGGTTTACATTTTAAAATTAGGTTTAGTTTAGTTTATTTTTAGGTTTATTGATTTATTTTGTATTTAGAGTTTAGTTGTTTAGAGATTTATGGTTTAGTGTAGTGTGCAGTTTTAGGGTGAAGGGTTTAGGGTTTGGGATTTGTGGTATGGCTAGGGTGTGCCTTAGGATGGGGTTTAGGTTTAGGGTTTAGGTTATGGTAGGATTTTTTGGCAGCAGGTTTAGTTTAGGTTTAGGGTTTATAGGGTTTAGGATTTATGGTTTTAATTAAACACAGCTTGGAAAAGCAGAGACCATATTATCGAATGTGTGTGGAAATGTTTAGGAGATCATGGAATTTCTTGGCTTACAAATATTTTTAATGTATTTTAAAGACTAAAAAGATGCTAGATGAGTGGAGAAATAGTTTGTTGGTTTCTATATTCAAGAATAAAGGTGATGCACAAAAGTGTGCAAATTAAAGAGGAATTAAGTTAATGTGCCATACATTAAAATTATGGGAGAGAGTATAGAAAGTTACGCCAGATAAGTTTCTAATAAGTTTAGTTTCATGCTAGGTAGATCTACTATGGATGCTATACATTTGTTAAGGGTTTGATGGAGAAGCATAGAGAAAGTAAGGAGGATCTACATATGATATTTATTGATTTAGAGAAAGCTTATGATAAAGTTTCAAGAGATGTTCTTTGGAGAGTTCTAGAACAAAAAGGTGTTAATACTGGTTATATTCAAGTCATTAAGGATATGTATACTAGAGCTATTACTTGTGTCCAAACAAAATGAGGATTGTCAAAATATTTTCCTATTTCAGTTGGATTACATCAAGGATGAGCTTTAAGCCCTTATCTTTTTTACTTTAGTTATGGATGTTCTTACTAGGCATTTGCAAGAAGATTACCTTGGTGTATGCTTTTTACTGATGACATTCTTCTTGTTGAAAAGACTAGAGAGGGAGTCCAACAAAAACTTGAATTATTGAGGTCAACTCTAGAGTCTAAAGGTTTTCATTTAAGTAGATCTAAAACTAAATATATGGAGTGTAATTTTAGTTGTAGAAGTTCTAGTAGTGTTGTGACATTAGAACAAATCATTAATAAGAGTGAACGTTTAAGATATTTAGGCTCTATTGTTCAAAATGATGGTGAAATAGATGGAGATGATATTAGTAGAATTCAAGTTGGATGGTTGAAGTGGAGGAATGCATCTAGCCTATTATGTGATAGAAAAGTTCCACTTAAACTTAAGGGAAAATTTTATAAGATGGTGGTAAGACCTACAATGACTTATGGTGCATAATGTTGGCCAATAAAAGAGAAGCATAAGACTAAGTTAAGTGTTACAGAGATGAGGATGCTTAAGTGGATGAGTGGTGTTACTCTTAGAGATAGAATGCAAAATAAGTATATTCGGGAAAATGTTGGAGTAGCTCTAGTGGTAGATAATATTAGGGAGAGTCGCCTTACATGGTTTGGCCACATAAAGCGTCGATCGTCCGATGACCCTATTAGGAGAGTAGATGCATTAGATTTACCTTATGTTAAGAAAGGTAGTGGCAGACCTAAAAAGACTTGGTTATGATGTATAAAAAATGATCTTAGTATACTTGATTTAAATGAGAATTTGACACATGTAAATGGAGACTAAGGATTCATGTATTTACCCTTAGGGGATTAAGGCTCATTGTTGTTGTTATTTATTTTAGGTTTATTTTATTTTAGTTTATTTTTAGGTTTACTTATTTTAGTTTAAGTTTTATTTTAGTTTATTTTTAGTTAAGTTTTATTTTAATTTTATTTAAATTTTATGTTTAGTTTTATTTTTATTTTATGCTAGGTTTTAGGGTTTTAATTTATTTTAGTTTAGTTTTAGTTTTTGTGTTTTAGGTTTTATTTTTAGTTTTAGGTTTATGCTTTAAAGATATTTTATCTATTTATTTTTTTATAGTTTTATCTTTGGTTTTGGGTTTAGTTTTATTTTATTTTAGTCTAGGCTTTAACTATAATATATTCCTTATCTAAAGCTCTAGGATCTTTACATGCTTGTGTCCAATCTTTACTTCATTTTCTTTTGGTCTTTATTTTGTGGTCTTTAGGTTTTATTTAATTTTAATTTTCTTTTATTTTTGCTTTATTTTATTTTTATTTTAGTTTAGTTTTTATTTTATTTAGGTTTTTTATTTTTTTCAGTTTAGTTTAGTTTTTTATGTATTTTATTTTATTTTAGGTGTTTTTTTAAGTTTAGGTTTAGGTTTAGGCTTTAGTTAATGATTTTATTTAATTTTATTTTTTTATTTTATTTTGGTTTAGGTTCTTTTATTTATTTTATTTTTAAGTTTTATTTAATTTAGGGTTTAGCTTTTAGCTTTTTAGGGTTTAGGGTTTAGGGTTAGTTTAGGATTTAGGATCTAGGATTTGGGGTTCATGGTTGTTAGTTTTAGGGTTTAGGGTTGAGATTATAAGGTTAGGGTTTGGGGTTTGGGGTTTAGGTTTTTATGGTTTAGGGTTTAGGGTTTAGGGTTTAGGGTTAGAGCTTTTAAAATTCATTTATCCGTGATTAGGGTAGGGTTTAGGGTGGAGTTTAGGGTAGGTTTTAATTTTTTATTTATTTAGGGTGTAAGGTTTAAGTTTATTTTAGGGTTTATGGTTTTAGGTTTAGGGTTTAGAGTTTAGAATTTAGGGTTTAGGGTTTGGGATTTAGGGCTTAGGGTTTAGTGTTTAAGGTTTAGGGTTTTTTTTAAAATTAAGAAAATCGATAGGTTTAGGTTTATTTCACTTTTGCTTATTTATTTTCATTTATTTTATTTTTTATTTTATTTAGTTTAGTTTATTTATTTTAGGTTTATTTATTTGAATTTGCATTTTTTATTTTAGTTTATTTTTTAGGTTTAGGTTTAAGTTTATGTTTATTTTATTGTTTAGTTTTTTTTAGGGTCAGGTTTTATTTTTTATTTTTAGGTTTAGGTTTAGGTTTTTATTTTATTTTTTTAGGTTTAGGTTTTATATTTTTATTTTAGGTTTGTTTTTATGTTTTATTTTTTTAGTTTAGGTTTAGGTGTATTTTTGTTTATTTTATTTTATTTAGTTTTGGGTTTAGGTTTAGTTTAATTTAAGTTTAGTTTATGTTTTATTCATTTTAGTTTAGTTTATCCTAGTTTAGGTTTAGGTTTATTTTATTTAGTTTATTATTTGTTTATATTTTTTTATTTTAGTCTATGGTTTAGGTTTTATTTATTATTTATTTTTTGGTTTTATTTTTTGGTTTATTTTTTAGGCTTAGGTTTTTATTTAGTTTTTATTTTATTTTATATTTATCTTACATTTCATTTTTATTTTATTTAGGTTTTCTTATTTTTAGGTTTATTTTATTTTTTTAGTTTAGTTATGATTTTTATTGATGTATTTTTTAGTTTAGTTTATATTTTTTATCTTACTTTATTTTTAGGGTTAGGTTTAGGTTTAGGTTGACAATTAGGTTTAGGTTTTAATTTAAGCTTTTATTTAAAATAATTTTTTTATTTTTATTTAGGTTTAGGTTTTATTTATTTATTTTATTATTAGGTTTTTTTAAGTTTAGGTTTATGTTTTAAGGGTTTAAGGTTTAGGGTTTATGGTTGTAGGTTTTAGGGTTTAGAGTTTAGGGTTTAAGGTTTAGAGATTAGGGTTTAAAATTTTAGGGTTTTGGTTTGAAGGTTAAGAATTTAGGGTTTAAGGTTTAAGGTTAGGTTTTTTCTATTATTTATTTATTTAGGGTTTAGGGTTTAAGATTTACGATTTACGGTTAGTGTACAGTTTAGGGTTTAGGGTTTAGTGTTGTAGGCTTAGGGTTATAGGATTAGGGCTTATGGTTTATTGTTAGTTTTATAGTTTAGGGTTTAAGGTTTAGTGTTCTAGGTTTAGTATTAGTTTTAGGGTTTAGGGTTTAGAGGTAGTTCTTTTATTATTTTAATTTTTCTTATTTTTTAAAATTAAGGAAACTGGTAGGTTTGGGTTTATTTAGTTTATTTTTTATTTATTTCAATTTATTTTATTTATTTATTTTGATTTTGGTTTATTTTTATTTATATTTAATTTAGTTTATTTAATTCAGGTTTATTTATTTTATTTTAGATTTTTTTTTAAGTTTATTTTTTGAGGTTTAGCTTTAGCTTTATGTTTATTTTTTACTTTATTTTATTTTTATTTAATTTTTTAGGTTTAGGTTTTATTTTTTATTTTTATGTTTAGGTTTAGGCTTTTTATTTTATTATATTAGGATTAGGTTTTAGGTTTTTATTTTAGGTTTATTTTTAGGTTTTATTTTAGTTTACGTTTAGGTTTATTTTAGGTTTATTTATTTTATTTAGTATAGGTTTAGATTTAGGATTAGTTTATTTTAGGTTTAGGTTTAGGTTTTATTTATTTTAGTTTAGTTTATTTTAGTCTATGTTTAGGTTTAAGTTTATTTTATTTCTAATTTAGGTTTAACGCTTTTCTTTTAGTTCAGGGTTTATGTTTTATTTTTTATTTATTTTTAGGTTCTATTTTTTATTTTCAGGTTTTTATTTAATTTTTATTTTATTTTATTTTGCATTTTCTCATTTTTATTTTAGGTTTAGTTTTTATTTTATTTAGGTTTTTTATTTTTTATTTTAGTTTAGGTTTTTATTTATTTTATTTTTATTTTGATTTTATTATTTTATTTTATTTTCATTTTTTGGGTTTGGGTTTAGATTTAGGTTGTAGTTTATGTTTTTATTTTACTGTGTTTTTTATTTTATTTAGGTTTAGGTTTTATTTATTTATTTTAGTTTTAGTTTTTATTTAGTTTATGTTTCAGTTTATTTTTATTTATTTTATTTTATCTAATTTACAGTTTAGGTTTAGTTTATTTTAGGTTTATGTTTTGGTGTTATTTATTTTAGTGAAATTTATTTTAGTTTAGGTTTAAGTTTATTTTATTTTGTTTATTTTATTTTTATTTTATGTTTAGAGTTTTTTTAGCCTAGCATTTAAATTTTATTTTTTATTTATTTTTAGGGTTTATTTTTAAGTTTATTTTTTAGGTTTAGGTTTTTGTTTAATTTTTATTTTATTTTATTTAGGTTAATTTTACATTGATTTAATTTTTATTTTAAATTTATTTTTTGTTTTATCTAAGTTTTTTATTCTTAAGTTTATTTTATCAAGGTTTTTTAATCTTAGGGTTTAGGGTTTAGAGTTTAGGGTTTTGGCTTTAGGGTTATATGTTTAACATTTAGGGTTTATGTTTTAGGGCTTAGGGTTTAGGGTTTAGGGTTTTATGGTTTACGGTTTAAGGTTTAGGGTTTAGGGTTTTTAGGTTTTCGGGTTTTGGGTTTAGGGTTTAGGTTTTAGGTTTAGGGTTTAGGGTTTTGTTTTTTTAATAGAGAATAAATTCATATTCAACATTTCTTCTTTCTGATTTCATCAAGCAAGTACCACACCAGTAGATCGAATTAGTCATTCTTCAATTTATCCAGCTCCCACCAGAACAAGCCTGACATCTCGAGTAGTCGGATCCACCATCATATCGCTGACCTCTCCCCTCCGCCACCAGCATGGCTATAACCTTCATCGGTCCTCTTGCCTCCATGACCACCATTACCCCGACCACCACCACCACATCCACTAGCTCCTCCAGATCTGCCACCACCACTATGATAACCGTCGGCTTTGCCTTTATCTCCATCGTCAGATCTTGACTGAGCTTGGTTGACGGCAGGGTTTAGGTTTATTATGTTTTAGGGTTTAAGTTTATTTTAGTGTTAGAGTTTAGGGTTTTAGGGTTGAGAGCTTAGGGTTAGAGTTTAGGGTTTTTCAGGGTTGAGGGTTTAGGGTTTAGGGTTTAGGGTTGTAGGTTTAGGGTTTAGTGTTTAGGGTTTAAATTTTATGGTTTAGGATTTATGGTTTAAGGTTTTTTTTTTAAATGAAGTAAACTGGTTGGTTTAGGTTTATTTAGTATATTTAGATTATTTTTATATGTTATTTATATTTAGGATTATTTTTTATTTTTATTTAGTTTACCTTATTTATTTAATGTTTATTTATTTTAGTTTATTTTTAAGGTTAAGGTTTAGGTTTATGTCTATTTTTTAGTTCAGTTTTATTTTTATTAATTTATTTTTCTTATTTTTAGGTTTAGGTTTAGGTTTAGTGTTTAAGTTTTTATTTTATTTTATTATTTTATTTTATTTAGATTTAGGTTTTTTTAAATATTTTTTTTTGGTTTAAGGTTTAAGGTTTAGGGTTTAGGGTTTTAAGGTTTTCGGGTTTAGGGTTTTAGGGTTTAGGGTTTAGGGTTAGGGATTAGAGTTTAGGGTTTAAGGTTTAGGGTTTAGCATTTAGGCTTTAGGGTTTAGGGTTTTTAAGGTATTTAGAATTTTTAGGGTTTAGGGTTTAGGGTTTAAGGTTTAGGTTTTTTTTTTGAAATTAAGTACACCTGAAGGTTTAGGTTTATTTAGATTATTTTTTATTTTTTTTAGCCAATTTTATTTTTAATTTTTATTTTTTATTTAGTTTAGTTTATTTATTTTTATTTATGGTTTTTATTTTAGTTTATTTTTTAGGTTCATGTTTAGGTTTAGGTTTATTTTTTAGTTGAGTTTTATTTTTATTTCATTTTTTGTTTAGGTTTTATTTTTTATTTTTAAGTTTAGGTTTAGGTTTTAGGATTTTATTTTAGGTTTATTTTTAGCTTTTATTTTTTTGTTTAGATTTAAGTCTATTTTTATTATATTTTACTTTATTTAGTTTAGATTTATATATTTTTTAGTTTATTTTAGTTTAGGTTTATTTTATTTTGTTTATTTCATTTTTATTTTAGTTTTAGGGTTTTTTTTTAGTTTATGTTATATGTTTTATTTTTTATTTTTTTTAAGTTTTATTTTTTAGGTTTAGGATTTTACTTCGTTTTTATTTTATTTTATTTATGGATTATTTTATTTTTACTTTTCATATATTTATTATTTTATTTAGGTCTTTTATTCTTAGGTTAATTTTAGGTTTTATTTATTTTAGTTTCGTTTATTTTAGTTAATGTTTAGGTTTATTTTATTTTGTTAATTTTAGGTTTATGTTTATTTTTAGTTTAGGGATTAGGTTTTAATTTTTATTTATTTTATGTTTTACTTTTAGTTTATTTTTTAGGTTTAGGTTTTTATTTAGTTTTTTTTAATTTAATTTAATTTATTTTATTTTTATTTTATGTTTAGGTTTTATTTTATTTAAGTTTCTTATTTTAAGTTTTTTTATTTTTTTATTTAGTTCAGGTTTTTATTTATTTTATTTTTGTTTAGTTTTGATTTTTTATATTATTATATTTTTCTTTTAGGTTTAGGTTTAGGTTTTTATTTTATTTGATTTTATTTGATTTTATTTATTTTATTTTATTTAGGTTTATGTTCTTTTATTTATTCTATTTTTAGGTTTTATTTAGTTTATGTTTAGGTTTTTATGTTTTTATTATATAGGGTTTAGGGATTAGGGTTTTGGGTTTTGGGTTTAGGGTTTGTGGTTTACGGTTTTGGGTTTAGGGTTGTAGGTTTTAGGGTTTAGGGTTTTGTTTAGGGTTTAGGATTTTAGGGTTTACGGTTTATGGTTTAAGGTTGTATGTTTAAGGTTTATGGTTTAGGGATTAGGGTTAGTTTTAGGGTTTGGGGTTTGGGGGTTTTTTTTTAAAAAACTAAGTAAACTAGTAGGTTTATTTTAGTTATTATTTACTTTAGTATAATTATTTTAGGTTTTTTATTTCAGTATATTTTTTAAGTATAGTTTTAGTTTTTTTTTATTTTTTAGGTTAAGGTTTTATTTTTTATTTTTAGGTTTAAGTTTAGGTTTTTATTTTAATTTTTTTAGGTTTGGGTTTTACATTTTTATTTTAGGTTTAATTTTAGGTTTACTTTTTTAGTTTTGGTTTAGGTTTATTTTATTTTTATTCTATGTTTAATTTTTTTTAGTTTAGGGTTTAGGATTTATTTTTTTATTTATTTTTTGGTTTTATTTTTAAGTTTATTTTTTAGTTTTAGGTTTTTATTTAGCTTTATTTTATTTTAATTTTGGTTTATTTTAATGTTATTTTAGGTTTAGTTTTTATTTTATTTAGGTTTTTTGATTTTTTAGTTTAGTTTAAGTTTTTAATTATTTTAACTTAATTAACTTTTTATTTTATTTTATTTTTTTTAGTTTAAGTTTAGGTTTAAGTTTTAGTTTATGTATTTCTTTTATTATATTTTTTATTTTATTTTTGTTTTAGTTTTTTTATTTATTTTATTTTTAGGTTTTATTTATTTTAGGTTCAAATTTTTATTTATTTATAGTTTAGGGTTTAGGGTCTAGGATTAGTATAGGGTTTAAGGTTTGGGGATTAAGATTTAGGGTTTAGGGTTTAGGATTAGTACAAGGTTTAAGGTTTTGGGTTTAGGGTTTAGGGGTTTTCTTATTTTTGTTTTTGTTTTTAGGTTTAGAGATTTGTGGTTTGGGTTTAAGGTTTAGTTTGGTTTTTTTAGGGTTTATGATTTAGGGTTTGGGGTTTAGGGGTTTTAGGGTTTAGCGTTTACGATTTAGGTTTAGGGTTCAGGTTTTAGTTTAGGGTTTTTGGTTTTTTTAATAAAGAATAAATTTAGATTCGACATTTCTTCTTTTCGATTTGATCAACCAAGTAACACACCAAGTTTTGGAAGACACAAGAGAAGACATAGATAAAATATAAGCACTGATAGAGAAAATAAAAAACCCTAGATAACTAGAATCGTATCTAGTGTAAAGACACAGTTCCATAAGAAGCAGATCGAATTGACCATTCTTCAGTTTCTTCATTTCACACTAGAATAACCCTGACCTCTCAAGTAGCGTAATCCACCATCATATCCCCAATCTCCCCCTCTGCCACCACCATGACTGTAACCTTCATCATTCCTCTTGCTTCCATAACCACCACTGCTCCGACAACCACCTTCATATCCACCAAAACCTCCAAATCCCCCGCCCACTGTGATAATAGTCGCATCCACCTTCGCCTCTACCTACAGATCTAGATTGAGCCTAGTTGATGGTGATATTCCTACCGTTAAGGTTCTGCCCATTCTTAGGGTTTAGGTTTAGGTATAGGTTTATTAGGTTTTATGGTTTAGGTTTACTTTTTAATTTATTTAGTTACTTTAGGAATAGGTTTAGGGTTTATGGTTTAGGGTTTAGGGTTTAGGGTTAGGGTTTAGGGTTTAGGGTTTAGGGTTTAGGGTTTTGTGTTTATGGTTTATGGTTTTGAGTTTTAGAGTTTTTTCTTTTAGGGTTTAGGATTTAGGGTTTTGGCTTAGGGTTTCTTGGTTTAGGGTTAGTGTGGTTAAGGGTTTAGGGTGGGTAGGGTTAGTGTGGTAGGATTAAGGGTTTATGGTTTTTTTTAAAATTAAGTAAACTAGTAAGTTTAGGTTTATTTTGTTTAATTAGTTAATTTTTTATTTGTTTTAGTTTATTTTACTTTTGATTATTATTTAGGTTTGTTTTTTATTTTTATTTAGTTTAATTTATTTATTTTAGTATAGTTTTTTTTTATTTTAGTTTATTTTTTAGGTTTATGTTTAGGTTTAAGTTTATTTTTAGTTTAGTTTATTTTTATTTTATTTTTTAGGTTTAGGTTTTATTTTATTATTTTTAGGTTTAGGCTTAGGTTTTTATTTTATTTCCCAAGTCGTTTTAGGTTTTATTTTAGGTTAGGTTTATGTTTTGTTTATTTTAGTTTAAGTTTAGTTTGGGTTTATTTTATTTTATTTTAGGTATTTTTTTGGTTTAGGGTTTAGGTTTTAATTTTATTTATTTTTAGGTTTTTTAGGTTTATGTTTATTTAGTTTTATTTTATTTATTTTTTATTTTATTATTTTTTATTTTAGGTTTAATTTTATTGTATTTAAGTTTTTTTTAGTTTAGTTTAGGCTTTTATTTATTTTATTTTAGTTTAGATTTTTTTTATTTTCTTTTAGGTTTCGATTTAGGTTTAGGTTTTTGTTTATGTTTTTATTTTATTTTATTTTTATTTAATTTTGGTTTAGGATTTTTATTTTTTTTATTTTTTTGGTTTTATTTTGCTTTAGGTTTTAATCTCTTAGGGTTTAGTAATGTTTAGGTTTAGGTTTGGGTTTAGGTTGGTTATGGTTTTGGGTTGTGGTAGGTTTAAGGTAGGGTCAGATTTTTCTTTTTATATTTTATTTATGGTTTAGGGTGGGGTTTAGTTAGTTTAGCTCAGTGTAGGTTTAGGGTTTAGGATTTGTTTTAGGGTTTAGGTTTTGGGATATAGGGTTTAGGGTTAGTGGCTTAGGGTTTAGGTTTTATTTATAAAATTAAGAAAATTGATATGTTTAATTTTGTTTAGTTTATTTTTTATTTATTTTAACTTATTTTATTTTTTATTTTTATTTAGCTATATTTTTTTATTTAGTTTAGTTTATTTATTTAAGGTTTATTTATTCTAGTTTATATTTTTCATTTCAGTTTATTTTTTTAGGTTTAAGTTTATGTTTATTTTTTAGTTTAGTTTTTTCTTAGATTTAAGTTTAGGTTTTTATTTTATTTTTTTAGGTTTAGGTTTAATTTTTTAGTTTAGGTTTAGGTTTACTTTTAGTTATATCTTACATTTAGTTTATATTTTATTTTTGCATTATTTTCTTTGTATTTTACATTTAGTTTTTATTTTATTCAAGTTTTTTTAGGTTTATTTTTTAGTTTAGTTTAGTTTAGGTTTTTATTTATTTTATTTTAGTTTAGTTTTAGTTTTTATTTTACTTTATTTATTTTATTTATTTAGGTTTAGGTTTAGGTTTAGGTCTAGGTTTAGGTTTTAGTTTAGGTTTTTATTTTATTTTTCTTTATTTATTTTATTTTACTTTATTTATTTTATTTTGGTTTAAGTTTTTTTATTTATTTTATATTTTGGTTTTATTTAGTTTAGGTTTAGCTTTTTTGGCTTTTAGGTTTTTAAGGTTTAGGGTTTTGGGTTTATGGTTTGGTGTTTAGGTTTAGGGTTTGGGGTTGTAGGTTTTAGGGTTTAGGGTTTAGGGTTTAGGGTTTTAGGTTTGGGTTGAAGGCTGGCTGGGTTTAAGGATTTTTATGGTTTAGGGTTATGGGTTTTATTTTTATCTATTTATTTTATTTAGGGTTTAGGGTTAGTTAAGTGTTTAAGGTTTAGGGTTTAGGGTTTATTATTGTAAGTTTAGGATTTAGGGTTTTAGGGGTTACAATTTATGATTTGGGGTTTAGGGATTTTAGGGTTTAGCATTTACGTTTTACATTTAGGGTTCAAGTTTTAGTTAAGGGTTTTTGGTTTTTGGTTTTTTTTAACAAAGAACACATTTAGATTCGACATTCCTTCTTTTAAATTTGATCAACCAAGTAATACACCAAGTTTTCAAAGACACAAGGGATGACATAGATAAAAAATGAGCACTGGTAGCAAAAATAAAAAACCTTAGATAACTAGAATCATATATAGTGTAAATATAGTTCTATAAGAAGCAGATCAAATTGACCGTTCTTTAGTTTCTCCAGTTCCCAGTAGAATAACCCCGGCCTCTCGAGTAGCGTAATCCACCATCATATCCCCAATCTCTCCCTCTGCCACCACCATGAATGTAACCTTCATCGTTCCTCTCGCTTCCATAACCACCACTACTCTGACTACCACCACCATATCCACCAGAACCTCCAGATCCCCCACCACCACTGTGATAATGGCCGCATCCGCCTTCACCTCCACCTATAGATCTAGATTGAGCCTAGTTGACGGTGATATTCCTACCGTCAAGGTTCTGCCCATTCTTAGGGTTTATGTTTAGGTATAGGTTTATTAGGTTTTATGGTTTAGGTTTACTTTTAATTTATTTAGTTACTTTAAGTATAGGTTTAAGGGTATGGGTTTAGGGTTAGGGTTTAGGGTTTAGAGTTTAGGGTTTATGGTTTAGTGGTACAGATCTTTTTTAGGGTTTGGTTTAAGGTTAGTGTGGTTCTTGGTTTAGGGTTTGTAGGTTTAGGGTTTAGGGTTTGGGTTTAGGGTTTAGGGTTTAGGATTTGTGGTTGGGTTTGGTTTTAAAATTAAGTAAACTAGTAGGTTTAGGTTTATTTAGTTTAATTAGTTTATTCTTTATTTATTTTCATTTATTTTACTTTTGATTTTTATTTAGGATTATTTTTTATTGTTATTTAGTTTAGTTTATTTTTTTTTGTATAGGTTTTTTATTTTAGTTTATTTTTTAGGTTTAGGTTTAGGTTTAGGTTTATATTTTAGTTTAGTTTTAGTTTTATTTTTTTAGATTTAGGTTTTATTTTATTATTTTTAGGTTTTAATTTTATTTCTCTAGGTTCACGTTTTAGGTTTTTATTTTAGGTTTTATTTTTTAAGTTAGGTTTACCTTTTATTTATTTTAGTTTTGATTTAGGTTTAATTTTATTTTATTTTTATTTTAGGTTAAGATATTTTTTGGTTTAGGGTTTAGGTTTTAATTTTTAATTATTTTTAGGTTTTTTTTCTTTTTGGTTTAGGTTGTTATTTAGTTTTTATTTTATTTTATTTTAGGTTTAGTTTAGGTTTCTATTTATTTTATTTTCGTTTAGTTTTGTTTTTTTAAATTTTATTTTCATGTTTAGGTTTAGTTTTAGTTTTTTGTTTATGTTTTCATTTTATTTTATTTTTATTTTATTTTGGTTTAAGTTTTTTAGTTATTTTTGTTTTTAGTTTTATTTAGTTCAGGTTTAGGTTTTTAGCTTCTTATTTTAAGTTTAGTTTGGTGGCCTAGGGTTTAGGGTTTAGGGTATAGGGTTTAGGTTTTATGGTTTTGGGTTTTAAGGTTTAGGGTTTAGGGTTTAGGGTTTAGGGTTTAGGATTAAGAATTTTTTTATTTTTTTGTTTTTTTTATTTAGGGATTAAGGTTTAGGGTTAGTTTAAGGTTTAGGGTTGTAGGTTTAAGCTTTAGAGTTTAGGGTTAGTTTTAGGGTTAAGGGTTTAGGCTTAGGGTCATGATTTTGGGGTATAGGTAGTTCAGGGCTAGGTTTAGGTTTTATTTAAAAAATTAAAAAAATTGATAGTTTTAAGTTTATTTAGTTTATTTTTTATTTATTTTAGTAAATTTTATATTTTATTTTTATTTAGCTTTATTTTTTTATTTATTTACTTTTATTTATTTTAGGTTTATTTAATCTAGTTTACATTTTTTATTTCATTTTATTTCTTAAGTTTAAGTTTATGTTTATTTTTTAATTTAGTTTTTCTATTTTTATTTTTTAAGTTTAAGTTTAGGTTTTTATTTTATTTTTTTAGGTTTAGGATTTAAGTTTTTTTTAGGTTTTATTTTTTAGTTTAGGTTTAGGTTTACTTTTACTTATATCTTATGTTTAGTTCTTATTTTATTTTTTTATTATTTTATTTGTATCTTACATTTAGTTTTTATTTTATTCAGGTTTTTTTAGGTTTATTTTTTAGTTTAGTTTAGTTTAGGTTTTTATTTATTTTATTTTAGTTTAGTTATAGTTTTTATTTTATTTTATATTTAGGTTTATTTTAGGTTTAGGTCTAGATTTAATTTTTAGTTTATATTTTTATTTTATTTTATTTAGTTTATATTTAGGTTTTATTTAGTTTTAGGTTTTTAGGTTTTTAAGTTTTTAGGGTTTAGGGTTTAGGGTTTATGGTTTGGGTTTAGTTTAGATTTATAGGTTTAGGGTTTAGGGTATGGTTTATGGTGTGGTAGGGTGGTTTAGAGTGGTCAGTGGTTTAGGGTTTTAGGATTGCAAGGTTTAGGGTGGCCAGGGTTTTATTTTTTATTTATTTATTTAGGCTGTGGTTAGTAGGGTGTGGAGGTTTAGGGTTTAGTGTGGCCTAGGGTCAGGTAGGATTTTGGTTTGGGTTGCGTAGTTTTAGTGTTTTGGGTTATTTTTTTAATTAACCAAACCGCAGGTTGATTTAGTTTTTTATTTATTTATTTTAGTTTATTTTATTTTTTATTTTGAATTTGGCTTATTTTTATTTAGTTAAGTTTATTTAATTTTGGTTTATTTATTTTAGCTAAGTTTTTTATTTTAGTTTATTTTTATTCTTAGGTTTAAGTTTATGTTTATTTTTTACTTTAGTTTTATTTTTACTTTATTTTTTAGGTTTAGGTTTTATTTTTTATTTTTAGGTTTAGGTTTAGGTTTTTTTTTAGGTTTATGTTTTAGGTTTTTATTTTAGGTTTAATTTTAGGTTTAATTTTTGAGTTTTGGTTTAGGTTTATTTTAAATTTATTTTATTTTATATTGTTAAGGTTTATGTTTAGGTTTAGGTTTAGGTTTTATTTAGTTTAGTTTAGTTTATTTTAGTTTAGGTTTAGGTATATTTTCTTTTTATTATATGTTTAGGTTTTAGTTTTTAGTTTAGGGTTTAGGTTTTATTTTTTAGGTTTAGGTTTTTATTTAGTTTGTATTTTTTTTTTTAGCTTTATTTCATTTTAATATTAGGATTTGTTTTCATTTTATTTAGGGTTTTTATTTTTTAGTTTAGTTTATGATTTAATTTATTTTATTTTAGTTTAGTTTTCATTTTTTATTATATTTTCTTTTTAGGTTTAGGATTAGGTTTAGGTTGTAGTTCATGTTTTGTTTTACTTTATTTTTTATTTAGGTTTAAGTTTATTTATTTATTTTATTTTTAGGTTTCATTTAATTTAGGTTTTGGGTTTATTTTTAGGTTTAATTATTTTTACTTTATGTTTGTTTTTAGTTTATTTTATTTTATTTAGTTTAGGGTTCAAGTTTAGTTTATTTTAGGTTTAGGATTATGTTTTATTTAGTTTAGTTTAGTTTATTTTTGTTTATGTTTAAATTTATTTATTTTGTTTATTTTATTTTTATTTTAGGTCTAGGTTTTTTTTAGTTTAGGGTTTAGGTTTTAGTTTTTATTTATTTTTAGGTTTTATTTTTAGGTTTATTTTTTTGGTTTAGGTTTTTATTTAGTTTATATTTTATTTTAGGTTTATTTTAATTTTATTTTAAGTTTAGTTTTTATTTTATTTAGTATTTTTATTCTTAGGTTTATTTTATTTAGTTTAGGTTTTTATTTATTTTAATATAATTTATTTTCAAAGTTTATTCTATTTTATTTTTAGGTTTAGGTTTTTATTTATTTATTTTATTTTTAGGTTTTATTTATTTACATTTAGGTTTTAGGTTTAGGGTCAGGGTCCGTGGTAGGCATATGGTTTAGGGTATTATGTTTAGGCTCAGGGTTTAGGGTTTAGGGTTTAGAGTTTTAGTGTTTAGGCATCATGGTTTGCCTGGGGTTTAAGTTTGGGTCACTAGTGTTTAATGTTAATTTAGGGTTTAGCTTTTAATTTAGGATTTAGGTTCTAGGATTTAGGGTTAGTTTCGGGTTTTGGGTTTAGGGTTTAAGGGTTTAGTGTTAAGGGTTTAGGGTTTATGGTTTATAGTTTAGGGTTTAGGATTTAGGGTTTAGGGTTTTGGGTTTAGGGTTGTAGGATTTGAGTTTACGGTTTAGGTTTTATGGTTTAGGATGTAGGGTTTAGGGTTTTAGGTTTTAAGGTTTATGGTTTAGGGTTTAAGGTTTTTTTGGTTTAAGGTTTAGGGGTTTCGATTTTGGTTTTAGGTTTAGGGTTTAGGGTTTAGGGCTTTGGTTTTTTTTAACAGAGAATAAATTCAGATTCAACATTTCTTCTTTTTGATTTTATCAACCATGTAACACACCAAGTTTTCTAAGACAAGCGACAACATAGATGAAAATGAGCATGCATAGAGTAAATCAAAAACCATAGATAACTAGAAATGTCTCTACTATAAAAACACAGTTAAATAAGGAGCAGATCGGATCGACCGTTCATCAGTTTCTCCAGTTCCCATCAGAACCACCCTGGCATCTCGAGTAGCGAGATCCACCATCATATCCTCAACCTCTCCCTCAGCCACCACCACGGCTGTAACCTCCATCATTCCTCCTACCTCCATGACCACCAGTACCTCGACCACCACCTCCATATCCACCAACACCTCCAAATCCCCTAACACCACTGCGATAACCGTCGCCTCCACCGTCAGATCTGGATTGATCCTAGTTAATGGTGATGTTTCAGCCGTCAAGGTTCTGCCTATTCTTAGGGTTTAGGTTTAGGTCTAGGTTTAACAATGATTATTTTTTAATTTATTTAGTTACATTAGGTTAGGTTTAGGGTTTAGGGCTTAGGTTTTTTTTAAATTAAGAAAAGTGGTAGGTTTAGGTTTATTTAGGTTATTTTTATTTATTTTATTTTTTCATTTTATTAATCTTTATTTTTTATTTAGTTTAGTTTGTTTATTTTAGTTTCTTCTTATTTCTTAGTTTAGTTTTATTTTTATATTATTTTTTAGGTTTAGGTTTTACCTTTTATTCTTAGGTTTAGGTTTTGGGTTTTATTTTTGAATTTAGGTTAAGGTTTATTTTTAGTTTATTTTATTTTATTTAGTTTAGAGTTTAGATTTAGTTTATTTTAGGTTTATGTTTAGGTTTTATTTTTAAAATTTGGTTTATTTTAGTTTAGGTTTAGGTTATTTTAGTTTGTTTATTTTAAGTGTAGGTTTTTTTTTAAGTTTTTGGTTTGGGTTTTATTTTTAATTTTGTTTGTATTTTATAATTAGGTTTAGGTTTTTATTTAGCTTTTATTTTATTTTATTTTAAGTTTATTTTATTTTTATTTTACATTAAGATTTAATTTTATTTATGTTTTTTATTTTTAGATTTATTTGATTTTTTAGTTTAGTTTAGGTTATTATTTATTTTATTTTAGTTTAGTTTTTATTTTTTATATTATTTTATTTTTAGGTTTTGAGTATAGGTTTTTATGTTTTTAGGGTTTAGGGTTTAGGGTTGTAAATTTAGGGTTTGGGGTTTAGGGTTTAGGGTTAGGGTTTTTTTTTAAATAATTATGTAAACTAGTAGGTTTAGATTTATTTAGTTTATTGCTGATTTATTTCAATTTATTTTATTTTTTATTTTTATTTATGTTTATTTTAATTTTTTATTTTAATTTCTTTTTTATTTTATTTTATTTTATGTTTTTTTATTTTTATTCTAGTTTTAGTTTTTTATTTTATTTAGTTTTCTTTTTTTTTTTCTAGTTTAGCATTTTATTTATTTTATTTTTGTTTAGTTTTTATTTTTATTTTATTTTTTTTAAGTTTAGTTTAGGTTTAGATTCTAAGGTTTAGGGCATAGGGTTTAGGGTTTTAGGGTTTTAGGGTTTAAGGTTTAGGGTTTAGGGTTTAGGGTTTAGGGTTTAGGTTTTATGTTTAGGGTTTTTGAGTTTTTTTTTAACAGAGAACAAATTCAGATTCAACATTTCTTCTTTATGATTTCATCAACCAAGTAATTGACCAAGTTTTCTAAGACACGAGTGATGACATAGATAGAAAATGAGCACACATATGCAAATCAAGAACCCTAGATAACTAGAACCGTCTTTACAGTAAAGACATAGTTCGGTAAGCAGCAGATCAGATCGGCCGTTCTTTAGTTTCCCTAATTCCCATCAGAACCACCCCAGCCTCTCAAATAGCGGGATCCACAATCATATCCCCAATCTCTCCTTTCGCCACCACCATGGTTGTAACCTCCATCACTCCTCCCACCTTCATAACCACCACTGCCCCAACCACTACCTCCAAATCCACCAGTACTTCCAGATCCCCCATCACCACTATGATAATCGCCGCCTCTGCCTTCGCCTCCACCGCCAAATCTAGACTAAGCCTGGTTGATGGTGATGTTCCTGCTATCAAGGTTCTGCCCATTCTTAGGGTTTAGCTTTAGGTTTAGGTTTATTAGGCTTTAGGGTTTAAGTTTATTTTTTTATTTATTTAGTTACTTTAGGTTTAGATTTAGGTTTGGGGCTTAGGGCTTAGGGTTTAGGGTTTCGGGTTTAGGGTTTAAGGTTATAGGGTTTATACTTTTAGGGTTTAAGGTTTAGGGTTACAGTTTAGGGTTTAGGGTTTAGGTTTTTTAGGGGTTTAAATTAAGTAAACCAGTAGGTTTATGTTTGTTATGTATATTTAGTTTAGTTTATTTATTTAAAATTTTAGTATACTTTTTTCATTTAAGTTTATTTTTTATTTTTATTTAGTTTAGTTTATTTATTTTAGGTTTTTATTTTTGTTTATTTTTTATGTTTAGGTTTAGGTTTAAGTTTATTTTTTATTTGAGTTTTATTTTTATTTTATTTATTAGGTTTTGGTTTTATTTTTTATTTTTTGGTTTATGCTTAGGTTTATTTTATTTTTATTTTAGGTTTAGGTTTTTTTTTGTTTAGGGTATAGGTTTTAATTTTCCTTTATTTTTTGGTTTCTTTTTTTGGTTTAGGATCATATTTAGTTTTTATTATATTCCATTTTAGGTTTATTTTATTTTTATTGTACATTTAGTTTTTATTTTATTTCAGTTTTCTATTCTTAAATTAATTTTTTTTTAGTTTAG
>JAKCPB010000519.1:0-108935 GCA_021442155.1 Cymbidium sinense | reverse complement strand
AAAAATTAAACATAATTAAAATAAATAAAATCCTAAGCCAAACTAAAAAATAAAATAAAGCTAAAAATAAAAATCCTAAATAAATTAAAAATTAAAAATAAACATAAAAACTAAACCTAAAAATAAATAAAAATTAAAACTTAAACCATGAACTAAAAAAAATTCCTATGCCTAAATAAACAAAATAAAATAAACCTAACCCTACACTAAAATAAACTAAACTAAAATAAATAAAACTTAAACCTATACCTAAAATAAACTAAACAAAACCATAAACTATATAAAATAAAAAACTAAATATAAAAATAAAACTAAAAAATAAAACCAAAAATAAGCCTAAAATAAAAACCTAAACCTTAACCTATAAAATAAAAAAACCTAAACCTTAACCTAATAATTAAAAATAAAACCTACCTAAAAAAATAAAAGTAAAGTAAAAAAATAAACATAAACCTAAACCTTAAACCTAAAAAATAAACTAAAATAAAGAACCTAAACTAAAATTAATAAACCTGAAATAAATAGCCTAAACTAAATAAAAATTACAACCCTATAACCCTAAATCATAAAGCCTAAAGCCTAAAACCCTAAAACCTAAGCCCTAAACCCCAAATCCCAAACCCTAAACCCTAAACCCAAAAAATTACAACCCTAAACCCTAAGCCTTAAACCCCAAACCCTAAATCCTAAACCCTAAACCCTAAATCCTAAAAACCTAAAAACATAAACTTAAATGAAGAAAAACCTAAAAATAAAATATATAAAAATATCTAAACCAAAATAAAATAAAATAAAAATGAAAACTAAAACCTAAATCAAAACCTAACCCTAAACATAAACCTAAACCTAAACCTAGAAATAAAAAATAAAAACTAAAATAAAATAAATAAATAAATACCTAAACTAAACTAAAAAACAAAATAAACCTAAAAATAAAAAACCTAAACATAAAATAAAAATAAAACAAAATAAAAATTAAATAAAAACCTAAACCTAAAAAATAAATATAAAAATAAAACCTAAAAATAAATAAACAATAAAACCTAAACCCTAAACTAAAAAAAGAAACCTAAACTTTAAAAAAAAATAAAGATAATAAAATAAACTTAAACTTAAACCAAAATAAACTAAACTAAAATAAATAAAACCTAAAATAAACTAAACCTAACCCTAAAGAATGACCAATCCGATCTTGTTTATAACTTTTTATATTAAGAATTTAGTTATCTAAGGTTTTGATTTTCTATGTATCTCATAATTTGTCATCTATGAATAGAAAAATGTATTGATTAAATCAAACTAAACTAAACCTAAACCCTAAACCTTCACCTAAAACCCTAAACCCTAAGCTCCTAAACACTAAACCCTAAACCCTAAAAGCATAAAACCTAAAACCTAAATCCTAAACCTCAACTATAAACCCAAACCTAAACCCTAAACCCTAAACCCTAAACCCTAAACCCTAAACCCTAAACCTTAAACCCTAAACCCTAAACTAACCCTAAGCCATAAAACCCTAAACCCTAAAAAAACTAAACCTAAACTAAAACCTAAAAATAATAAAAAAAAACCTAAACCAAAATAAAATAAAAAAAATAAAATAAAACCTAAACCTAAAAAAGAAAATTAAAATAAAAAATAAAACTAAACTAAAATAAAATAAATAAAAAACATAAATTAAAAAAATCCTAAATAAGATAAAAACTAAACCTAAAATATAAATAAAATAAACCTAAAATAAAATAAAATAAAAACAAAATAAAACCTAAACATAAAAAATAAACCTAAAAATAATTAAAAAATAATACCTAAACCCTAACTAAAAAAAAACCTAAACCTAAAATAAATAAAATAAAACTAAACCTAAACTTAAATAAACTAAAATAAAATAAATAAAACCAAAACCTAAACCTAAAATAAACTAAACATAAACCTAAACCTAAACTAAATAAAATAAAATATAATAAAATTAAACCTAAACCTAAACTAAAAAATAAAAGCTAAAAATAAACCTAAAATAAAAACTTATAAACTAAACGTAAGAAAAATAATATCTAAAGCTAAACCTAAACCTAATAATAAAAAATAAAATAAAAATAAAACTAAACTAAAAAAATAAACTTGAAACTAAACCTAAACCTAAAAAATAAACTAAAATAAAAAACCTAAACTAAAATAAATAAACTAAACTAAATAAAAAATAAACCTAAATAAAAATAGAAAAAATAAACTAAATAAAATGAAACCTACGAGTTTACTTAATTTAAAAATAATAAAATAATAAAAAACCTTTACCCTAAACCCTAAACCCTAAACCCTAAACCCTAAACCTACAACCCTAACCCTAAACCCTAAAACCCTAAACCTTGTACCTAAACCCTTAATCCTAAAACCGTAAATCCTAAACCCTAAATTATAAAACCTACAACCCTATACCCTAAACCATAAACCCTAAGCCTAAACCCAAAACCCAAAACCCTAAACCCTAAAAACCTAAAAACCTAAACCTAAGCAAAATAGAAGTGATTTTGGCTACAAATGATTAACCTAAATTTCTCTAATATAGATAAAAATTGTATGAGCTTTATATGTCATAGTAAACTGCCTGTCTCAAGTTTCATAAAGGTGCTAAAGGGTAGCTTTCTCTTCATGGACAAATGAAGAATGAACCTATTTAAGTTCAGACACCTAAGTGTCCATTTGTGAGCAATCCTCTTCTATAGCTGAGATAGCCTATCTAATAATAGAACTCATCTCTAATCAATATTGTCTTCTCAATTGCAGCTCTTTCAATTTAGTAGATATGTCGAGGAGCTAAATCTATGCTTTAAAAAGCTCTCTTTAGTAGGATTTCAATGCTTTGAGACTATGCTCGAGATGTTGGAGAATTAGGGAGGCTTGATGCGAAGTATTTCTAAATGAGATTTTTACAATAGTGATTGTATCTGACCAAATCTCTTGATAAGTAGTGCATAACTAGAATAATTCAAACTCGATATCTCTACACAGGGATTTCCAAAACTATAGCTATCCTACTTTGAGACTCAACACGGCAACATAATGTAACAAATAATTCACTTAAAAATAAAAGCAAGAAAATTCAAGTAAAACTCCTAAGTCAATGCTTAGAAAGAGGGGACATAGTGTTGTGAGAGATTTAGGACACTCATAGAAGTTTTACTGACATCTAAAATATGATTTAAGAGAGATTTTGGATTCCAACATAGTATCTATCATCTTTTCTATTTTTCTTTTATTGGTAGTAGTGTTAGTTCATTTAGATGTATTCATTTGATTTAATGGTGGAAAGAATACAACAACAACAATAAACAACAAGCCTTAATCCCACTAGGTGGGGTCGGCTACATGAATCCTTCATCTCCATTATGTCCTATTA
Source organism: Cymbidium sinense (assembly GCA_021442155.1). Taxonomy (NCBI): domain Eukaryota; kingdom Viridiplantae; phylum Streptophyta; class Magnoliopsida; order Asparagales; family Orchidaceae; genus Cymbidium; species Cymbidium sinense. Next base: position 105,538 of record JAKCPB010000519.1, on the reverse strand, counting down.
TGTGTCAAATTCTCATTTAAATCAAGTATACTAAGATCATTTTTTATACATCTTAACCAAGTCTTTTTAGGTATACCTCTACCTTTCTTAACATAAGGCAAATCTAATGCATCTACTCTCCTATCGGACAACTGACGCTTTATGTGGCCAAACCATCTAAGGCGACTCTCCCTAATCTTATCTACCACTGAGCTACTCTAACTTTTCTTGAATATACTCATTTAACATTTTATCTCTAAAACCACTCATCCACCTAAGCATCCTCATCTCTGTACTTAACTTAGTCTTATGCTTCTTTTATTGGCCAACATTCTGCACCATAAGTCATTGTCTTACCACACCATCTTATAAAATTTTCCTTAAGTTTAAGTGGAACTTATCTATCACATAATAGCCGATGCATTCCTCCACTTCAACCATCCAACTTGAATTCTACTAATAACATCTCCATCTATTTCACCATCATTTTGAACAATAGAGCCTAAATATCTAAAACACTCACTCTTATTAATGACTTGTTCACCAATGTCACAACACTACTAGAACTTCTACAACTAAAATTACACTCCATATATTTAGATCTACTTAAATGAAAACTTTTAGACTCTAGAGTTGACCTCCATAATTCAAGTTTTTGTTGGACTCCCTCTCTAGTCTTATCAACAAGAAGAATGTCATCAGCAAAAAGCATACACAAAGGTGGAAAGAATAATTCATACATTTGACATTATTTTAAGTGCAAGAATTTTTTATGTTATTTCAAATCTAAAGTTTGATGAAAAGCCTCATGTAAATTAATTTTATGTAGTGTCTCTTTTAAGTTTAGGGCTCAAGTTGATCTAAACCTAAACAACATTAGCTTAATCTTTCCCTAATTTTAGAAGACAACAAGAATACTTCAAATTTATTCATGTACTCATTTATAATTTTGGTTTTTTTTCTTTAGCAAGTAAAACTCTAAACAATTGATCTTAGTAAGATAAAGATAAGTATTTTTTTAACAACAATTTCATTTCAACCATGTAATAACTTGTTCAAATACCTTTCTTAATTTTATCGATAGATTTTAGTTTAAATATGTTTTATATAAATCTATTTAAGGCTCAAGAATCCTAAACCCTAAACTCCCTAAACCTAAACCCTAAAACTAACCTAAACCCTAAACCCTAAACCATAAATCCTAAAACCTTAAACCCTAAACCCTAAACCATAAACCTTAAAACCTAAACCCTAAACCTAAACCCTAAACCCTTAATCGTAAACCTTAAAACCTAAACCCTAAACCCTAAACCATAAACCCTAAACCTTAAAAACTTAACTAACCTAAACTAAAAATCATAACCTAAACCTAACTAAACTATAACCACTAATTTAAACTCTAAACCTAAACTAAATTAACCTTAAACCCTAAACCTAAATGTTAAACCTAAAACCCCTAAACCTAAAATAAACACAAAACCCTAAACCCTAAACCCTAACCCTAAACTTTAAACCCTAAGCCCTAAAACCCTAAACCCTAAAACCTTAAATCCTAAATCCTAAACCCTAAACCCTAAAGCCTAAAAACCTAAATACCTAAACCTAAAATAAATAGAACCTAAAAATAAAATAAATAAAAAAAACTTAACCTAAAAAAAATAAAATAATAAAATAAAACAAAAAATAAACTTAAACCTAAACATAAAACTAAAAATAAAATAAATTAAAAAATAAAAATTTTAAAAAAAATACACTAAACTAAATAAAATAAAATAAACTTAAGAATAAAAAACCTAAATAAAATAGAAACTAAATGTAAAATAAAAAATAAAAGAAAATAAAATAAAACCTAAATAAAAACATAATCCTAAATAATAAAACTAAAAATAAAACTTAAAAATATATAAAAAATAAAACCTAAACCTTAAATTAAAAAAACCTAAACTTAGAATAAAAATAAAATAAATATAAACCTAAACTAAAATAAATAAAACCTAAAATAAACTAAACCCAAACCAAAACCTAAACTAAATAAAATAAACTAAAAATAAACCTAAACCTAAACTAACAAATAATACCTCAAAAAAAACCTAAAATGAAAACTTAAAACCTAAACCTAAGAAAATAAAATAAAAACCTAACTTAAACCTAAAAATAAAAATTAAAACCTAATCCTAAAAAATAAAATAAAAATAAAACTCAACTATAAAATAAACATAAACCTAAACATAAACATAAAAAATAAACTAAAATAAAAAACATAAACTAAAATAAATAAACCTAAAATAAGTAAAAAAATTAAATAAAAATAAAAAATAAACTTAAATAAAAATAAAAAATAAATTAAACTAAAATAAATAAAAAATAAACAAATATACTAAATAAATAAAACTTATAGATTTATTTAATTTAAAAAAAAACCTTAAACCCTAAACCCTAAACCTTAATCCTTAAACCCTAAAAGAATAAACTGTAAAACCCTAAACCATATATAAAGATACCATAAACCCTAACCTAAACCCTAAACCTAAACCTAAATGTAAAATAACTAAATAAATTTAAAATAAACTTAAACCTTAAAACTTAATACAACTAAACCTAATCTGAAACCCTAAGAAGGTAGAACCTTAAAGGAAGATCACCGCCAAGCTTAGTCAGAGCTCAAAGGCAGAGCGATGGTTGTCATAGTGGTGGTCTGGAGGTGGGTGGATATGGAGGTGGTGGTGAGCAAAGGTGGTTATGGAAGGGAGGAGAATGGGAGGTTAGCCATGGTGGTGGCGGAGGAAGAAATAGGGATATGATGATGGATCCCACTACTTGAGAGGCCATGGTGGTTCTAATGGGAACTACAAAATAAAAGAACGAACGATTGCTTATGGAACGCTTCTTTATAATAGGATAGTTCTAGCTATCTAGGGTTTTTGATTTCCTCTATGCGTGCTCATTTTTGATCGATGTCATCACTTGTGTCTTAAAAAACTTGGTGGGTTACTTCATTGATGAAATTGAAAAGAAGAAATGTTGAATTTGAATTTGTTCTCTGTTAAAATAAAAAAACCAAAAACCCTAAACCCTAAACTAAAACTTGAACATTAAATCTAAAATATCAATCGCAATCTATAAACCCCCAAAAACACTAAACCCTAAACCCTAAACCTAAAACCCTAAACCCTAAACCCTAAAAAAACCCTAAACCTTAAACCCTAAACCCTAAACCCTACATCCTAAACCCTAAACCCTAAACCCTAAAAACCCTAAACCCTAAAGCCTAAAACCTAACTTAAACTAAACTAAATAAAATAAAATAAATAAATAAACCAAAATGAAAATAACATAACAAAATAAAATAAAATAAAACATAAACTAAAACCTAAACCTAAACCCAAAAGAAAAAAAACTAAACTAAAATAAAATAAATAAAACCTAAATTAAACTAAAAATAAAAAACCTAAATAAAATAAAACTAAACCTAAAATAAAATAATAAAATAAATAAAAAAAATAAAAAAAAAAACTAAACTTAAAAATAATTATAAAATAAAACCAAAACCATTAACTTAAAAAAAATCTAACGCTAAAAAAAAATTAAAAAAAACTAGACCTAAACTAAAATAAACTAAACTAAATAGAACTTAAATCTAAACCTAAAATAAACTAAAACTAAACCTAAAAAAAATTAAATAAATAAACTAAAAATAAACCTAAACCTAAACTAAAATATAAAACCAAAAAATAAGCCTAAAATAAAAACCTAAAACCTAAACAAATAAAATAAAATAAAAACCTAAACCTAAACCTAAAAATAAAAAGTAAAACCTAAACCTAAAAAATAAAATAATTATAATACTAAACTAAATAAATAAATCTAAACCTAAACTTAACCTTAAATAATAAACTAAAATAAAAAACCAAAACTAAAATAAATAAACTAAACTTAATAAAAATACAATAAACCAAATTAAAAAATAAAATAAACTAAAATAAAATAAAATAAATAAACTAAAGAAAGATAAACCTACCACCTTTACTTTAAAAAAAATAAAAAATTAAAAAACCCTAACCCTAAACCCTAAACCCTAAACCTAAAACCCTAAACCCTAAACCCTAAACACTAAACCTAAACACTAAGCCCTAAAACCCTAAACCCTAAACCCTAAACCCTAAATCCTAAACTATAAACCCTAAACCCTAAAACTTACAACCTTAAACCCTAAACCCTAAAGTAACCTTAATTTAAACCCTAAAACCATAAACCCTAAACCTAAACCAAAACTAAAAACTAAAATAAAACCTAAAATAAAATGAAAAAAATAAAACTAAATAAAACCAAAGCTAAAATATACCTAATAATAAAATCAAGAAAAATAAAAAATAAAACCTATATAAACTAAAAAAAAACCTAAAAAAAAAATAAATAACATAAACCTAAACTAAAATAAACTAAAATAAATAAATAAAACCTAAACCTAAACCTAAACTAAAATATTAATAAAAAATAAACTAACCTAAAATAAAAAAAATAACCTAAAATTAAACCTAAAATAAAACCTAAAACCTAAACCTAAAAAATAAAATAAAAAAATAAACCTAATTTATAAATATAAAATAAACCTAAACCTAAAAATAAAACTAAACATAAAAAATAAACCTAAACTTGAACCTAAAAAATAAACTAAAATAAACTAAAATAAATAAAAGCTTAAAATAAATAAACTAAACTAATAAAAATAAAAATAAAATAAACTAAAAATAAATAAAAACTAAATAAAATAAACCTAAACCTATGATTATACTTAATTTTAAAAATAAAACAAAAAATAAAAATAAAAAAATAAAACAACCTGCTTTAAACCTAAGACTAACCCTAAACCCCAAACCTAAACCAAAGCCTAAACCTAAAATATAAAATAAAACCTAAACATAAAATAAAATAAAATAAACTAAAAAAATAAACATAAACAAAAAAACCTAAAAAAAATAAACCAAATAAAAAACCTAAACTAAAATAAATAAACCTAATATAAATAAATAAACCAAAAAAAAAAAAACCTAAATAATAATAAATTAAATAATCTAAAATAAATAAAAATAAATTAAATAAACTAAAACCTAAATATACTTTTAATTTGTTTTAAAACCAAAACTCTAAACCCTAAACCATAAATCTTAAACCCTAAACCCTAAAACTAACCTTAAACCCTAAACTTACAACTAAACCCTTAACCCTAAACACCCTAAAAAAAACAACCCTAAATTGACCCTATACCCTAAACCCTAAAAAACTAAAAACCAAAACCTAAACTAAATAAAACCTAAAAATAAAATAAATAAATAAATAAACCTAAATAAACCTAAACCCAAAACTACAAAAAAAACTAAACCTAAAATAAATAAATTAAACCTAAACCTAAATGTAAACTAAAATAAACTAAACTAAAATAAATAAAACCTAAAACTAAACCTAAAATAAACTAAACCTAAATTAAATTAAAATATAAACTAAAAAAACCTAAAAAACTAAAAAAATAAAACCTAAAAATAAACCTAAAATTAACCTAAACCTAAACCTAAAAAAATAAAAAATAAAACCTAAACCTAAAAATAAAAAATAAACCTAAACCAAGAAATAATAATAAACTAAAAACATAAACCTAAACCTAAACATCAAAAGTAAACTAAAATAAAAAACATAAACTAAAATAAATAATCTTAAAATAAATAAACTAAATAAATAAAAAAATAAACCTAAATAAAAATAAAAAAAATGAAAAATACTAAAATAAAAAAAAAATAAACAAAAGAAACTAAATAACCATGAACCTATCAATTCACTTAATTTAAAAAAAAGTTCTAAACCATAAACCCTAAACCCTAAACCCCAACCTAAACCTAAACTCAAACCCCAAAACCATAAACTAAACCCTAAACCTAAACCTAACTAACTTAAAAAAAACCCACCTTAACCTAACCTACCAATGTTAAACCCTAAACCTAAACTTATACCTAACCCATTAAAACTCTAAACCTAATCCTAAAACCTAAACTCCTAAAACTAAATCCTATACTCTAAACCCTAAACCTAAGCAAAACTAAAACCTAGAGTCTAACCCTAACCTAATCCTAAACCCTAAAATTAAACTAAATACTAAACCTAAACCCTATACCTAAACCTAAACCCTAAACCATAAAATAACCCTAAACCCTAAAAAATCCTAAACCATAAACTTACCCTAAACCCTAAGAAACTAAACCCTAAACCTTAACCCTAAACCTTAAACCCTAAAACCCTAAACCCTAAAACCCTAAATCCTAAACCCTAAATCATAAAACTTACAACCCTAAACCCTAAACCCCAAATACTAAACCCTAAACCTTAAACCCTAAAAACCTAAAAACCTAAATTTAAACAAAATAATAGAGATTTTGGCTACAAATGATTAGCCTAATTTTTTCTAATATAGATTAAAATTATATGACCTTTATATGCCATGGTAGACCTCTCATAGATGCCCTATTCGTGGACAAATGAAGAAAGAATCTACTTAAGTTCGTAAAACACCTAAGTGATGATCTATGAGCAATCCTCTTCTATACGAGATAACCTATCTAATAATCGAACTCCTTTCTAATCGATATTGTCTCAACTATAGCTCTTTCAATTTAGCGTATATGTTGAAGAGCTAAATCTTTTAAAAAAGACCTCTTTAGTAAGATTTTAATGCTTTGAGATTGTGCTCGATATGTTGGAAAATTTTGGGAGACTTGATGCAAAGTATTGTTAAATGAGATTTTTATAATAGTGATTATATCTGATGAAATCTCTTGATAAGTAGTGTGTAACTAGAATAATTTGAACTCAATATGCACAGGGATTTCCAAAACTATAGATCTCCTACTTTGAGACTCAACGTGGCAATATAATGTAACAAATAATTTTCTTCAACACAAAAGCAAGAAAACTCAAGTAAAACTCTTAGTCAATGCTTAGAAATAGGTGGCATAATGTTGTGAGAGATTTAGGACACTCATAGATTTCCAAACTAAAATATTTAAGGGAGATCCCAAACATAGTACCTATCATCTTTTCTTTTTCTTTTATTGGTAGTAGTGTTACTTCATTTAGATGTATTCATTTGAATTTGATTTATTGGTGGAAAGAATAATTCCACATTTGATGACATTCTTTAGGTGCAAAATTTTTTGATGTTATTTGAAATCTAAAGTTTGTTAAAAGCCACATGCAAATTAATTTTATGTCTCTTCTAAGTTTAGGGCTCATCTAAACCTAAACAACATTAGCATAATTATTCCCTAATTTTAGAAGATAACAAGAATACTTCATATTTGTTCATGTACTAATTTATAATTTTGGTTTTCACATTTACAAGTAAAACTCTAAACAATTGATCTTTGTAGGATAAAGACAAGTATCTTTTAACAACAATTTCATTTCAACAATGTAATAACTTGTTCTATCCCACCTTTCAAGTTTCTCTATTTCTACCTAGTAGATTTTTGTTTAGAAGTATGTTTTACTTTTATAAATCCCAATCTTCAAGGCTCACCAAACCCTAAACACTAAACTAACCCTAAACCCTAAATTCTAAACCATAAACCTACAACACTAAACCCAAAACCATAAACCCAAAACCCTATACCCTAAAACCTAAACCCTAAACCCTAAACCTTAAAACTCTAAACTAAACCTAACTAAAACCTAAAACCCTAAAACCCTAAACCTACATAAAACCTAATCTAACTCCTAACCATAAACTCTAACCCTAAACCCTAAACCCTAAACTATAAACCTAAATGTAAACCCTAAACCTCTTAACCCTAAAACCAAAACCCTATACCTAAACTATAACCTAAACCTTAAAATTTAAACCTAAACCCTAAACTAAAACTAACTTAAACCCTGTTTTAAACCCTAAACTAAACCTAAAACTATAAACTATAAAGTTTAAACACTAAACCTAAACCTAACCTAAACCTAAACCTAAACCCTAAACCCTAAAATCCTAAATCCTAAATCCTAAATCTAAATCCTAAATCTAAATCTAAATAAATCAAATAAAAAACACTAAACCAAACCCAACATCCTTCTGGCTTTCATTATTCTTTCCGCTTATTTTCTTTCCTTGCTTCATTGATCATTCAAGATCAATTTTTTTGATTATTTGTCTCTGATTGGCCTCTAATGTGATTTTCCCTTGCTCAATGGCGAGGAGCGCTATGCAAAGCTTATCCATCTTGTAGTGTCTTCTAGGGCATCAGATTTACATGGAATTATGGATCTAAAATCATCCGCTACTCTACCAGCAGTTAAGTCCTTTAAGGATGCACTATCTGGTAAGAACCATTCACCTAATGCTTCAATGAATTTGATCTCGACCTCCTTTATTGGATTCTATTATGTGCTCAATCTAGATATGGAAAAGTTGGAAGCTTTTGAATTCTCTAGTTGGTAAATTTTCACGTCAACTCAATAACATCCGATCATTTTTCATATCCTTAAACTTTCGTGTGTTTTCACTATGATTGATTGATCTAAGGCATATTTTAATTCAGCCTTAAGACTTATTATTCAATGAGTTTTTTTGATATGCCGTTCTTGTTTTGGTTTTAATTGTCAAAGTATGAAATGGTCTCCTCTTTTGATATAAAAAAGTGGAATCCCCACTCATTCCTATATTTGTCTGCATCCTCAATAAGAGAATCCATTATGTTGCACATCAAGTTCTCTCATTTAAATTTCTTGTCGTCCTTCACCCAAACACCAGATCACGAATCCTCTATTGCTCATATTTTGTTGAAATTCATATTACTAAAAGCATGTTAAAAAAAATAATGTTTATGAGGTTTGTGAGGAGGCTAATGATAACTTAATTATCATTTCTAATTATAATAATTTGGCTCCTCAAGACAATACCTATTCCTACCCCTTCTAGTGAACCCGAGACTCATATGAACCTTAGGTGACTTGAATGGAAATTTTAGGTTGGATCAAAATCTAAAACAAATTCTGAGTTAATCCTTTGATGAAGGAACAAAATCTAAAAATTGTTGATCATTTGATGATGCAACAAAATCTAAATCTAATTCTAATGAGCATGAAATCTGTTATTAATGTTCACAACCTCTCCTTCTCCTACTCTTCGAGTAATACATGCTAACCCACTTTCTCAGCTTAATTCTAACATTAAAGAAGGGGAAATTACCATTAGAAATGCTTTGATTGATACAGGTCCTATTCTGAATATCACAAATCAGTCTCTCTCGGATGGTGATTCTTTGGATAAAGATAGACCTTTTCAAACTGTTTTAAAAAAAATCACTTAAAGCTAGAATGTTAACTAATAGCTCCATTAGAACTACTAGATCTTCTCTTCCCATAAATAACTATTTCTAGTTTCCTTTTCTTCTTGCTTTATTATTTCTTTAGTTATCTATTTTCCTTTCTTTTCTTATTTTATTATGATCAACTTACTAATTTGGAATGTTCGAGGTATTGGGACTCTCATTGTTTGCAGTCGTATTAGAAGTCTTTGTCATATTCATAACATAGCCTTACTTGTTGTTATTGAACCATCATACACTCTTCTAAGATCAACCATATTGGGGATGCTTGGCTTTCAAAACTTCTTTTATAATAGTAGCAATAAAATTTGATGTTTTTGGAATAATTTAGTCAACATATCTATCCTTGATGATCTTTAGCAATTGGTTAATGTCCACTTCTCATTGGGTGATTTTTCTATTCTAGGTTCCTTTATTTATGCTTCTTGTAATAGAGTAGAACATCCTTTGGGACAACTTAAGAACCTTTGCTTCCTGGTCCAACCAACCCCGGTTGGTTGGAGGTGATTTTAACCATTCTCTCTTCCTCAAAAGAAGGGGAGGTTGCTCTCTTAACATTCATTCCATGGAAGACTTTTCTAATATGATTCTTGAATTAATCTATTGGTTTGGGTTCAAATTATACATGGCATAACTATAGACGCAAAGCTTGATAGGACTCTTTTTAATTCTCTTGGATCAATCAATGGCCCTTACTTATTGAACATTTGAGCGTAACTTTGTCGATCATGCTCGCTTTGATTTCTCCCCAAAATCCCTCTAATAGATTACCCTCCTCTCTTCGATTCCAAAATATGTGGATCCAACACATTGATTTCATAATGTTTCCATTAACCGGATGGCTCCTCTTCATCTGATAATTCGTTAAGGGCATGATTTGCCTCTAGCTTAAAAGGCTTAAACAAAACCTAAATTAGTGGAACAAGCATCATTTTAAAAATCTTTTACCAATATCAAAAATATGAAATAATTAGTTTGTTCTCTTGAAGATGTTTTGACTAATTCTACTAAACTTAGAGTTGAATGAAGCTAAAGATAACTTGGTTAACTTTAGAATATGGAGGAAACTTAAAAGGCTAGCAAAACATATTGTCGATGGTGACAAAAATACCGTGTACTTCCATGCTCTTTTCAAAAAAAAGAAAGCCTTAAACTCTATTAAAAAATTAAAAATGATAAGGTGTTTCCTTATTTGGGGTCACCGCTTCATTTCCACTTTAATGGTAAGGTATGTTTTTATAACTCTGGATGGAGATATTTTCCCTTATCAGCCGGATCTACTGGAGGGAGATGTTTTACTTTCTTCTTTACTTTCTGATTAACAAGGATAGACTTCTTCCGATCAATATTTTGTTTATGGGTCTTACTGTATCTATTTTCCATTTTATGATTAAGGTTGTGTTTTGTCTCTTTTCCTTTTTCTAGAAATCTATGCTGGGGTTCATGACTTTGATGTCTCATTGTTTAATTTCTATATTTTTGTATAGCTTCATGATAGGCTCTAATTTATCAATCTTTTCTCTCTTTAATAGGGCCGTGGCCCCTCTTATGCTCTCTTACCTCACCTTCACAACCTGTAAGGAGAGAAACTACAATACCTTGCTATTATTACTATTTCTTTGTAGGATTGGAATTACTTCTTGATTTCACCTATTTTTATGATGTTGTTGGCTTAGTTTGGACCACTTTTCTTTGTCTTGAAGGATTTTAATGATGGCTCTCCTTTAACCCCTTTCGTATATGTACCACAATTTTTACTAGATTATCTTATGGGGTGCACTATTTTAATTATTATGTGGATTTTGGTCTTATGTCCAGCAGTCGCTTCGGGATTGTTTTTCCGATTGTTCTTGCTAACCTCACCTCCCCAACTGTGGAGAGAAACCGCAATACCCTTATTATTATTATTGTCTCTTCTGGATTGGAATTACTTTTGTTTTCTTTCCACCGCTTTTACTAATGATGTTGGCCTACTTTTCTTTATCTTGAAGGATTTCAATGATGGCTCTCCTTTGAACCCTTTTTCGTGTCATGATGATGTACTTTTTTTTACTGATTATCTTATGGTAATAATTGTTTTGTTATTTTAAATTGTTGATGTTGATTTTCGGTCTTATGTCCAAAGGGTTACTGGGTTATTTTTTTTGATTATTTTTTGTTTGTGATCGCAACTTATCACCATGTTTGTGGTCTCTTTAATCTGTTATTTTTCCATCTTGGTTAGAATTGTGTGATCATCACGATTATGCTATTACCTACTTGGTTATTAACTTATGACCGCCTACTCAATGAGTGGTTTTATGGCCGCATAGCTATTTTTTGTTATCTTGGTTGTTGAACCGGATTATTGGTTTTATGCCCAGTCATGGTTGTCTCCGATTATCTTTATTTGGTTGTTTTGGGTGCATCTTTATCTTCGGTCCAACTAACCGCACTCCCATCTTGTTCACATTAGACTGCATTTCTATTTTGGGTTTGGGTTATGCTATCTCTTACATTTGTTTGATAACTTCAATGATTATTAACAAGGGGTTGTTAACACCGCATTGATTATTCGAATGGGTACCTCGGGAATATTGAGTTGTACTCCCAGACGCTTTCATATATGTCCCATATGTTTGGGATGGTGTTATTAACATGCTCATTGATTTTCTTAGCAATTTTAGCAGTCTTTTTAATCGGTTGTATATTATTTCTATCCACTGCCTGGCCTTTTCTATTATTTTCTTGTGGTAGAATTTCATGTCGCCTAATTATACTCTTGTATTAAAAAGGTGGATGACAAAGATGGTTCATTTTCATATGTGTAGGATTCTCATGCTATGGTGACTATATTGATGATATTTATCTTGCATGGGATCCCCTCTCCATTCTCGCTCTTTGTTTTCCTTTCTTTAGTGTATATGGCTTTGTTTAGGTTTGCTGTACTAAGGCTCATAAGACTTTCAACAAATGGTCTATCTTCCCAGTTTGTAGGCTATGATGGTTATGATGATTTCACTCCTTTTGGTTAAGTAGTAGCTCTTGTGATGTAACCCTTCCAATAAGTTTGATGCTCATATTTGCACCCCAATTAGGTGTGACAACCCGAGCCTTCTCTCACACACTCTCTATAATTTTCTTTTATGCTACTTTAATTTTCACTTTGTCTATTGCTTTAACTTCTATCTTTCTACATTTTTGATGTACTTCTCTTTTTCTCTTGAGGTTTGCTTCCTAGTGCCACATTCTCTCATCTCAAGAGCTTTGGTCCAGATCTATCCATTGGCTTATTTTGTTAATCATTTTGTATCTTTTGGTTTCCTTTTCTTTATTTTGCTTTTGGTTGTACTTAGATAGGGATTTACTCTCTAGGTTGAAAGCTTTTGAGTAGTTTTGAGTTTATCCTTGATAAGGACCTGTAACCCTTTTTTTTGTGGCAATCCCCAATATGGGTTTCCAAAAAAAACCCTAAAATCCTAAATCCTAAACCCTAAACCCTAAACCCAAAACCCTAAACCCTAAATCCTAAAACCTAAACTAAATAAAACCTAAAAATAAAATAAAAAAAAACCAAACCTAAAAAAATAAAAAATAATAAAATAAAATAAAATTTAAACTTAAACTAAACATAAACCTAAAAAAAAAATAAAATAAAAATAAACTAAAATAAATAAATAAAACCTAAACTAAACTAAATAAAATAAAATAAACTTAAGAATAAAACCTAAAAAAAAAACTAAATAAAATAAAAATAAAATAAATAAAATGAAACCTAAATAAAACCTAAACCTAAAAAAATAAAACTAAAATAAAACCTAAAAAATAAGTTAAAAGTAAAACCTAAACCTTAAACTAAAAAAACCTAAACCTAAAATAAAAAATAAAATAAAATAAATATAAACCTAAACTAAAATAAACTAAACTAAAATAAATAAAATCTAAACCTAAAAAAAACTACTAAACCTAAACTAAATAAAATAAAATAAACTAAAAACCTAAACCTAAACTAAAAAAATAATACCTCAAAATAAACCTAAAATAACAACTTAAAACCTAAACTTAAAAAAATAAAATGAATACTTAAACTTAAACCTAAAAATAAAAAGTAAAACCAAATCCTAAAAAAATAAAAATAAAACTCAACTAAAAAATAAACCTAAACCTAAACATAAACATAAAAAATAAACTAAAATAAAAAATCTAATCTAAAATAAATAAACTAAACTAAATAAAAATAAAAAAATAAAGTAAACTAAAATAAATAACATATAAACAAATATACTAAACAAACAAATTTATTTAATTTAAAAAACAAACTCACAATTTATTTAATTTAAAAAAACCTTAAACCCTAAACCTAAATAAACCCTAAACCCTAAAAGGATAAACCCTAAAACCCAAAACCATAAACCTAAACCATACCATAACTTGAACCCCAAACCCTAAACCTAAATAAAAGTAACTAAATTTAAAAATAAACCTAAACCCTAAAACCTAATAAACCTAAACCTAATCCTAAACCCTAAGAATGGGTAGAACCTTAAAGCAGGAACATCACCATCAACCGTGCTCAAAGATCTAGAGGTGGAGGCTGGCGGGGTTGTCATAGTGGTGGTGGGGGATCTTGAGGTGCTTGTGGATATGGAGGTGGTGGTTAGAGTAGTGGTGGTTGTGGAGGCGAGAGGAGCAACATAGGTTATAGCTTTGGTGGTAGCAGAGGGAGAAATAGGGGATATGATGATGGATCCCGTTATTTGAGAGGCCGGGGTGGTTCAGATGGGAACTAGCGAAACTGAAGAACGACCGATCTGATCTGCTACTTATGGAACTATGTCTTTACAATAGAGATAATTCTAGCTATCTAGGGTTTTTTATTTCCTCTATGCGTGCTCATTTTTGATCTATATCATCACTTGTGTCTAAAACTTGGTGTTACTTGGATGAAATCAAAGAAGAAAACTAAAACCCTAAACCTAAACTAAAACTTGAACATTAAAGCTAACGCCAACCCTAAACTCTAAACCCTAAACCTAAAACCTAAATAAACCCTAAAGCCCTAAACTCCAAACCCACACCCAAAACCCAAAACCCTAAACCCTAAAAGCTAAAAACCTTAACCTAAACTAAATAAACCTGAAAATAATAAATTAAAACCTAAATGAAATAATAACAAAAATAAAATAAAATAAAAACCTAAACCTAAACCTAAAAGAAAAAAAACTAATAAACTAAAAATATAAACCTAAACTAAACTAAAAAAAAAAAACTAAATAAAATAAAAATTAAACCTAAAATAAAAATAAAATAAAATAGAAACTAAATAAAAACCTAACCCTAAAAATAAATATGAAATAAAACCTAAACCCTCAACTAAAAAAAACCTAACCCTAAAAAAAAATTAAATAAAACTAAACCTAAACTAAAATAAACAAAACAAAAATAAATAAACCTAATCTAAACCTAAAATAAACTAAACCTAAACCTAAACCTAAACAAAATAAAATAAAATAAACTAAAATTAAACTTAAACCTAAACTAAAATATAAACCTAAAAATAAACAAAAAAATAAAACCTAAACCTAAACAAAAATAAAATAAAATAAAACCTATACCTATAAAATAAAAAAATAAAACTTAAACCTAAAAAATAAAATAAAATAAATAAACTAAAATAAACCTAAATGTAAACTTAACCCTAAAAATAAACTAAAATAAAAAACCAAAACTAAAATAAATAAACTAAACTTAATAAAAATAAAAATAAACCAAAGTAAAAATTAAAATAAACTAAAATAAATAAATAATAAAATAAATAAACTAAATAAACCTAAACCTACCAGTTTACTTACATTTAAAAAAAATAAAAAAACCCTAACCCTAAAACCCCCTAAACCTACAACCCTAAAACCTAAACCCTAAACCCTAAAACCCTAAACACTAAACTAAACCAAAACCTAAAATAAACCCTAAACCCTAAACCCTAAAACATAAACCCTAAAACACTAAACCCTAAACTAACCCTAAACCCTAAATCCTAAAAACCTTAAACTCTAAAACCTAAACCCTAAAACCCTAAACCCTAAACTTTAAATCCTAAAACCTAAACTATCAAATTAAAACATAAAATAAAATAAAACTAAATAAAACCTAAAGCTAAAATATTCTAAAATAAACTCAAACAAATAAAATAAAACCTAAACAGAAATAAAAACCTAAACTAAAATTAAAATATTCAAAAAATAACATAAACCTAAACTAAAATAAACTAAATTAAATAAATAAAACTAAACATAAACCTAAACCTAAACCTAAACTAAATATAATAAAATTAATAAAAAAATAAACCTACTTAAACTAAAAATTTAACCTAAAATTAAACCTAAAATAAAACCTAAACCTAAAAAAAATAAAATAAAACCTTCTAATCCACAAATATAAAAGAAAACCTAAACCTAAAAAAAAACTAACATAAAATAAATAAACCTAAAAACTAAAAAATAAACTAAAATAAACCTAAACTAAAATTAACAGCTAAATAAAAAAATTAAACTAAATAAAAATAAAAAATAAATAAAACTAAAATAAATTAAAAACAAACTAAATAAACCTAAACTTATGAGTATACTTAATTTAAAAAAATAAAAATAAAAACTAAAAAATAAAAACAAATAAAAAAAACCCTAACCCTAAGCCTTAAACCCTAAAACTAACCATAAACCTAAACCTCAAACCCTAAACCTAAACAAAAACCTAAATCTAAAAATAAAAAATAAAATGTAAAGCTAAAAATAAAATAAAAATGAAACTAAACTAAAAAATAAACATAAACAAAACCAAAACTAAAAAATAAAAATAAAAAAACCTAAACTAAATAATAAATAAAAAATAAAAAAAAATAAAAATAAATAAATAATAAATAAAATTAAACTAAATAAAAAAAACCTAAACATACGTTTATTTAATTTTTTTAAAAAAAAATAAACTAAAATAAACCTAATAAAAACTCCCTAAATAAACCCTAACCTAAACTAACCCATACCCTAAACCTAAACCTAACCCCAAAAAAACCAAAACCTAAAACCTAAACAAAATAAAACCTAAAAAAAATAAAATAAATAAATAAAACTTAAACCTAAATAAAATAAAACCTAGACCCTAAACTACAAAAAAAAAAAACTAAACCTATCATAAAAAAAAACTAAACTAAAATAAATAAACTAAACCTAAAAAATAAAATAAACTAAATAAACCTAAACCTAAAAAATAAATTAAATAAACTAAAAAAACCTAAACCTAAACTAAAAATAAAACTTAAAAATAAACCTAAAATAAAACCTAAACCTAAACCTAAACAAATAAAATAAACCTAAACCTAAACCTAAAAAATTATAAAACCTAAACCTAAAAAAATAAAATAAATAAAATAAAACTAAACTAAAAAAAGTAAACATAAAAAAACCTAAACTAAAAAATAAAAAACTAAACTAAAATAAATAAACTAAATAAAAAATAAAAAATAAACCTAAATAAAAAAAATAAAAATAAAATATAAAAAAAATAAAAAATAAACTAAATAAAAACTAAATAAACATAAACCTATAAAATTTAAAAAATAAACCATAATTAAAATAAATAAAAATAAATAATAAATAAATTAAAAACCCTAAACTAAATAAAATAAACCTATAAACTAACTAAATAAAAAATAATAACCTAAACTAAAATAAATAAACTATAAACCTAAACTAAAATAAACCCTAAACCTAAACCTAAACTAAACTAAACTAAAACTAAAATAAACCTAACTAAACTTAAACTCCCTAAATCCTAAAACCTAAACCAAAATCCTAAACTCCTAAACTCCTTAAAACCCTAAACCTAAACCTTAAAACCCAAAACTAAACCTAAACTTAAACCCTAAACTTAAACCTAAATCCAAAACTCCTAAACTAAACCTTAAACTAATACTAAACCCAACCTAAACTCTAAATCACTAACTAAACTAAAACCTAAATCCTCCTAAACCTAAAAACTAAACCTTAAACTCTAAACCCTAAACTATAAAACCTAAACTCCTAAAACTAAACCAAAAATCTAAACCTAAACTCCTAAACCCCTAAACTAAAACTAAACCTAAACTCTAAACTAAACCTAAACCCCCTAAACCCTAAACCCTAAAAACCCTAAACCTTAAAAACCCTAAAACCTAAATCATAAACCATAAACTAACCCTAAACCCTAAATCTAAAACTGTACAACCTAAACCCTAACCTTAACCCTAACCCTAAATCCTAAAGCCTAAACCTTAAACCTTTAAACTTTATACTATTGTGGTTGGCTATTTTGCCACCTTATTGTTTGTTGTCAAGATTAATTTTCTAGTTACTTTTGGTTGTCCTTTCTCTCTTGGTTTTGCTCCTGCTAAAGGAGTTGTATGACCTTAAGGGCTCTTTATTTTTTGGTTGTAGCTTGGAGAATTATTTTCGTGGCTATCTATCCTTTCTTGTTTCTAGATGAGTGTAATGTTGGATGCTTCGATTGTTATATCTTATGAATATTGGGTGTGCCTCGTGATATGAGAGGTTCTATTTTTTTCTTGTTCTAAACTGAAGGCTACAAACTACCGGTTGGATGTTTTTTGGACTTGGTGATGATGAATCTATTAGGGTTCTTGTTTCATCTATCTCGGTTGTTGGATTATTTGTGATCCTAAAGGGATCTTACTTTTTCTATTTTGGCTGCTATATCTAGTTGTTTAAACTGGATTCTCATGTCCTTGGATTTGATTGTGGTCGTCTATGACTTTCCCTTGGGATTTTTTTAATGTTTGGATGACTCTTTTATCATTCATCCCGATGGTTCTAAGTCTATTGATTTGAATCCTTGCGCCTTGGTGGCTTTGTGGTGAACTACCTTGTGCTTGGATTGGTGCTCTAGCTAGTTTGGTCAAAAGAGTATTTACTTTGTTATAATTTTCTTGATCTATTTGAATCTATGTTTGGAATTGGCTACTTACTTTTCCATTCTTCTCTAGTTTCTACCTACTAGATTTTCATTTCGATGGTAACTTCTTCCCTATTAAGTTTTGTTGGTTTTCTTACTTCCTAACATTCTTGATGTTAGTCTTATTCTCTGATATTGTTGTTTCTCGGTTTTTGCATGTTCATTTAATGAATAACCTTATCAACTATGGTCCTTTTTCCTTTATTTTGGTCTCTATTTAGTCCATTTTTCTATATTGTGAGGTTTGCTCCAACAACTGTGTTAGCAATTCTTGGTGGTGGCTTTGGTGGTGCTCCTCTAATGCTTGGTGGGTTACCTCCTTATCTTTGTTGAGTTTAATATATCCGATCATGGTTATATTTACTATTTGAAGTTTTATGCAAGTTTATGATGATCATTAGATAAGGTGCTACAAGAGGTATGTCTAATGATGGATGTTTCCCACCCTTCTTTTGCGGTAGTGCTATATGTAATTGTAACCCTTCACTTGAAGTTTGATGCTTACATATGGTGCTCCTTAAGACAAGTATAATTGAGCTGAGCCTTTTCTTCATCTTTTTTATTTCTTTCTCGCTCTTTTTTTAATTAACTATTTCATTATTTATACTCATCCCTTTACAAGCTTGTAAATCTCTTGTCAGGTTTTGATTGTTTTTTAAAAGGAGCAGGAAGTTTGTCGATGATTTCAAGGATTATTTTTGGTGGATCTCTTTTTTTATTAGCATACTTTCATTATCTATTAGCTAGGGGGCTTATCTCCTTAGACTTTTGTAGCTCTTTGAGCATTTGCTTAGAGATTTGCCTCTAAGGACTTGTAACTTTGTAGAATAAAATTATTTTAATTTCCCAAAAAAACACCTAAAACCCTACACTAACCCTAAATCCTAAATCCAAAACTCTAAACTATAAACTAATTCCAAACCATAAAAATCCCTAAAGCCTACACCTTAAACCATAAACCAACCCTAAACCCTAAACCCTAAACCCTAAGAACCCTAAACCGTAAAGCCTAAACACTAAACCCTAAACCTAAACCCTAAACCCTAAACCCTAAAACCCAAAACCCTAAAACCCTAAATCCTAAACCCTAAACCCTAAACTAACCCTAAACCCTAAATCCTAAAACCTAAAAACCTAAACCTAAACTAAATAAAACCTAAAAATAAAATAAATACAAAAACCTAAACCTAAATAAAATAAAATAATAAAATTAAATAAAAACTTAAACTTAAACGTAAACCTAAACCTAAACCTAAAAATAAAATAAAATAAATAAAATAAAATAAATAAAAACCTAAACTAAACTAAAAAAATAAAATAAACCTAAGAATAAAACCTAAAATATAATAAAACTAAACATAAAATAAAATAAAATAAAATAAAAACTAAATAAAACCTAAACCTAAAAAATAAAACTAAAAATAAATCGTAAAAATAAATAAAACATAAAACCTGAACCCTAAACTAAAAAAAAAAACCTAAACCTAAAATAAAAACAAAATAAATCCAAACCTAAACTAAAATAAACAAACTAAAACTAAAATACATAAACCTAAACCTAAACTAAACTAAACCTAAACTAAATAAAATAAAATAAATTAAAAATAAACCTAAACCTAAACTAAAAAATAAAACCTCAAAATAAACCTAAAATAAAATCTTAAAACCTAAACCAAAAATAAAAAATAAAATAATAACCTAAACCTAAACCTACAAATAAAAAATAAAACCTAGTCTTAAACCTAATCCTAAAAAGTAAAATAAAAATAAAATTCAACTAAAAAATAAATTTAAACATAAACTTAAACCTAAAATAAATTAAAAAAAACCTAAGCTAAAATAAATAAACCTAAAAAAAATAAACTAAACTAAATAAAAAATAAAAATAAACCTAAATAAAAATAAATGTAAACTAAAATAAATAAAAAATAAATATACTAAATAAACCTAAACCTATCGATTTATTTAATTTTTTTAAAAAAAAACCATAAACCCCAAACCCTAAGCCTAAACCCTAAAAAACCTTAAACCCCAACCCTCAACAATAAAAGCATAAACCTTAGAACCCTAAACCATAAACCATAAACCCAAAACCCTAAACCCTAGCCCTAAACCCCAAACCCTAAACCTAAAGGTAAAGTAACTAAATAAATTAAAAAATAAACCTAAACCATAAAACCTAATAAACCTAAACCTAATCCTAAACCCTAAGAATGGGCAGAACCTTGACAACAAGAACATCACCAACTTAGTCTAGATCTAGGAGGCAGATAGTATGTGGGGTTGTCATAGGTATGGGAGGAGGTGAGGTGGCGGTGCAGAGTGCGATGGTTACGTGTGGTGGTGAAGAAATAGGGATATGATGGTGGATCCTAGGTACCGAGAAATTGAAGAATGACCATCCGACCGGCAGTATGGAACTATCTTTATAGTAGAGATAGTTCTACTATCTGGTTTTGATTTCTATGCATGCTCATTTTGATCTATGTCATCACTTATGTCTTAGAAAACTTAGTGTGTGTTATTGATGAAATAAAAAAGAAGAAATATTGAATCTAAATTTATTCTCTATTATATAAAAGAAAACCAAAATCCTAAACCCTAAACTAAAACCTAAGCCTTAAACCTAAAACCTAAACCCTAAACCCAAAAAAAAACCCTAAACCCTAAACCAAAAAATTAAAACCAAAACCCTAAACCTAAACTCAAAACCCTAAACCCTACCAAACCCAAACCCAAACCCTAAACCCTAAAAAAGCTAAAACCTAAACCTAAACTAAATAAAACCTAAAATAAAATAAATAAAAATAAATCAAAATAAAATAATAAAATAAAATTAAAAATAAAATAAACCAAAACCTAAACCAAAAAAGAAGAAAACTAAACTAAAATAAAATAAATAAAAACCTAAACTAAACTAAAAAAATAAAAACCTAAATAAAATAAAAAACTAAACCTAAAATAAAATAAAATAAAATAAAACTAAATAAAGACCTAAACCTAATAAATAAACCAAACAATAAATATAAAATAAAACTAAAAACTTAACTAAAAAAACCTAACCCTAAAATAAAATTTAAATAAACTAAACCTAAACTAAAATAAACTAAACTAAAATAAATAAACCTAAACCTAAGCCTAAAATAAACTAAACCTAAACCTAAACTAAATAAAATAAAATAAACTAAAAATTCACCTAAACCTAAACTAAAAAAAATAAAACCTAAAATAAACCTAAAACCTAAACCTAAAAAATAAATAAAATAAAACCTAAACCTAAACCTTCAAAAAAATAAAACTTAAACTTAAAAATAAATAAAAAATATTCAAAACTAAAAAATAAATTTAAACTTAAACTTAAACCTAAAAAAAATAAACTAAAATAAAAAACCTAAACTAAATAAATAAACCTAAAATAAATAAACTAAACTTAAAAATAAAATAAACAAAACTAGAAAATAAAATAAAATAAAATATAAAATAAATAAACCAAATAAACCTAAACTTACTAATTTTCTCACTTTTAAAAAAATTAAAATTAAAAAAATAAAAAAACCTAACCCCCTAAACCCTAAACCTTAAACCTACAAAACCTTAAACTCCTAAACTAAACCCTAAACCCTAAACCTAAACCCTAAACCTAAAACCTAAACCTAAACCTAAACCCAAATAAAACCTTAAACCTAAACCCTAAACTTAAACCCTTAAACCTAAACCTAAACTAAACCCTAAACCTAAATTTTAAACCCTAAACCAAACCCTACCCTAACCCTAAAACTTAAACCCTAAACTAAACCCTAAACCTTAAACCTAAACTAAACTAAACCTAAACTAAACCTAAAACTAACCTAAACCTTAAACCCTAAACCTTAAACCTAAACCCTAAACCTAAAAAAACCTAAACCTAAATAAAAGAAAACATAAAATGAAAATAAAACCTAAACCTAAAATATAAAATTAAAATAAATAATAAAATAAATATAAACTAAACCTAAAGCTAAAAATAAATTAAATAATAAACATAAAATAAAATAAATAAAACTAAATAAAATAAAAATAAATTGAATTAAAATAAAATAAAATAAATTAAATAATAAAAAAATAAACTTAAATTTAATGGTTTACTAAATTTTAAAAAAATCCTAAACCCTAAACCTAAACCCTAAACCTACCTAAACCCTAAACTCAAAACCCTAAAACTAAGTTTAAACCTAAACCTTAAACCTAAACCCTAAACCCTAAACCTTCTCCCTAACCCTAACTAACCCTAAAACCTAAAAACCTAAAAAACCTTAAACCTCTAACCCTAAACCCTAAACCCTAAAACCTAAACACTAAAGCCCTAAAGAAACCCCTAATCTAACTTAAACCCTGCTAACCCTAAACTATAAAGCCAAATTAATAAACCATAAACCCTAAACCATAAAACCCTAAACACAAAACCCTAAACCATAAAACCTATAACCTTAGACCGTAAATTCTAAACCCTAAACCCTAAACCCTAAACCCTAAAAACCTAAAAACTTAAACCTAAACTAAATAAAATAAATAAAAAAACTTAAACCTAAATAAAATATAAAAATAAAATAAACTAAAAACCTAAACTAAAACCTAAACCAAAACCTAAAAATAAAATAAAATAAAAGAAAAATAAACTAAAAAAATAAAATAAATAAAACCTAAACTAAAAAAATAAACCTAAGATTTAAAACCTAAATAAAATAAAAACTAAAGATAAAATAAAATAAAATAAATTAAAAACTAAGTAAAACCTAAACCTAAAAATATACCTAAAAATAAAACCTAAAAATAAATAGAAAATAAAACCTAAACTATAAACTAAAAAAACACTAAACCTAAAATAAAAATAAAATAAACAACATATAATAAACCTAAACCTAAACTAAAAATAAATAAATTAACCTAAACCTAAAAAAACTAAACCTAAACCTAAACCCAAACTAAATAAAATTAAATAAACTAAAATAAACAAAACCTAACCTAAAAATAAAAACCTAAAATTAAACCTAAAATAAAACCTAAAACCTAAACCTAAAAAAATAAAATAAAAAAACCTAAACCTAATCCTAAAAAAAATAAACCTAAAAAAAATAAAATAAAATAAAACTAAATAAAAAATCAACCTAAACCTAAACTGAACCTAAAATAAAAAATAAAAAAACCTAAACTAAAATAAATAAACCTAAAATAAATAAACTAAACTAAATAAAATTAAAAAATAAAATAAACTAAAATAAATAAAAAAATCAACTAAATAAACCTAAACCTATTAGTATACTTAATTTTAAAAAAATAAAAAATAAAAAACCCTAACCCTAAGCCCTAAACCCTAAAACTAACCCTATACCTAAACCCTAAACCCCAAACCTAAACCTAAACCTAAACCTGAACCTAAAAAGAAAGAAAATAAAACCTAAACATAAAAAATAAAATAAAAATAAAACTAAACTAAAAATAAACATAAATAAAAACCTAAACTTAGAAAATAAATTAAAATAAAAATCCTAAACTAAAATAAATAAACAAAATAAAAAAATAAAACCTAATAAAAATAAAAAAAAGTAAAATAATCAAAATTAAATAAAAAATAAGATAAATAAACTAAATAAACCTAAACCTACTCGTTTACTTAATTTTTTTTAAAAAACCCTAAACCCTATACCCTAAATCCTAAACCCTAAACCCTAAACCCTAAACCCTAAAACTAACCCTAAACCCTAAAGCCTAAACCCAAAACTAACCTTATACCCTAAACCTTAAACCTTGAACCCTAAACCTTAAAAACCTAAAAACCTAAGCCTAAACTAAATAAAACTTAAAAATAAAATAAATAAAAAAACCTAAACCTAAATAAAATAATAAAATAAAATAAAATAAAAAACCTAAACCTAAACTAAAAAACCTAAAAAAATAAATATAAAAAAAACCTAATCCTAAACTAATATTAACTAAACTAAAAAAAAATAAAACAAACCTAAACCTAATTAAACTAAATAAAAAAATAAACAAAAAACTTGAACCTAAACTAAAAATAAAACCTAAAAAATCAACTTAATTAACATGTTAATATTGATTTAATTACATTTCTTAAATTAATCACAAAATCAACTTAATTACATTTCCTTAAATTAAATCCTCAATAATTGGTTTAAAATAATTAAGTTAATGATTTCTCTTCTCCTTTAAATCAAATCAAATAAAAAATTAATAAAAACTTTGGTAGATTTAATAATCTTATTTGATTTGATTTTCCTTAAGAACTTGTTAAATGAATCATGCTAATATTTGATTGTCCTCTTCCAATCATGCTAATATTTGATGTCCTTAATCATTAATATTTGATTGTCTATTAATGTGTTGATTTATTTAAGATAATGAAATGGTATGTATGTATGGACATAAACATGAGTTTTAGAAGCCCCAAGGAGGTCATTTGATTAATTTCGTTTAATTATGACATGTACTTTTGATTTCATTCTTATGTATTTCAACATTAGAATTTGATAGAGGTTTAAATCATATATAAATGATTCAATCAAAAAAATATACCTTTGCATGATTTTCTTTCCTCATTCATGTATACATCCATGTGTCCAAGAAAAGCAAGTATAGACATCTCGAGAATAGGTTTAGTTAGCCCCAAGGAGGTCATTTGATTACCTCACTTCCTTGGTTTAACAATGACCATTTCCTATATCTTTGTACATGTATATGTATATGTGATTAGTAAATGAAAATTCCATTTTACATTAAAATTGCATGCATTCATAATTGGCTAAGTGGTTGAATTAACTAGCCATATGATTTTGGAGCTTACTTATGTTTATGTATAGAATTTACATATATTAGAATGAAAATAGGTATATAGTCTAGACATCCCGAGAATAAGCTTTAGCTAGCTAAAGGAGGTTATTTGATTACCTTCCCTAGTTTAACAATGCCACATGTCTATTTAATTTCATTCTTACATCCTTTTGTATAAAATTTGGATAAAGTTTTAAATTAATATGTTTAAATAATTTAATCAAATAAAATATAAATTCTAAACATACACATACATTCATCATTGCTAAAATATATTGTATGTATAGATACACTTAGATTAAATCATATGCATGTTACATGTGATGGAAAAGGAATGATTTAATATATGTCATGTGGTAGTAATTCAATTAAATTAATCTTAAGATGCCTTTCATTTTGAATAGATTATTTAAAGTGAACCTAAACTTAGATTTATTAAATCATTTAATAAGCCATTTGTTAAAATAAACTAAATCAAATTAATATACTTTAGAAAGTGACTTAAGGTAGAGATGAAAGTGGGCAATCCTCTTTACTCTTTATAACACTTAGTTGCTAAGTGTAATCAAATGAAACAAAAGAAAACACAAATTAAAATTCTCAAATCAAATAAACTACTTCAAGTGAAATCAACCTTTCATGTTAAATTGAATCCTTCCACACTTAGAAAATACAACACTAATGCCCGAAGATGAAACACAAGCCTTAATATACACAAATTAAGTCACCACTTCTAGCTCTAAGTTAGATGTTTATGATGTGATGTGTTTTGTTTTATGATGTATTATTTTAGATTGGATGTTAGGGTGTATGCTAGACTGGATGATATATTATTAGCTAATCATTTTTTTTAGGATTATGCGGATCTTAAAATAAATGTGAATGCTCTTTCAGTTGTTTAAATCCTTAAGCATAATCCAAGTTACATGGGCTTAGTTACCCCATGTGTAGGTGCTAAGTCCAAATTATAAATACAATTGCTTGGAATTATATGTATATTTAGCTAACCTATATTTAATATGTGTAGTTAGATTTACTTTTCCCACATAAATGTAATTTTGCAATAGGAATTAGATTAGTGCTATCGCATTAGATGAGCAATGGCCGAAGGCTTTGTATTGAGTGCCTGATGCCTTTGAAGCATGCACCATCCAATCAAAGAAGGAACCAAATCAAATGGAGATAAAAGAAAGAAGACCCCATAGCATTTAATATAATTATAATTATTCTTTCATACTATTTGTATAAGGGTTTTCATATTCTTGTAAATCAGTACCAACCGACCTTTTATTCTTTTATGATAGTTTATATAATTATTTGATGTTATGTTTACATTATGCATCGATGGCATGCTTTTCATAGTTTCTTAAATGATTGATGCTTTAATGTGTGGCTTGGATACATTAATCTTTTAGGATAAAATAACTTTTTACCCAACTAATCACTCATAAAATTTTAAACAACTCATAACCTCATTATAAAGCCTAAGACATAAATAAGATAATTAAAAGATTTAGCAACCCCTTAGCGTATGGTTATATGTTTCACATCATGCATGCATATTCTTTCTCTCTCTGAACATGAACGATCTCCATCCTTGCACCATAAAGGAATGCCTGACCTGTGAGGGCATCCCTTATGGTGGAGAATACCTACTTCTAACTGATTTGACCCATAATGTATTTCATCATGCATTTAGGCATAAGAAATCTTAAAGCCTCTATCAAAATGATGTGTCTAAAATGAAATAAATTTTGAAAAGATTTTGCATCTATAGATTAAGTCATATGCTCATACCACTCATGCTCTAGTCTCATAGGAGTGTGTTTAGGACTTTAGTCTCTTTCTAATTAAATAACTACCATGGCTATCTTGCAATTCATAAACTAGACTACTTAGTTTTAAAATCATAGGAGGAGTTAACGGTCACCCAAGTGATTATAAGTCCGTAAGTCGACAATTTATTCTCACTGCAGGTAAACCCTAATGTCCACCTATCGCTAGATTTAGGTCATGCTTTAGCTCATACTAAAGCTCCCTTGATTTAGATTAGATAACTATTTCCTTTAGGCTATGAGCATAAATCTTCACCTCTAAGCATTCCCACAACCTTATGTTGGTGGATTATAAGCCCTAGTAATCTAATAAAATTTTAACTCAAAACATATAAATCTCCTCAACCTCAAAATTATAAAGCCCAACCATAGGATAGATTGGAATGCTCACTAAGCTTCCTAGTATCATGAGCATTTCTTTCTTATTTCATTTGGATTCCAAAAATAATCTTCTCCTTGAACTTTCCCAAGTAATTTTCCAAATACAACTAATCCTTTGATAGTCTAACCTTGAAATGTTTGGAGATGATAATTGTCTACTTTAATCGAGAGTATTCTTAGAAATTTCATTTGCTAAGATGTACTACTATGGAGGCTTGCCTCTAGGGAACTTAAGAACCTGGTTTAATATAAACCCTACTTTATTCATCCATATAAAGTAGGGTAAAATTGCTAGTAATGTCAAGACCCATCATGCCTAGAGTCCTTATTACGTGATTTGGTCCATTGTAGGTGATGTCTCTATCTTTGAGATAGTACATCATACCAATGTACCCGATCACCCAAAAAAAGTACCTATACATCCAAAATAAACAACATAAGGCTCTCTTCTGTTCATTGAATCCTCTCAACATCATCCTTTCTTTTAGAGTTTGAGATGATCCTCAAGTAGGCAAGGGTTCTTAGACTCATAATGTTGACTGGTACACCTGGGTCAACCAAAACTTTGGATAGCCTCAGATCCGCCAACATCCATGTAATGTGAGGTTATGCTCATCATCCCTAAGAGTAAGTTTTCATCATGGAATTTAACTCCTAAGATATCCTTGAGTGGCATGCCTTCTTTTTGCCACCGAGCTATATTCTCTAGATCAAGTAAGGCCTTGATTAGAAATTCTCATCTCTTTAGATAAGACAAGGTGTCAGATGCTTAACTTAGCTGAAACTTTGTAAGGGTGAGCTAGACATTGTAATCATCGCTTGGTCCTCCATAAGATCCATGGGTGGAGCCCTGGAAATTCACTAGAACTGACTTGCTTACCCTTATCCGAAATGCTACCTTAGAGGTAGAACTTTGCCACTGTAAGTTGACTTCAATGACTTCTTGAATGATGAGCTTGTGGAAAGTTCTACCTTCGATCAACATACCTATAACTTCCCATGGGATCCTAGTTAGTTGGCTCCAAGTCAATCTCAAGAGGTGAACCCGATTGATTCAGAAGGATACTGATTCTAAATCGAAAGGAAAGGATTAGAACTACAATGTAGATCTAAAGGTAAACTATGGCTCCCAACTAGTTGTGCTCAAGCTAGTCCTTAAAAGAAGTACAATCCTCTAACACATGGCCTAACATGGTAGCAATAGCTGGATCATTGCTCTTGCCCACTCTATCCTCTAGGCTCTAAATAAAGTCGTTTTGTTTAAGAGATTCTTAAATATTTTCCTAACTACCTCTCTCTTGAATGAATATGGCTTATTCAATCCATCGAAAAGAGTAGGTGGAAAGTAACTACCTAGTGATAGATATGAATACCGATGCTAGGTAGGCTGCTAAGGTGATGGAAATGGTCATTATGTACTGGGTCGATATGATGGTCGAGGTGGTGGAAGAGGAGGTCAAAGGAGGATGAGCTGTAGTCTCTCATATTAACTCGGCTACATCCCTCTCCAACACAACTATCCTTGATTTTCAAACACCTTATGCGGCTTGGGCCTAGATGATTGGTCGGGAAAGGGAAACTATTTGGCTTCCTCTTGTGTTAGCCTTTGTTGATTAATTTCTTGAATATTTTGATGGTAAAGCCCATAAGCATGAAGGAGATCGGGCCATGGATATTCTTGAGAAGAATCTCTATGGAATGCGATTCAGACAATTGTAGTTTGCATTTCATGCTCAGGTTGCATCACCTGAGAATGTAATCAACAAGTGATTCGTTGGGTTTTTGTTCCTCTGCAATAAGGTCGCCTATAGTCACCCTCTACTGAGCTCCACCAAACCTCTTGATGAAGAGGTGCTCCAACTCAACAAAGTCTTCACCAACCATATTCATGCAAATCAAATGTAACACCTATCTAAAAGGAGAAAGAGGAGTGCATCCCGCCGATGTTGCAATACCGCCTAAAGTGTGTATGATATCGGGTTCTCACCATCAAAGATCTTGATGGTGGCAAACCCTAAATAAAATAAAACTAAATAAAACCTAAACCTAAAAATAAACCTAAAACCAAAATAAATAAATAAATAAAGCTAAAATAAAATAAATATAAACATAAAAAAACTAAAACCTAAACCCTAAACACTAAAAAAACCCTAAACCTAATCCCTAAACACTAAACCCTAAAACCCTAAACCTAAACTAATAAACTTAAACCTAAACTAAAACCTAAACCTTAAACTAAACCTAAACTAAACCCCTAAAACCTAAAGTTTAAAGTTTAAAACCTAAACCTCCTAAACCTAAACCCTAAACCCTAAACCCTAAACCCTAACCCTAAACCCTAAACCTCAAAACCCTAAACCCTAAATCCCTAAACCCTAAATCATAAACCCTAAACCCTAGAAACCTGAAAACCTAACCCTAAAAACCTAAACCTAAACTAAATAAAACCTTAAAATAAAAAAAAGTAAAAAAACTTAAACGAGAATTAATTAAAATATATAAAATATAATAAAAACATAAAGTAAAACCTAAACCTAAACCTAAACCAAATAATAAAATAAAATTAAAATTAAAAACTAAACTAAAAGAAAAAAACCTAAACTAAACTAAAAAATTAAAATAAACCTAAAAATAAAAACCCTAAATAAAATAAATAACTAAATGTAAAATAAAATAAATAAACATAAAATAAAATAAAATAAAAACTAAATAAAAACCTAAACCTAAAAAATAAACATAAAAATAAAACCTAAAATAAATAAATAAATAAACATAAACATTAAACTAAAAAAATTAAACCTAAATTAAACAAAATAAAATAAATCTAAACCTAAACTAAAATAAACTAAACTAACATAAATAAAATCTAAACCTAAACCCTAAACTAAATAAAATTAATAAACTATAAACTAAACCTAAACAAAAAAAATAAAACATAAAAAAAATAAACCTAAATAAAAAACCTAAATTAAACCTAAAAAAATAAAATAAACCTAAACCTAAAATAAATAAACCTAAACCTAAAATAAAAAAAATAAACCTAAACCTAAATAAACTAAAATAAAATAAAATAAATAAAACTAAACTAAATAAAATTAATAAACCTAAATAAAATAATAAACTAAAAATAAATAAATAAAACCTAACTACTTTAAATTTTAAAAAAACCTAAACCTAATATAACCCTAAACAAAACATAAACTAAACCCTAAACCCTAAATCCTAAACCATAAACCTAAAACCCTAAAACCTAAACCAAAAACATAAACCCTAAACCTAAACCCTAAACCTAAAACCCAACCCTAACCCTAAAAAAAAATAAAAAAAACCTAAAATAAAATAAAATAAAATAAAAAAAAATAAAATAAACCTAACCTAACTTAAAACCTAAAACCTAAAACCTAAAATAAAATAAATAAAATAAACTAACACTAAACCTAAAAATAAACTAAAAATAAAAAACCTAAACTAAAATAAATAAACATAATAATTAAACTAAAAATAAAATAAAAAAAATAAACTAAAATAAAATAAATCTAAATAACCTAAACCTAACTATAAAACCCTAAACTAAACCCTAAAAAAACTAATTTAAAACTAAACCTAAATCCTAAATCCTAAACCCTAAACCCTAAACCCTAAACCCAAAACCTAAACCTAAAATACCCTAAACTAAACCTAAAAAAAACCCTAAACCCTAACCTAAAACCATAACCTAAACCCTAAACCCTAAAACTAAACCCTAAACCCTAAACCTAAAATTAAACCTAAAATAAAATAAAAATAAAACTCAACTTAAAATAAACCTAAACCTAAAAAATAAACTAAAATAAAATTAAACTAAAATAAATAAACAAAACTAATTAAAATTAAAAAATCCTAATAAAACTAAAAAAAATAAAACTAAAATAAATAAAAAATAAACTATAAACTAAATAAACTAAAACATACAATTTTTTAATTTTAAAACTAAAAAACCTAAACGCTAAACCCTAAACACTAAACTATAAACTCTAAACCTATAACCCCAAACCCTAAACCATAAACACTAAACCATAAACCCTAAAAACCTAAACATTAAAACCCTAATCCATAAACTGTAAACCCTAAACCCTAAATCCTAAAAAACTAAACCCCAATCCCAAAACCTTAAACCCGAAACCCCAAACCCTAAAGCATAAACCCAAAACCCAAAACCTTAAACCCTAAACCCTAAAAATCCTAAACCCTAACCAAACACTGACCTAAACCTAAAACTAAACCCTAAACCCTAACCCTAAATAAACCTAAACCTAACTAAAAACCTAAAATAAAAATAAAAAAAAAAAAAAAACTAAACCTAAAATAAACTAAAATAAAAAACTTAAACTAAAATAAATAAACCTAAAATAATAAACTAAATAATAAAATAAAATAAACCTAAAATAAATAAATTTAAACCCTAATAAATAAATAAAACCTTAAACCCTAAACCTATAAAAACCTAAACCTAAACCCTAAACCTAAATCTAAATCCTAAACCAAAACCTAAACCCTAAAACCTAAAACCCTAAACTACCTAAACTAAAACCTAAACCTAAACCTAAACCATAAACCCAAAACCTAAACCCTAAAACCCAAAAAAAAACCTAACATAAACCCTAAACCTAAACCTAATAAAAAACCCAAAAATAAAACCTAAACCTAAACACTAAACTTAAACCTAAACTAAAAATAAACCCTAACACTAAAATAAAACATAAAATAAATAAACTAAATTAAATAAAAAAATAAATGATAAATAAATAAATATAAAACTAAATAAACTAAATAAACCTACTAAATAAATAAAAAACCCTAAATTTAAACTAAACACTAAATCCTAAACTATAAACCCTAAACTATAAACCCTAAACCCTAAACTAAACCCTAAACTAACCCTAAACCCTAAAACCCTAAACTCTAACCCTAACCCTAAACCTAAATCTAAAACCCTAAACATTAAACCTAAACTAAACCTAAACACTAAAAAAAACCTAACCTAACCCTAAACCATAAAACCTAAACATAAACCTAAAATAAACCCAAATAACCCTAAACACTAAAAAATATAAATAATTTTCGTGTTAAGAAATAAAATTTACCAAACTAAAATTACACTACCGCCAACTTAAAAATTGACCCTAAACCCAAAATTGACCTATTTCTATACACCTAACTATTTTGATTCAATACTAAAAAAAATAAAAAAAAAATCATAAACTAATCATAAGTCGTCCTATGAAGTTTTGACTAAAAATAAGTTCTCAACCATAAACTAAACGTCGACATAACCTAAAATATAAACCACTACATAAGCTAACCCTAAACCCTAAACCCAAACCTACTAAAATAAAAAAAAACTAATAATAATAAAAAAAAATAAATTAATAAATAATAATAAAACTAACCAAAAATAAACTAAATAAATAATATAAACTAATATAAAAAAATTAAAATTAATAAAAATAACTAAAACTAATTATAATAACTAAAAAACTAATAAACTAACTAAAACCATTAAACCCTAATAAATAAACTAAACTAACTAAAAATAATAAATAAAATAAAAAACTAATTAAAATTAATTAAACTACTACAATAATAATAATAATAATAAAATAATAATAAATAATAAACTAATAAATAAAAAACTAAGCCCTAAACTAATAAAACCAAATAAATAAAACCAAATGATAAGTAAACTAAGAACTAAAATTAAATAAAATTAAAAACCTAAAACCACTAAACTAATAAACTAAACTAAAATAACCCAAACCTAATAAAACTAACTAAACTAAAATAACTAAACTAAAACTAATAAAATAAAACTAAAACCCAAAACAAAAAAAATAAATAAACCCTAAACAAATAACTATAAATAAATAAAAAAAAAAAAATAACTAAAATACTCTAAACTAAAAAAATAAATAAAACCAAAAAAGCTAAAATAAACTAAAAAACTCTAAACCATAATAACCAATAAAACCAAAATAAACACTAAACCTAAACCAATTAAACCCCAAAAACAAAACTAAAACTAATAAAAAATAATAATAAACTAAACTAATAAACCAAACCTAAAAAAAGCTAATAATAACTAATAAAGATAATAAAAAAAACATAATAAAAATAAACTAAACTAACTAAACTGAAAACCCTAAATCATTTTAATTAAAAAAAAACCCTAAACCTAAACTCTAAATCCAAACCCTAACCCTAAACCCTAAATAAAAACCCAAACCTAACCCTAAACATTAAACCTAAACCCTAAACACTAAAACCTAACCTAAACATAAACTAAATAAACCTAAAAAAAATAAATAAATAAACTTAAACCTAAATAAAATAAAATAATAAATTAAAATAAAACCTAAACTTAAACCTAAACATTAAAAATATAAAACTAATAAATAAAAACTAAACATAAAATAAAAATAAAATAAACCTAAAATAAAATAAACTAAATAAAACCTAAAAAAAAAAAATAAACTTAAAATATAAAATAAAACCTAAACCCAAACCAAAAAAAAACATACCTAAAATAAAAATAAATAAAAATAAATTAAACTACCTAAACCCAAAATTAAAAAAATAAATAAACCAAACTAAAACTAAAAAAAATAAAAACCTAAACCTAAACTAAAAAATAAATAAATTAAAATAAACTAAACCTAAATTAAAAAATTAAAACCTAAAAAATAACCTAAAATAAAAATAAAAAATAAAAATAAAATAAATAAACCTAAACCTAATAAAATAAATAAAAATAAAAAAATAAACTAAAATAAATAAAATAAAAAAATAAACTAAACTAAAAAAAATAAAAAAAATAAACTAAAATAAAAAATAATAAATACTAACCTAACTATTTATTTTAAAAAATAAACCCTAAATAAACCCTAAAAAAACCTATACCTAAACCCAAACCCTAAACCCTAAACCTAAAAAAAATTATTTAAAACTCCTAAACCCTAAACCCTAAAACCCTAAAACCCAAACAACCCTAAATTAAAATAAAATAAACCTAAACCCTAAAACTAACCTAAAACTAAACCCTAAACCCTAAACTTAAACCTAAACCCTAAAATTAAAAAATAAACCCTAAACCTAACCTAAATAAAACTAAACCCTAAACCTAAAATGTAAAACCTAAACTAAATAAAACCAAAATAAATAAAAGAACCTAAACATAAAATAATAATAAAATATAAATAAAACTTAAATTAATACAAATTAAATAAAAAAACTAAAAAAATAATAAAAAAATAAAACCCTAAACTTATAACCCAAAACACTAAAATAAATAAACCTAAATCCTAAATCCTAAATATAATAAAACCTTAAACCTAAACTAAACCCTAAACACTAAACCCTAAATCTAAAACTATAAACCTAAAACTAAACTAAAACCTAAACCCTAAACCCTAAACCCTAAACACTAACCCTAAACCCTAAACACTAAACCCTAAAACCCTAAATCCTATAGCCTAAACCATAACCCTAAACCCTAAACCCAAAACACTAAAAACTTAAAAACCTAAACCAAAAAAATAAAATAAATAAATAAAAACTAAACCTAAATAAAATAAAATAAAATAAAAATATAAACTAAAACCTAAACCTAAACCAAAAAATAAAATAAAATAAAAAATAAAAACTAAACTAAAATAAAAATAATAAAAACTAAAACTAAACTAAAAAATAAAATAATCCTAAAAATAAAAAATCTAAATAAAATAAAACCCAAATGAAAAATAAATTAAAATAAACTAAAATAAAATAAATAAAACTAAATAAAAAAACCTAAACAAAAAAATAAATAAACTAAAATAAAAAACCCAAAATAAATATAAATATAAACTAACCCTAAACTAACTAAACCTAATAAATAAAATAAAATAAACCTAAACTTAAACTAAAAAAATAAAACCTAAACCTAAACCTAAAATAAAATAACCTAAAACTAAATAAATTAAAATTAACTAAAAAATAAACCTAAATTAAACTTAAAAATAAACATAAAATAAAAACCTAAACATAAACCTAAAAAATAAAATAAACCTAAAGCTCTAAAAAATAAAAAATAAACCTAAACCTAAAATAAAATAAATAAACTAAACCAAAAAAAAAAAAAAAAACTAAACAAAATACTAAAATAAAATAAAAAAAAAAAATAAATAAACATAAACTTAAATAAAAAAACCCTAAACCCTATAAATAAACCCTAACTTAAAACCTAAACCTTAAACCTTAAAACCTAAAATAAACCCTAAACCCTAAACCTAAACCTACAACCATAAATCTTAAATCCTAAACCCTAAACCCTAAACCCTAAATGGTAACCCTAACCCCAACCCTTAAACCCTAAACCTAACTAAATAAACCCTAAACTCCTAACTAACCTAAACCATAACTAAAAAAAGCCTAAATAAAGACTAAACTAAACCTAAACCAAACCTAAAATAAACCCTAACTAAACCTAAACTCCTAAACTATAAACATAAATTAAACTAAACCTACTAAAACTAACACTAACCTAATCTTAAATAAATTAAACTCCTAAACCAAGCTCCTAAACTAAACCCTAAACCCTAAACTCTATACCCTAAACCCTAAACCATAAATAAACCCTAAACCTTAAGCTAACCCTAAACCCTAAACCCTAAAATCCCAAAACCTTAAAGCCTAAACACTAAACCCTAAACTCTAAACCCTAAACGTTAATGCTAAACCCTAAACCCTAAAACACAAAACCCTAAAACTCCAAAACCCTAAACCCTAAATGCCAAACCCTAAACCCTAAACTGTAAAAACCTAAAAACCTAATCCTAAACTAAATAAAACTTAAAAATAAATAAATAAAAGAACTTAAACCTAAATAAAAGAAATAAATAAATAAAATAAAAAATCTGAACTAAAACATAAACTTAAACCTAAAAATTAAATAAAATAAAATAAAGAAAAAACTAAAATAAAATAAATAAAAACCTAATCTAAACTAAAAAATAAAATAAACTTAAGAATTAAAACCTAATAAAATAAAACTAAATTTAAATTAAAATAAAATAAACCTACAATGAAACAAATAAAATTAAATAAAACATAAACCTAAAAAATAAACTTAAAATATAACTTAAAATAAATAAAAATTAAACCTAAACCCTAAACTAAAAAAAAAGTTAAACTGAAATAAAATTAAAATAAACCTAAACCTAAACTAAAATTAACTAAACCTAAACAAAATTAAATAAAAAAAACTATAAACCCTAAATCCTAAACCCTAAACCTTAAACCCTAAATCTTAAAACGTAAACCTACAACCCTAAACCCTAAACACTAAACCCTAACCCTAAACCCTAAACCCCAAAATAATAAACCCTAAAACCCTAATCCCTAAATCCCTAAACCCTAAATCTTAATCCTAAATCCTAAACCCTAAACCCCAAATCATAAACCTAAACCTAAAGTAACTAAATAAATTAAAAAATAAGCCTAAACCCAAAAACCTAATAAACCTAAACCTAAACCTAAACCTAATTTCTAAGAATGGGTCCTGATGATAGAACATCACAACTAAAAGCTAGATCTAAATGGAGGCTAGGTGAATACTGGTGGGGGTGGGATCCGAGGTGCTATATGGAGGTGGAAATGCATGTGGGTGGAGCGAAGGAGGTTATAACCGTAATTATGGTAGAGGGAGAGATAGATAATATGATGGTGTATCCCGCTACTCGAGAGGCCAAGGTGATTCTAATGGGAACTAGAGAAATTAAGAACTTCGATCCATCTATAATCAAGTCTTTAAGATGATTCTAGATCTAGGTTTTGATTTACTCTATGGGTGCTAATTTTTTATCTATGTCAACACTTGTGTCTTAGAAAACTTGGTGTGTTACTTGGTTGATGAAATAAAAATAAAATCACCTTGAATAAAAATAAACTAAACCTAAACCTACACTAAAATAAATAAAACCTAAACATAAACCTAAACCAAAACTAGATAAAATAAAAAATACTAAAAATAAACCTAAACCAAAACTAAAAAATAAAACCTAAAAATAAACCTAAAATAAAAACCTAAAACCTAAACCTAAAAAAATAAAATAAAAACATAAACCTAAACCTAAAAATATAAAATAAAGCCTAAACCTAAAAAATAAAATAAAAAAAAAACTAAACTAAAAAATAAACATAAACATAAACCTAAACATAAAAAATAAACTAAAATAAAAAACCTAAACTAAACTAAATAAACATAAAATAAATAAACTAAACTAAATAAAAATAAAAAATAAACCTAAATAAAAATAATAAAATAAAATAAAAAAAAATAAATAAAAAATAAACTAAATAAACTAAATAAACCTAAACCTACAAGTTTACTTAATTTTTTTAAAAAAATAAAAACCTTTAACCACTAAAACCTAAACCCTAAACCCTAAATCCTAAAGCCTAAACCCTAAACCCTAAACCCTAAAACTAACCCTAAACCCTAAACTTTAAATTTACAACCCTAAACACTAAAAAAATCCTATACCCTATACCTTAAACCCTAATTCCTATACCTTAATTAAAAAATTTAAAAAAAAAACTCTAACCCTAAACCCTATACCCTAAACCCTGAACCATAAATCCTAAAACCCTAAACCCCAAACACTAAACCCTAAACCCTAAACCCTAAACCCTAAACCCTAAACTCAAAAACCCTAAACCCTAAACCCTAAGCCCTAATCCCAAAACCCAAATTGTAAATCTTAAACCCTAAACCCTAAAACCTAAAAACCAAAAAGCCTTAAAATAAACTAAATAAAACATGAAAATAAAATAAATAAATAAACCTAAACCTAAATAAAATTAAATTAAATTAAAAACTAAACCAAAACATAAACTCAAACCTAATAATAAAATAAAATAAAATAAATAAAAACTAAACAAAAATAA
Source organism: Cymbidium sinense (assembly GCA_021442155.1). Taxonomy (NCBI): domain Eukaryota; kingdom Viridiplantae; phylum Streptophyta; class Magnoliopsida; order Asparagales; family Orchidaceae; genus Cymbidium; species Cymbidium sinense. The sequence goes on along the minus strand of JAKCPB010000519.1, from coordinate 67,212 downwards.
ATAAATAAAAACCTAAACTAAACTAAAAAATATATAAAACTAAAAATAAAATACCCAAAAAAAAAAAAAAAATAAATCTAAAACAAAATAAAAATTAAACTAAATAAAAAACTAAACTTAAAAAAATAAACCTAAAAATAAAACCTAAAAAGAAATAAAAAATTAAACCTAAACCCTAAAATAAAAAAAAACTTAAACCTAAAATAAAGAAAATCATATAAACTTAAACCTAAACTAAAATAAATAAAACCTAAACCTAAAATAAATTAAACCTAAACCCTAAACTAAATAAAATAAAATAAATTATAAATAGACATAATCCTAAATTTAAAAATAAAACCAATAAACCTAAAATAAAACCTAAAATCTAAACATAAAAAAAATAAAATAAAACCTAAACCCAAACCTAAAAAAAATAAAAAAATAAAATCTAAACAAAATAAAATAAAAATAAAACTAAATAAACCTAAATAAATAAAATAAACCTAAATAAAAATAAATAATAAAATAAATAAAAAAAATAAACTAAATAAACCTAAACCTCTTAGATTTAATCTAAAAAAAACCCTAAAACTAACCCTAAACTCTAAACTTTGAAATTATAACCCTAAACCCTAAACCCTAAACCCAAAACCTTAAACCCTATGCCCTAAATGCTAAACCCTAAACCCTAAACCCTAAACCCTAAACCCTAACCTTAACCCTAAACCCAAAACTCAAAACCCTACACCCTAAAACCCTAAATCCTAAACTTTAAACTAACTCTATACCCCAAACCCTAAAACCTAAAAAGCCAAAACTCGAAAGCGTAAACCTTAAACCCTAAACCCTAAACCCTAAACTAACCCTAAACCCTATGATAATCGTAAACCATAACCTGTAAACCCTAAACACACAATCCTAAACCCTAAACCTTTAACCCCTAACCATAAACCCTAAACCCTAAAACCCTAAACCCTAAAATCCTAAACCTTAAACCCTAAACCCTAAAAACCTAAAAACCTAATTCTAAACAAAATAAAACCTTAAAATAAAATAAATGAAAAAACCTAAACCTAAATAAAATAAAAAAATTAATAAAAATATAAACCTAAACCTAAAAGTAAAATAAAATAAATAAATAAAAATAAACTAAAATAAAATAAGTAAAAACCTAAACTAATTTAAAAAGATAAAATAAATCTAAGAATAGATAACTTAAAAAAAATAAAAACTAAACATAAAATAAAAATAAAATTAACCTAAATTAAATTAAAATAAAAACTAACCTAAAACTAAACTTAAAAAATAAACCAAAAAAATAAATTACAAATATAACCTAAACTTAAAGTAAAAAAAAAACATAAACCTAAAATAGGAAACTAGAAAAACCTAAACCTAAACTAAAATAAACTAAACTGAAATAAATAAAACCTAATCTTAAACCAAAAATAAATAAAACCTAAACCTAAACCTAAACCTAAAATAAACTAAATCTAAACCCTAAACTGAATAAAATAAAATAAACTAAAAATAAACCTAAACTTATACTAAAAAAGAAAACCTAAAAATAAACCTAAAAATAAAAACCTAAAACCTAAATGTAAAAAAACTAAAAGAAATCCTAAACCTAAAATAAAAAAATAAAAAATAAAATTAAAGCTAAAAAATAAATTTTAAAATACAACTCAACTAGAAATTAAACATAAACCTAAACCTAAACCTAAACCTAAACCTAAAAAAATAAACTAAAATAAATAAACCTAAAATAAATAGACTAAACTAATAAAGTAATCTTATAAAATAAAGTAAATATACTAAATGAACCTAAACCTATCGATTTACTTAATCTAAAAAAAAAAACTTAAACCCTAAATCCAATACCTTAAACTGTAAACTCTAAAGCCTAAACCCTAAACCTACAACCCTAAGCCCTAAACCCTAAAAAACCCTAAATCTTAAACCCTAAAAAACCCTAAACCCTAAACCCTAAACCCTAAACACTAAAAGCATAAACCATAAATTCCTAAGCCCTAAACCTTAAACCCTAAACTCCAAATCGAAAACCCTAACCCTAAACCCTAAACCCTAAACCCTAAACCCTAAACCCCAAAATCCTAAATCCCAAACCCTAAACCTAAACATAGAGTAATTAAATAAATTAAAAAATAAACCTAAACCCTAAAACCTAATAAACCTAAACATAAACCTAAACCCTAAGAATGTAACCTGACAAAGAACATCACAACTAGTTTAGTCTAAAATTGGAGTAAAGCATAGTGGTGGTGGGGATGGAGTGCTAGTGGATATGGAGGTAATGAGCGTGGTGGTTATCGAGTTGGGAGAGACGAACGTGGTGAGGGAGAGATCGGGGATATGATGGTTGATCCCGCTACTCGAGAGGCCGAAGTGGTTCTGATGGGAACTGGTGAAACTGAAGAATGGTCGATCCGATCCACTACTTCTGGAACTATGTCTTTATAATAAAGACGGTTCTAGTTATCTAGGGCTTTTGATTTGGTTTATGCGTGCTCATTTTTGATCTATGTCATCACTTGTGTGTTAGAAAACTTGGTGTGTTACTTGGTTGATGAAATCAAAAAGAAGAAATGTTGAATGTGAATTTGTTCTCTGTTAAAAAAAACCTTAAACCCTAAATTAAAACATGAACACTAATCCTAAAACCTTAACCATAAACCCTAAGCATTAATCCCTAAAAACACTAAACCCTAAACCATAAACCCTAAACCCTAAAACCCTAAACCATAAACCCTAAATCCTAAACCCTAAACTTTAAACCCCAAACCCTAAACCTACAATCTTAAACCCTAAACCCTAGACTAACCTTAAACCCTAAACCTTAAACCAAAAACCCTAAAAAGTTAAAAAACTAAATAAAAACTTAAAAAAATAAATAAAAAAACCTAAACCAAAATAAAGAAAAATAATAAGATAAAACTAAAACCAATATTTAAAAAATAAAATAAAATAAAAAGTAAAAACTAGACTAAAATAAAATAAATAAAAAGCTAAACTAAACTATAAAAAATAAAAAAATCTAAATAAAATAATAACTAAATGTAAAATAAAAATAAATAAACCTAAAATATAATAAAATAAAACTAAATAAAACCTAAACCTAAAAATAAAATAAAATTAAACTTAAAATTAAAAAATAAAAGCTAAGCTAAACTAAAAAAACCTAAACCTAAAATAAATAAAAATAAACCTAACCTAAAAAAAGAAAGCTAAATTAAAATAAAAACCTAAACCTAAACTAAAATAAACTAAACCTAAACCTAAACAAAATAATATAAAATAAATAAAAAATAAACTTAAACCTAAATAAAAAATAAAACCTAAAAATAAACCTAAAACCTAAACCTAAAAAAATAAAATAAAAACCTAAACCTAAACTTAAAAATAAAAAATAAAACCTAAACCTAAAAAAAAATAAAAATAAAACTAAACTAAAAAATAAACCTAAAGCTAAACCTATAAAATAAACTAAAATAAAAGCCTAAAGTAAAAATAAACCTAAAATAAGTTAAAACTAAATAAAAATAAAAATAAACCTAAATTTAAATTAAAAATAAAATGAAATCAAATAAATAAAAATTATACTTAATAAAAAATAAACCTAAACCTACTAGTTTACATAATTAAAAAAATTGAAAAAAAAATTAAAAAAAAACCTAACCCTACACCCTAAACCCTAACTCCTAAAACCCTAAACCATAAACCCTAAACACTAATCCTAAATCCTAAACCCTAAAACCCTAAACCCTAAACCCTAAACCCTAAACCCTAAAACCTATAACCCCAAACCATAAACCCTAAACCCCAAATCCTAAACTATAAATCATAAATCATAAACCCTAAACCCTAAACCCTAAAAACCTAAAAACTTGCACTTAAATTAAATAAAACCTAAAAATAAAATAAATAACCTAAACAAAAAAAATAAAAAATCAATAAATAAAAAACTAATATAAACTAAACCTAAACTTAAACCTAAACTCCTAAACCCTAAATCCTAAATTTAAAACCTAAACCCTAAACTAACCTAAATTTTAAACCTAAACTCCCTAAACTAAACTAAAACTAAACCTAAACCAAAATACTAAACCCTAAACTCCTAAACCTAAACTAACCCCTAACTACCTAAACCTTAAACCTTAAAACTATAAACCCTAAACTCTAAATCTAACTTAAACTCTAAACCTTAAACCTAAAATCCTAAACTATAAACCCTAAACTATCCTAAACCCTAAACCTTAAAACCTAAAAATCTTAAACCCTAAACCCTAACTCCTAAACCTAAGACTAACCCTAAACCCTAAACCTTAAACCCTAAATACTAAACACAAAATCCTAAACCCTAAACCCTAAACACTAACCCTAAATCCTAAACTCTAAATCTTAAATTCCTAAACCCTAAACCATAAACGCTAAACCTTAAACCCTAAAACTCAAAAACCTAAACCTAAATTAAATAAAACATAAAAATAAAATAAATAAATAAACCTAAACCTAAATAAAATAAAAAAATAAAAATAAAACCCAAACTAAAATAACATAAACCCAAAAATAATAAAATAAAATAAAAAAATAAAATAAACTAAATTAAAATAAATAAACCCATAATAAATAAACTAAACCAAATAAAAATAAAAATAAAATAATAAAATAAACTAAAATAAATAAAGGAAACTAACTAAATAAAAAAAACCTAAACCTCCAATTTACTTAAGGTAAAAAATAAAAAATTAGAAAAATAAAAAAACCCTAACCCTAAACCCTAAACTTAAACTAACTAAAACTAAACTTATAAACCTAAACCCTAAACCCAAAATCCTAAAATCCTAAACCCTAAACCTAAACCCTAAACTTAAACCCTAAACCTAAAACCCAAAACCTAAATCCTAAACTAAAACTAAAAAAACTATAAACCTAAACCTAAACCTAAATCTAAACCCTAAAACCTAAACCTAAACCCTAAACCTAAACTAAACCTAAACTATAACTAAAAAATAAAACCTAAACTAAAACTAAAACTTAAAATAAAATAAATAAGAAAAAACCTACATAAATAAATAATAATAACTAAAACCTAAACCTAAACTATAATCCTAAATACTAAACCCTAAATAAACTAAAATAAAAAACACTAAAAAACTAACCTAAAACCCTAAACTCCTAAAACCTATAACCTTAAAAACCTAAACCCTAAACACTAAACTTAAACCTTAAACTACAACCTAAACCCAAAACCCTAAACTTAAACCTAAACCTAAACCTAAACCTAAAACCCTAAACCCTAAATCCTAAACCCTAAAACCAATAACCCTAAACCCTAAACCCTAAACCCTAAATCTTAAACCCTAAGCCATAAACCCTAAACCCAAAAAACTTGAAAACCTAAACCTAAACAAAATAAAACCTAAAAAGAAAATAAGTAACAAAACCTAAACCTAAATAAAATAATAAAAAATATTAATAATAACCTCAACTAGAACCAAAACCTAAAGCTAAACTTAAACACTAAACCCTATACCCTAAACCCTAAAATCCATAACACTAAACCCCAAACTCTTAACCCTAAACCCTAAACCCTAAAACCTATAACCCTACACCATAAACCCTAAACCCCAAACCCTAACCTTAAACCTAAAAATTAGACCCTAAACCCTAAAAACCTAAAAACCTAAACCTAAACTAAATAAAACCTAAAAATAAAATAAATAAAAAAACCTAATCCTAAATAAAAAATTAAAATTAAATTGAAACCTAAACTAAAACTTAAACCTAAACCTAAATCTAAACCTAAAAAGAAAAACCTAACTAAAATAAAACCCAAGTGTAAAATAAAAATAAAATAAACCTAAAATAAAATAAAATAAAAACTAAATAAACATCTAAACCTAAAAAGTAAACTTAAAAATAGTAAAAAGTAAGACCTAAACCCTAAACTAAAAAAAACCTAAACCTAAAATAAACAAAATAAACCTAAACCTAAACTAAAATAAATAAAACTAAAACTAAATCCTAAAATAAACTAAACCTAAACCATAAACTAAATAAAATAAAATAAACTAAAAATAAACCTACACCTAAACTAAAAAATAAAACCTAAAGATATACCTAAAAAAAAAAACCTAAAACCTAAACCTAAACAAGTAAAATAAGAACCTAAACCTAAAAATAAAAGAATAAAACCTAAACCTAAAAAATAAATAAAAATAAAACTAAGCTAAAAAATAAACATAAACCTAAACCTAAAAATAAACTAAAATAAAAATTTAAACTAAACTAAATAAATTTAAAATAAATAAACTAAACTAAATAAAAATAAAATAATAAAATGAACTAAAATAAGTCAAAAATAAACTAAATGCCTATCAATTTACTTAATTTTTTTTTAAAAACCCTAAATCATAAATCCTAAATCCTAAACCCTAAACCCTAAAACTAACCCTAAATCCTAAACCTACAACCCTAAACCAACAATCCTAAACCCTAAAACCTAAACCCTAATCCCTAAAAAACCCTAAACCCTAAACCATAAGCTAACCCTAAACCCTAAACCTTAAACTTTAAACCCTAAGGCCTAAACCCTAACCATAACCCTAAACCCTAAACCCTAAAACACAAGTCCATAAACTCTAAACTAACCCTAAACCCTAAACATATTAAACCCTAAGCCTAAACCATAAAACCCAAAACCCTAAACTCTAAACTAATCCTGAACCCTAAACCCAAAAGCCTAAACCCTAAACCTAAACCCTAAGCTAACCCTAAACACTAAACCCTAACCCTAAACCCAAAACCTTAAAACCCTAAACCCTAAAACCTAAATCCTAAATACCTAAAAACATATACCTAAACTAAAAAAACCTAAAAATAAAATATATATAAAAAAATCTAAACTTAAATAAAATAAAATAAAAAATAAAACTTAAACCTAAACTTGAAAATAAAATAAAATAAACTAATAAAAATAAACTAAAATAAAATAAATAAAATGTAAACAAAACTAAAAAATAAAATAAACCTAAGAATAGAAAGCTTATAAAAGAATTAAATACTAAAGGAAAAATAAAAATAAAATAAACCTAAAATAAAATAAAATAAAAATTAATTAAAAACCTAAACCTATAAAATAAACCTAAAAATAAATAAAAAATAAAATCTAAATAATAAACTAAAAAAAGCCTAAACCTAAAACCAAAATAAAATAAACAAAATGAAATAAGCCTAATCCTAAACTAAAAAAAACTTAAAATAAAAACCTAAAATCTAAAAAATAAACCTAAAACAAAAACCTAAAACCTAAACCTAAAAAAACACTTAAACCTAAACCTAAAAATATAATAAAAATAAAGCTCAACTAAAAAATAAACCCAAACTTAAATCTGAACCTCAAAAATAAACTGAAATAAAATACCTAAAATAAAATAAATTAACCTAAAATAAATAAACTAAACTAAATAAAAATAAAAAATAAACCAAAATAAAAATAAAAAATAAGTAAACTAAAATATATAAAAAAATAAACTAAACATACTAAATAAACTTAAACCTATGAGTTTACTTAATTTTTTAAAAACATGAAAAAAACTTTAAACCCTAAATCCTAAACCCTAAACCCTAAACCTTAAAAAATGATAAACCCTAAAAGCATAAACCCTAAAACTTTAAACTTTATACCCTAAATCCAAAATCCTAAACCCTAAACACTAAACCCTAAATAGTAAACCCTAACCCTAAACCCTAAACCCTAAACCCTAAATGTAAACTTAAAGTAACTAAATAAATTAAAAAAGTAAACCTAAACACTATAACCTAATAAACCTAAACCCTAAGAATGGGCAGTACCTTGATGGTAAGAACATCACCTAAACCTAAATAAAATTAACTAAAATAAAATAAAATAAACTAAAAATAAACCAAAACCTAAACTAAAAAAGTAAAATTGAAAAATAAACCTAAATTAAAACTTAAAACCTAAACCTAAAAAAATAAAATAAAAACCTAAACTTAAAAAATAAAATAAAAATAATACTAAACTAAAAAATAAACATAAACCTAAACCTTAACCTAAAAAATAAACTAAAATAAAATCCCTAAACTAAAATAAATAAACCTAAAATAAAAGTAAACCTAAATAAAAATAAAATAAAATAAACTAAAATAAATAAAATAAATTAAAAAACATAAACCTATTGATTTTTAATTTTAAAATAGAACTAAACTAAACTTAACTAACCAAACAAACCTAAACCTCAAAAAATAAAAAAAAAAAATAAAATGATAAGATAAATAAAAAATACCATAACCCTAAACCCTAAGCCTACAACCCTAAACCAAAATCCCTGAGAGCCTAAACCCGAAACCCAAAAACCTTAACTCAAAACCCAAAACCCTAAACCCTAAACCCTAAACCATAAAAACCCTAAACCTAAAGCCTAAACACTAAACACTAAACCCAAAAACCCTTGACTCTAAAATGCTAAACCCTAAACCCTAAACCATAAATCCTAAACCCTAATCCCTAAACTCTAAAAACCTAAACCAAAAAATAAAATAAAATCAAAACTCAACTAAAAAATAAACCTAAACCTAAACATAAAGCTAAAAAATAAAATAAAATAACAAACATAAACAAAAATAAATAAACATAAAATAAATAAACTAAACTAAATAAAAATAAATAATAAAACTAAATCTATTAGTTCACTTAATTTTAAAAAAACCCTAAACCTTAAACCTACAACCATAAACCCTAAACCCAAAACTTACAACCTTAAACCCTAAACCCTAAAAAACCCTAAACCCAAACCTTAAACCATAAACCCTAAACCTTAAACCCTAACCCTAAACTCTAAACCCTAAAAGCATAAACCTTAAAATCCTAAACCCAAACCTTAAGCAATGGACATTACAGATGTGGTGGTGACAGCGGGAGAGATCGGGGATATGATGGTGGATCACACTACTGGAGAGGTCGAGATAGTTTTGATGGGAACTAGTGAAATTGAAGAATGGCTGATCCGATTTGTTGCTTATGGAACTATCTTAACAATAGAGACGGTTCTAGTTATCTAGGATTTTTGATTTGCTTTATGTGTCCTCATTTTTGATCTATGTCATCACGTGTGTCTTAAAAAATTTGGTGTGTTACTTGGTTGATGAAATGAAAAGAAGAAATGTTTAATCTGAATTTGTTCTTTATTTAAAAAAACCAAAAGCCCTAAAGCTTAAACTAAAATATGAACCTTAAACCAAAAACCTAAACTTTAAACTAAAACCTGAACCCTAAGCCTAAAACCAAAACTAAACACACTAAACCCTAAACTAAACCATAAAAAATAAAAATAGAAAAAAAAACTAAACCCTAAACTAAATAAAAACCTAAATCCTAAATCCTAAACCTAAACCTTAAACCTACAACCTTAAACCCTAAACCCTAAAAATCCCTAAACCCTGAAAAACCCTAAACCCTAAACCTAAACCTTAAACCCTAAACCCTAAACCATAACCCTAACCCTAAACCCTAAACCCTAAACCTTAAACCCTAAACCCTAAAACCCTAATCCATAAATCATAAACTAACCTAAACCTAAGCTCTAAAACCTTAAACCCAAAGAAACTAAAACCCTAAACCCTAAACCCTAACTTAAACCTAAGCTAACCCAAAACCTAACCTAAACCCTAAAATCCCTAAACATAAAAGCCTAAATAATAAACTCTAAATCTTAAACCCTAAATAAAAAAACCTAATCCTAAATAAATAAAAAATAAAGAAAATGAAATCCTAAACTAAAACCTAAACCTAAACCTAAAAATAAAATAAAATATAAATAAAAACTAAAATAAAATAAAATAAATAAAAACTTGAACTTAACTATAAAATAAAATAAAATTTCTCCGGCTGTTGCATTGGAAGAGAAGAAGGAAGGGCCTACTGAAGAATGTGATGATAATATGGGTTTCAACTTGTTTGACAAAGCTTTGTTGGCCTTTTATAAAATCAAATTTAATTGCCTCTAGGAGTTAAATCATTTTGTGAAATAATAATTTTGTGAATTTTTTAATTGCATTTTATTTTATCATGTTTTGTTAGTTGTTAAAGGATAACGACTTGTTTGATTTGGTAATTTCTTATTTGTTATGAAATCATTTGATTTTTTTTTAAAAAAAACTGCTAAACCCTAAACCCTAAACCCTAACCTTAAACCCTAAATCCTAAACACTAAACCCTAAACTTAAACCTAAAGTAACTAAATAAATTTAAAATAAATATAAATCCTAAAATAAAATAAACCTAAACCTAAAACTAAACCCTAAGAATGGGCAAAACCTTGACGGTAAGAACATCACCATCAACCAAGGTCAGCCTAGATCTGGTGCTGGAGGCAAAGGCAGAAGCAGCATTTATCATTGTGGTGGTGGGGGATCTAGAGGTCCTGGTGGATATGGATGTGGTGGTTGGAGCAGAGATGCTTATGGACGTAGGAGGAGTGACAGAGGTTATAGTTATGGTGGTGATAGAGGGAGAGATCGAGGATACAATGGTGGATCCCGTTACTTGAGAGGAAGGGGCGGTTCTGATGGGAAATGGAGAAATTGAAGAACGGCTTATCCGATTTGTAGCTTATGGAACTATGTCTTTACAGTAGAGATGGTTCAAGTTATATAGGGTTTTTGATTTTCTCTATTCGTGCTCATTTTGATCTATGTCATCGCTTGTGTCTTAGAGAACTTGGTGTGTTACTTGGTTGGTGAAATCAAAAAGAAGAAATGTTGAATCTGAATTTTTTCTCTATTAATAAAAACACAAAAAACCCTAACCCTAAACTAAAACTTGAACCTTACACCTAAATCTAAACACTAAACCCTAAACCCTAAATCCTAAAAAAAATAAAAAATAAAAAAAAACCCTAACCCTAAACACTAAACCTATACCCTAAACCTACAACCATAAAACCTAAACCATAAACCCTAAAACCTTAAACACCAAACCCTAAACCCAAAACCCTAAATCCTAAAACCCTAAACCGTAGAGCCTAAACCATAAGAACATAAAAACCTAAACCTAAACTAAATAAAACCTAAAAATAAAAGAAATAAAAAACTTAAAGCTAAATAAAATAAAAAATAAAGTAAAATAAAAACCTATACCTAAAAGTAAAAATAAAATAAAATAAAATATAAAAAATAAAAATAAAAATAAACTAAAATAAAATAAGTAAAAGCTTAAATTAAACAAATAAAGAAATAAACCTAAGCATAAAAAACCAAAATAAAATAAAAACTAAACATAAAATAAAAATAAAATAAACCTAAATTAAAATAAAATAAAATCTAAATGAAAACATAAACCTAAAAAATAAACCTATAAATAAATAAAAAATAAAACCTAAACCTTAAGCTAAAAAAACTAAACCTAACATAAAAATAAATTAAACTAACCAAAACTAAAATAAATAAAACCTTAACCTAAAAATAACTTAACCTAAACCTAAACCAAAACTAAATAAAATAAAATAAACTAAAACAAACCTAAACCTAAACTAAAAAACAAAACTTAAAAATAAACTTTAAATAAACACCTAAAATGTAAACTTTAAAAATAAAATAAAAACCTAAACCTAAACCTAAAAATAAAAAATAAAACCTAAAACTAAAAATTAAAATAAAAATAAACTCAACTAAAACTTAAACCTAAACTTAAAAAATAAAGTAAAATAACAACCCTAAACTAAAAATAAAGACACCAATAATAAATAATCTAAACTAAATAAAAAAAAATAAACCTAAATAAAAATACAATAAAAAATAAATTAAAAGAAATAAAAAATAAATTAAATAAACCTAAACCTAGTGGTTTACTTAAATTTAAAAAAAACTAAACCCTAAACACTAAACCTAAAAATAAAAATAAAAAATAAAAATAAAAAAAACCATAACCCTAAACCCTAAACCTACAACTCTAAAATCCCTAAACCCTAAAGCCTAAGCGCTAAGTGCTAAACCTTAAACCCTAAACCCTAAACTCTAAAACCTTAACCCTAAAAACCTAAAAACCTAAAAACCTAAAAACCTAAACCTAACCTAAATTAAACCTAAATATAAAATAAATAAATAAATAAAACCTAAACCTAAATAATAAAATCAAATAAAAAACCTAAATTAAAACCTAAACCATTACCTAAAATTAAAATAAAATAAAAAATAAAAATAAGCTAAATTAAAATTAGTAAAAACCTAAACTAAACTAAAAAATAAAATAAACTAAAGAATAAAAAACCTGAATGAAATAAAAACTAAATGTAAAATAAAAAATAAAATAAAACTAAATTAATATAAAATAAAAACTAAATGAAAACCTAAACCAAGAAAATAAACCCAAAAATAAATAATAAATAAAACCTAAACCTAAACAAAAAAAAACTAAACCTAAATAAAATAAATAAAATAAAATAAACTGAATCCTAAACTAAAATAAACTAAACTAAAATAAATAAAACCTAAACTTAAACTTAAAATAAACTAAACCTAAACCTAAACCTAAATGAAATAAAATAATATAAATAAAACCTAAACCTAAACCCAAAATAAACTAAACTAAACCTAAACCTAAACCTAAATAACATAAACTAAAAATAAACATAAACAAAACTAAAAAAAAGAAAACCTAAAATAAACCTAAAAAAAAAAACTAAAACCTAAACCTAAAAAAGAAAATAAACCTAAACCTAAACCTAAAAATAAAAAATAAAACCCAAACCTAAAAAATAAAATAAAAATAAAACTCAACTAAAAAATAAACTTAAACCTAAACCTAAACCTAAAAAATAAAGTAAAATTAAAATCCTAAACTAAAAATAAATAAACCTAAAATTAATAAACTGCACTAAATAAAACTAAAAAATATACCTAAGTAAAACTAAAATATAAAATAAACTAAAATAAATAAAAATAAACTAAATAAACCTAAACCTATATGTTTGCTTAACTTTTAAAAAAAAAAAAAATCTAAACCCTAAAACCTAAGCCCTAAACCCTAAACCCTAAACCTTAAACCCTAAACTTTAAACCCTTAACCTTAAACCCTAACCCTAAACCCTAAGCCCTAAAATCATAAACCTTAAAAGCCTAAACCCTAAACCCTAAACCCCAGTTGAGCTAATTTTTATGAATGGTGATCTTATAGAAGTCTACGAAAAGGTTACGAAATATAAAGTTGGTGCTGCTGCACGTGTTGGTCTTGTTGCACCTATTGATGTTGTGGTTCCTCCAGGAAACACTGGTTTAAATCCTTCATAGACTTCTTTCTTCTCAGTTCTCAACATCCCAACTAAGAAAAAAAAGTGTACTGTTGAAATTATCACCCTGGTTGAGCTATTTAAAATAGACACTAAGGTGGGATCCTTAGAGGATGCTCTCCTCGCTAAGCTAGGGATTAGGCCATTCTCTTATGGCTTTATCATCCACTTTATGTATGATGATGGTTCGGTGTGTAGTCTTGAAGTACTTGACCTCATTGAAGATGATCACATTGATAAGTTTTCAATTGGCCTTTCAATGATCACTTCTCTCTCACTAGCCCTCTCCTATCCCACTTTGCTATAGCACCCCACATGTTCTTCAATGCTTAAAAGAATTTCCTCTCTATTGTGATTTCCACTGATTACAAATACCCATAGGCCGAGAAGGTTAAGTAATATTTAAAAGATCCTAGTAAATTTGATGTGGCTATTGTGCCTAATGCTTCTGCTACTCCTACTACTGCTACTGGTCTGGCTGCTGTAATGGAAGAGAAGAAGGAAGACCCAGTTGAGAAATCTGATGATGATATGGATTTCAGCTTGTTCAACAAACCTTTTTTGGCCTTCTATAAAATAAAATTTTTTTGTCAATGGGAGTTAAATTATTTTATAAAATACTACTTTTGTACATTTTTAAATTGCATTTTATTTTTTCCTATTTTATTAGTTATTAAAGGATAATGTCTTGGTCTATTTGGTAATTTCTTATTTATTATGGAATCATTTGAGTTAAAAAATGTCCTAAACCCTATACCCCTAACCGTAAACCTAAACCTAAAATAATAAAATAAATTACAAAATAAACATAAAACCTAAAACCTAATAAACCTAAAACCTAATAAACCTAAACCCTAAGAATGGGCAGAACCTTAACGGTGGGAACATCACCGTCAACTAGGCTTAGTCTAGATCTAGCAATGGAGGCAATGGCGGAGGCAGAGGTGGTGATTATCATAATAATGGTGAGAGACCTGGAGGTGTTGGTGGATATGAAGGTGGTGGTTGGAGCAGTGGTGGTTATGGAGGTGGGAGGAGTGGCGGAGGTTACAGCCGTGGCGGTGGCAGAGAGAGCGATCGAGGATTTGATGGTGGATCTGTCTACTCGAGAGTTCATGGTGGTTCTGATGGGGATTGGAGAAACTTAAGAATGGCCAATCCAATCTGCTACCTATGGATCTATGTATTTACAGTATAGATGGTTCTAGTTACCTACAATTTTTGATTTGCTCTATGTGTGTTTATTTTTTAGCTATGCCAATGCTTGTGTCTTAGAAAACTTGGTGTGTTACTTGGTTGATGAAATTGAAAAGAAGAAATGTTGAATTTGAATTATTCCATGATAAAAAAAAATAAAAACCCTAAACTAAAACTTGAACCCAAAACTTAAATCTTAAACCCTAAACCCTAAACCCTAAAAATAAAATCCCCCACCACCACTGTGATAACTCCTCCCTTGGCCCACCTGCAGTCTGGGATCGAACGGTTGATGGTGATGTTTATGCCATCAAGGTTACGCCCATTCTGGGTTTATGGTTTAGTTTTAGGTTTATTATATTTTTTAGGGTTAGGTTTATTTTATTATATATTTAATTACTTTAGGATTATGTTTAGGGTTTTATGATTAGGGTTTAGCTTTTGGGTTAGAGTTTAGGGTTTTGGGTTTAAAGGTTAAGGTTGAGGGTTTAGGTTTGGTTTAGGGTTTGCATTTATGCTGGGTAGTGGTTTAGGGTTAGCTTTGGATTTAGGATTTAGGGTTTAGGGTTTTAACGATAGGGTTTAAGGTTGTAGGTTTAGTGTTGTAGTTAGGATGGTGTGGTTTGGGTTTTAATGATTTATGGTTTGGGTTTGATTTAGGGTTTAGGTTTTTTAAACAAAAGCAAGCCCAGAGTTTAGTTTTTAGTTTATTTAATTTATTTTTATTTATTTTATTTATTTTAATTTTATTTTTTTTTTATTTAGTTTTTTTATTTATTTAGTTTTATTATTTATTACTTATTAGATTTTATATTTTACTTTATTTTGTAGGTTTAGGTTTATTTTTGAGTTTTTTTTTTATTTTATTTTAGGTTTAGGTTTTATTTTATACTTTAGGTGTAGGTTTTTAATTTATTTTACGTTTTTTTATTTTATTTTGTTTTGGTTTTATTTCTTTATTTTAGGTTTTATTTATTTTAAGATAAATTTTAGGTTTTAGAGTTGTGGTTGAGGATTAAAGTTTAGGGTTTAGGGTACTATCTGAGTTGTAGATTTTAGGGTCCAGAGTGGTTTATGAGGATTTAGGGTTTTAGGGTTTAGGATTTTGGAGTTTAACATTTAGTTAGGGTTTTGTTTTTTTAATATATTTTTAATTAAGTAAAGTGGTAGGTTTACATTTATTTAGTTTATTTATTTTATTTTTTTTATTTAGCTAATTTTAATTTTAATTTTATTTAGGTTTATTTTTATTTTTATTTAGTTTCATTTATTTATTTTAAGTTTATTTATTTTAGTTTATTTTTTAGGTTTAGGTTTATGTTTAGGTTTATTTTTTAGGTTAGTTTTATTTTTATTTTATTTTTTAGGTTTAGGTTTTATTTTCTATTTTTAGGTTTAGGTTTTTATTTTATCTTTTTATGTTTAGGTTTTAGGTTTTAATTAAATTTTATTTTGGTATTAATTTTAGTTTAGATTTAGGTTTATTTTTAGTTTAATTTATTTTGTTTTGTTTAGGGTTTTAGGTTTAGTTTATTTTAGTCTAAATTTTATTTATTTTATTTTAGTTTAGGATTATTTTATTTTGTTTATTTTAGGTTTAGATTTTTTTTAGGGTCTTTTATTTTTATTTATTTTTAGGTTTAGGTTTTAATTTGGTTTTATTTTATTTTATTTTAAGATTATTTTATTTTTATTTTACATTTAGT
Organism: Cymbidium sinense; assembly: GCA_021442155.1. Lineage (NCBI taxonomy): Eukaryota > Viridiplantae > Streptophyta > Magnoliopsida > Asparagales > Orchidaceae > Cymbidium > Cymbidium sinense. Next base: position 50,999 of record JAKCPB010000519.1, on the reverse strand, counting down.
TTTTATTTTATTTATGTTTTTTTATTTTTAGGCTTATTTTACTTTTGAGTTTAAGGTTTTATTTATTTTATTTTAATTTAGTTTTATTTTTTTGTTTTTTATTTAGGTTTAGGTTTATGTTATTTTATTTTATTTTTTAATTTTATTTAGGTTTAGGTTTATTTATTTAGGTTTATTTAGCTTAGGTATAGGTTTAGGGTTTAGTTTGGGGTTTAATGTTTAGGGTTGAGGTTTGGGGTTTAGGATTTGGGTTGAGGTTTTAGGATTTAGGTTTAGGGTAGGGGTGGTAGTGTTTAGTGTTTTAAGTTTAGGGTTTAGGATTTTAGGGTTTAGGGTTTTAGGTTTAGGATTTAGGGTTCTTTTATAGGAAAATTAGGAAAATTTTATTACCACAAAGGAAAGGTACAAAGTCCTTAGAGGGGGCAAATCTCTAAGCTAATGCCCAAAGAGCTACTAAAAGTCCTAAAGAGATAAGCCCCCTAACTAATATAATAGTTAATGAAAGCAAGCAAAGGAAAATAGAAATAGTAATCCACAAAAGAAAGTCCATGTAAGCAGCAACAAACTTCTTCAGCTCCTTTTGAAACCAACATGATCCACCATCAATAGTCTCCCAACCAATAAAAGAGATCTGCAACATGCTTTTAAAGGGATATGAACAAATAATCAAATAATTAATCAAGCATAAAAAGTAAGAGTAGATAAAAGGAATGACATAAAGAAAAGGCTCATGCTCAGTTACAATCTTCTCATGGAGCAACACTATATGAAAGCATCCAGACTTTAGGTGAAGGGTTACAATTACATATAGCGCTACCAGCCAAAAGATGAAAGAGGGGGAAACATCAAGGCCATCATCACCAGCATACCTCTTGTAGCATCTTATCTAAGGATGATCATCACACGAACCTACATAAAACTTCAAATAGCAAATATAACCTCCAAACACCCAGGACATAGAGATATTAAGTTCAGTATAATAGATAAGGAGGTAAACCATCAAGATAACACCAGACTAGAGAGAGCACCACCAAAGCCACCACCAAGAATGGATGACAAAATCACTAGGAACAAACATCAGAATATGTGAAAAAGCACTAAATAGAGACAAGACAAAGGCAAAAGGAAACACATAGGTGGTAGGAACCTCCATTAAAAGGACATGCAAAGAGTCCAAAGCAATAATAGCTAATCTAACAGCAAGACTAATAGCAAGAGGGTTAGGCAGCAAGGCAACCATCTAAACAGGAAAGTGGAGAGGTTTAGCCACAGCCTAGAATGAAAAATCCTAGCAAGAAGAAACCAGAAGAAAGAATGATTGAAAGATAAGCAGCCGATTCCCAACATAATCTCCAAAGGACCAAGAAAATTATACCAAAATAAATATTCCTTTAACCAACCTAGCCAGCCAGAACAACCAATCCAAGCAACCAGCAAGGAAGACCACCCCACAAGCCACCATAATAGCCAAGGATCCCAGTCATGAAACCCAGAACCATCAGTAAAAAGGCCAACAATAGTCATCCAATCACAAACATAAAAAATATCCCTGGGGATAGAAACAGTCAGCAGCCACTAATCCTAATCTAAAGAAAGGTGAATCTAGTCCAGAAAGATAGAGACAACAACCAATGATAGAAAAAGAAAATGCCCATTAGGACCAAATACCATCCAACAAACAGAAATAACAGCAAAACAAAAACCCAACAAAACCACCATCACCCAAGGACAAAAAATAGCCCACCAGTAGTCTTCAGCCTGCCCGTTCAGAACAAAAACCAAAACCAATACCTCAGTAATATAGGGGGAGGACAAACCCATATTCAAAAGATATAATGATCCAATTACGTTCATCCTCAAACTCATCCAAAACAAAAACAAAGTAAGGGTACAGCCGCAAAAAATAGTTCTCCAAGCACAACAGTAGCAAACAAATTCTCAAGGGCACCCAATCCCTCTTAGTAGCAGGGGAAATAACAACATAAACACAGTTGTTAAAAGCCACAATCTGATTATCAAACCCCAAGCAAGAAACCCACACCCTAAACAACATAGCATAAACCTAAAAGGACAAGAGTAGGTGAGAAGGGTGAAACTCATTTGAGAATTGACAACCAAAAGCACCATGAATAACCACCCTAATCATCAAATTACTAGGCGACAAGTCATCTAGTCATAGAACAACCATTCTAGAAAAACTCAAGAAAATGACCACCAGAAAATAGAGCCAAAACCAAAGGCAAGTAACAAATCTAGTGTGAGCAACACCCAGGAAGGGAAAAATCCACATCCAGACAACACCAACAACCAGCCAACTAGAAAGTCCAAGATAAACAAACTAGGCTGTAGAGAGATCTAACCAATAAAGAGAACCACACCAATCAGAAGACAAGCAAAACCCAATAGCCTCCACCTGGTACAAACACATCCTCCAATTTCAGAGAGAAAATAAACCATAAACCAAAAATTGTAGTAGAAAGCCAAAAAAAGAAATATAATCCCAACCAATCCAAAAGATAGAAAGAACTCAAATTGGAGAATAAAAATAGATTTAGGTGAAGAGAAATCTCAAGACAAAACTAGTAGAGGAAATAACTAGTTCTATGAAAAAACACCACCATAGAGAAAGCCAAAGCCCAAAATGAGGATGGAAAAGCTAAAAGCCTCTAAGGTAAGGCAATCTAGTTTTATCTAGATTCACAAGACCCCTTAAATGGAAAGGTATGTCATCATTAGAAAACATTTGCAAACAAGAAGCCTTAGCCAAAAAATCAGCACAACAATTGCCTTCCCTAAAAATATATGAAATTGGAAAATCAAGGTTAGCAAGAAGACTCCTAGCATGATTAAGCAAATAGAACACATCATCATTACCATGTGAATTAGATTTAAGTAAATCTAAAAGAAAGAGAACATCAACTTTAAACCAAATCTTATGAAAACCTTGTTGTAAATAAATGGAAATTCCATGATGAATACCTTTAAGTTTAGCAAATGAAATAGAACAAGGCACTAAAGGGGTAGCAAAAGTAGAAATAACCTTGCCACCGTGATCTCTCAAAATCCCACCATAACCATAATAAGAAACTGAGCCATCATTGTTAATTTTAATGTAATGATAATTAGGTTTAATCCAATATATGATTTTCTGGGTAGAAGAGACATTACAAGGAGGAATATTAATCCCAAATTTCAAGGCCAATGACTTGTACCCATTAAAATTGGAGCGAGTAAGAAGATTATCTTTGAAAAGAGAAAAAATTTTATATTTGGATCAAGTAATGTTACGATTATAATTCATAGGAATATTATAGTGCTTTACATCATTTCTATCCATCAAAATATACCAAAGAATAGTAATAGCTAATGTAATTTTAACATGACCCTTAGAAGTATGAGAGAATCATGCTTCAAGGAGTTGCATAATAGAAAATGAACCATTAAAATGGAAGTATTAAATTATTATCATACCAGTTTCACATTCTAGCAGCAATAGGGCCATTCACAGAAATATGATCCACACTTTCAATGTGATAGCAACACTGACATTTAGAGGGGAGTTGGAAACCTTTTGTCAAAAGAGTAGCATCCATAGGGACATAATTCTTAAGAATGTGCTAAGTTAAGATCTAGAAAGAAATAGGGATACCATTATTCCATATTTTTGTAAAAACCAAGGACTCTTGATATTTAAATCTAATAAAATGCCACACATCCTTAAAAATAAAATCTCCAGAAGTAGAAATTTTGAAAAGAATTTTGTCGGGTTCATTAGGGTGAGGGAAAATTTTAAGGATTTTTTTGATGATCACGACAAGGTTATTCAATTGATCAACATCCCAATTATTATTAATAATTAACTGATGTACCTTAAGTACCACAGTGGAATGAGTATTGCGAAGGGAATTAATAGAGGCCTGAGCAAGCCAATTGTCTTGCCAAAAAAATGAGGAACTAGAATTGATACCCCAAGAAATTAAATTCTCAGCACTCCATTTGATACTACAAAGTCTTCTCTGAATAGGAGAATCCCTAGATTTGAAAGCACTAATGAGGGGGTGTTTATCCTGACAATATTTAGCATGCATGAACTTCGACCAGTAACTATCTTTATTTCTAAAGTTCCACCTTATTTTATAAGAAAAATAATCCTCTTTTCACAACCCAAGCCACCTTCATTATTAGTACCACAATTGTTATGCCAACTAGCCCAATGTAATCTTTTGGTAGATGTATTAGATCCTTAAAAGAATTTATTAAAAAGCCTATTACTCCTTTTAATAATAGAACAGGTATGGACAATAGTAGACAAGAGATACATTGGCAGAGAGCAAAGGGTACTTTTGATCAGGATAAGTCTAGCACCAAAAAAGAGTAAATAAAACTCCCAAGAGGAGGTTTTCTTATTTACTTTTTGAATAACTTATTCAAATAAAGAATACCTTTTCGTGCCTCTATATAAGAGAGTCCCTAGATACTTGATAGGGATATTTTCATAAAAGAAACCAGTAATATTTCTTATAATATTGATCTTAGATAAGGAGATAGAAGAGCTAGTAATAAAAAAAAGTTTTATTAGGATTAATATTCAAGCCACTCTCCCTACCAAAATGAATTAAGAACTTACATAATTTTTTTAATGTAATGAGTGGAGGCATTGCAAAATATAATGAAATCAATAGCAAAGCTAAGGTAAAAAATGGGAAACCCACCAATGGTTCTATAGAACATGTTAGGAATTAAACTAAACATATGCTCAAGACATCTAGAAAGATATTCCACTACAATAATGAAAAGAGCAAAAGAAAGAGGGTCACCTTGCCTTAGCCCATGATAAGAGGAGAAAAAACCATGCACTCACCATTAAAAAGCATAGAAAACCAAGAATTTTTAATCCCATTCTTAATTAAAGCAATAAACTGATTAGAGAACCCAAATAAAGCAAAAATTTTTTTTAGGAAAACCCAACCAATATTATTGTAAGCTTTCAAAATGTCAAGCTTAAAAAGCAGGTTTCCATCGCAAACTTTGGCATTCAAATCATGGATCATCTCTTGAGCTAAAAGTACATTATCAAAAATGGATCTCCCTTTAACAAAATCAGTTTGATTGGGGGAGATAATTTTAGGGAGCAAGATACTCAATCTTTTAGCCAAAATCTTAGAGATAATTTTTTTTTTAAAAAAAAGAGCAAAGGCTAATTGGCTAAAATCACTCCAAACTTCAGGATTATCTTTTTTAATAATTAAAACAATGGAGGTTCTAGCAAAATATTTGGAAAGGATACGACCCTTAAAAATATCAAGAACTACTTTAAATAGGTCCTCTTTAATGATAGTCCATCATTTTTGGAAAATAAAGGTTAGTATAGCCATAAGGCCTAGCCACAGAGTCTTTATTTATATTCTACAAAATATCAAAAATTTCAATCTTAGAAGGTAAGGAAGAAAGCATATTATTATCCTCATCCGAAATAAAATTTGGAATAACTTTAGGCCGAGAAATATCATCATAAGCAACATTTTTATTCAGAAGCTCTTTATAAAAAGGACAACAAACTCAATAAGCTCATTTTTATCCATACACCAAACTCCATCATTAATTTTAATTTTATGAATATGGTTTATAGCTTTTTTTTTAACCATGACATGGAAATATTTGGTATTGTGATCTCCATTAGAAATCCATTTCATAGAAACTTTTTGCCACCAATAAGTCTCCTCCATATCTTGAAAACATGTCACCCTATCTTTAGCTTGAGCCAACATCTAAATTTTGGATGGATCATTAACAACATCTTCCAAAATGATCACCTCATTCTCCATGTTATTAATATCAATAAAAAGATTCTTAAAATAATGTTTATTCCACCAAGAAAAGCATTATTTAAGTCTTTTTAATTTGAAGCACAATCTCTTCATTACAAAAATAGAGTCATCATGATGTAGAGGTTCTCCTAGTTACTAGCAACAACATTGAAAAATCTATCATCCATAGGCCACATATTTTGGAAACGAAAAGGGATAGCAAAGAAAAATTTGGTAGCATTAAAATTAACATTAATAAGCAAGGGAGAATTGTCTGATATGGTCCTGCTTAAGTGCTCCGTAGAAGTAATATGGAAAATATTAATCCATGGATGATTAAAAAGAACTCTATCAAGCCTTTGCCACAATATATAATTATTCCATGTAAATTGAGACCCAATAAAGGCAATGTAAGTAAGATAACATTTAAGGAGCATGTTATTAAAATCTTCTATAGAAAATAAGTTAGGAGCATTTCCACAACAATGTTCAGAGGAAGTAGAGATAGTACTAAAATCTCTACCACAAACCAAGGAGCATCAACAGAAGAAGAAAGACTAATAAGTTTCTCCCAAAGAATGCATCTACCATTTCTATTACAAGAAGCATAAATAAAGGAACCATAATAACTAAAATTATCATAAGTAGTCTTAACATTCACAACTTGGGATAAATCATCAAAAATCTACATAACATAGGGACTATTCCAAAAAAATCCAAATTTTATTGCTAGAGTTAGCAAAAAAAATTACTAAAGCCAATCATTCTAGCAACATGATAAATGTTAGAAGGAATAATAAATGGTTCCAAGATAGCCAAGAATGAAATGTTATGAGTACAAACTAAGTTTATAATTCTATTTCTAACAGAGAGGGTATCAATCCCTCTCACATTCCAAATTAAGAAAGAAACCATTTATTTTTGGGCAGAAGAGCCATATCTAGTAAATCTCGCAAATTAGGAAGTTTGGTTTTAAGAGTTTTATTTTTCTATCTAAAAATAGTTTGGAACTTATTATTCATATCCACTACATCACCATCTGAGAGAGATTATTCAGGGTTATTTTTGGAGAAAATTTGCACATTTAAAGCATCATTGCAAGCCACTTCACCCTCTTCCAAATCCATATTAGGTTGAAATGTCAAAATAGAAATCTATTCAACATTAGAAGAGGAGGCATGAAAATGATTAGAGCCATTTAAAGCACAAGTGCCCAAGTCAGAATTAGAAGCCTTTTCATTAGTTTGCTCTCCATTCAAACCCTCATCTAGGATCACATTCTCATCAATTTATGGTGGCATTGAAGTAGGAATTGAATCATTTGAGACAAAATCATCATCCATAAGTTTCGAAAACATATTATTACCCATATTATTACTAATATCAAGTGCATTCAACTGTATTGAATCATTGAAGGGTCAGGCATCTTTATTAACATGACTGACATCCAAAAACTGATCAGGCTTAAGAACTACGCATTCTCCACGAAATAGTGGGTGGATCAAGATAATGTCCCCGGTGGTAAAGAAATGTCCATAGAGAAGAATTTTGTGCTTTAACCAAGGGCACCTTTAGGTTGGGATCCAAATTATTATTAACCGATTTTGGTTTCTTAAAGTGACGGTGAACCACAAAATAATCTAAAAACCCATGACCATAAATTTTACAATGGGAACTAAAAATAAGAAAATTCTCAAATTCCACTTTTGCAAATATCCATATTTCTCTAATCATAGCCAAATTTTCTTAAGAAATTTTTTAGTTATATCCAACTCGACTAAAATTTGAGTAACAGAGGGCCGAGTATTAGAAACAGTTGCCTAATTAGCTTGAAGAGGATGACTAAACATCGCACCCACATCAAAAAAAATCATGATTAATGAAATGGACATGCAGATTAGGAAGAGAGATCCAAACTAGAATAATAGGAGATTCCTCCTAAATATCAAAAAGAGGCATCCATTTGAGCAATCTTATCTAACAATTGAAAAAAAATACAAGCGATAAGAATAAACATGAGAGCAATCCAAATTGTTGGAAAGCTGGATCAATACATGCGGAATTGATCAATGATAGAAAAATTCTAGAGAGTTTCAAGCTATGGAAGAAAGATCAATATTCTACAAAGTAGGATGATGCAAAGAATTTACCAACAAAAAATTCAAAAGCCTTCGCAAGCCTTTCCACAACAGAATCTAAACACATTATCATGGGTACACCCTAGAAGGAAGTCAAAATAAGCTCGAGAGACTCACCAGTACAATTAGCCTTACTAGCAAGAACATCCTTGAATGATTTGGAAGATAATGATTAAATTAACTTAGAAACTCCCAAAGATCCAAAAACATTAGTGAAGCAGCCAGATTAACAGGATTTCCCCATGGGGAAGCAGAATTCACAACCATGATCAACAACGGCTCATGACAGGACAAGCCAAATGTCGATCGAACTTGCCAAAATGGAAGCAACTGCCAAAATTACCATAGAAAAAGTCATAGAGTAGATGCACCTCCATAGGGGAAATGAAATTTGCTAGAGTACAAAGCGAATGGAGGAGAGAGAAGATGCTCAAACGAATGAGTTTCATTTTGTTTAGGTTTTAGGGTTAGCATATGGTTTTGGGTTAGTTTAGGATTTAGGGTTTAGGGTTAGTTTTGGTTTTAGGGTTTAGGGTTCTAGGGTTTAGGGTTTTAAAGTTTAGCATTTAGGTTTAGGATTTAGGGTTAGGGTTAGGGTTAGAATTTAGGGTTTAGTTAGTAGTTTAGGGTAGGGTTTAGGGTTAGTTTATGGTTTTAGGTCATTTATAGTTTAGGATTTAGGGTTTAGGTTTAGGGTTTAGGGTTTAGGTTTATTATTTTATTTTTTGGTTTCTGTTTTAGTTCTTTATTTTTGGTTTATTTTCAAGTTAGGTTTAGGTTTATTTTTAATTTATTTTATTTTAATTAGGTTAGGGTTTAGGTTTAGTTTATTTTAAGTTTAGGTTTAGGTTTTATTTATTTTAGTTTAAGTTTATGTTCATTTTATTTTTTTTATTTTAGGTTTAGTTTTTCTTATTAATTTAGGGTTTTGGTTTTATTTTTTATTTATTTTTTTGTTTTATTTTTAGGTTTATTTTTTAGGTTTACATTTTTATTTACTTTATATTTTATTTAAAGTTTTATGCCACCATCCTTCAAGATCATTGATGGTAGTGGGAACCAATGATAACATATTGGACACTTTAGGGCTGACTGTTGCAACACCATTGGCAGTAATGCACTCCTTTTCCTCCTTTTTGTTAGTGGTCTGTCAGGTGTTGCATTTGATTGGTATGCCAAACTGCCCAACAATTTGGTGAAGACTTTTGTTGAGTTTAAGCACCTCTTCATCAAGAGGTTTGTTGGAGCTTAGTAGAGTGTGACCGTAGGTGACCTCATTGAAGAGAAATAGAAACTTAATGAGTCCCTTATTGATTACATTCTCAAGTGGCACAACCTGAGCATGAAATGCGAACCATAGTTGTCCGAACAGCATGCCATTGAGATTCTTCTCAAAAATATCCATGGCTCACCTTCATGCTTAAGGGCTTTACGATCAAAATATTTGAGAAATTAATCAACAAGGCAGCTAGCCTACAAGAGGAAGCCAAACAGTTGCCCTTTCTTGACCAATCATCTAGGCCTAAGCTATAGAAGGTGTTTGAGAAGAAGCCGGGATAGTTGTGTTAGTGGACAGAAAGATGCTGCTAGCTAGAGTTCAGCATAAGAGACTACGAGCTCAACAACCTCCTTCGCCACCTCCTCTTCCTCTACCTCATCCATCATACTTGCCACCGCAGCCACTATAATGACCATTTCCACCACCTCAGCAGCCTACCGAGTAGTGATAATCATATCCATTGCTAGGTAGCTACTTTCCACCCATTCTTTCAAATAGATTGAATAAGCCATATTCATTGAAGAGGGAGATAGTTAGGAAAATCTTTAAGAATCTCTTAAAGAAACTTTACTTTTATTTACCAAAGCCTAACAGGCTGGAGGAAGTGGCAAGAGCAATGATCTTAGCTATTGCCCCTACCACTGCATGTTAAGCCATATCTTAGAGGATTGTGTCACTTCTAAGGACTAGCTTGAGCACAGCTACAAGTTGGGAGCCATGGTTATCCTTAAAGAATATGTATTAGGACAACCATCCAGTTCTATTAGAGTAATGCTTGGGGATACTTGTGATCCGTTTAAGACTAAAAAAGGTTAAGATATCTCCCTATCCCAAACCTCTAAGAAGATCATTTTTAAGATCAAGAAGCTTTCCTTGCAGGTACCTAAAATAGCTCAAACCTCCAACACCAAAGATGGTTTGCTAGTTGCAAAGGATAACTCGAAGAGGGTGATGCAACGAAGTAGAGCCTCACCATAATTTCGGGATAGTCCAGGTAGCCACCCCAAGTCCAAGTACTCTCCACCATTGCAACTACCACCTTTTCTGGTAGCTCCTCTTGTACTAGCAGGAGCGTTGTATCTACAAATAAGGGCACTAAATTCCTTACTCTACTTGCATTACTTGATTTCTATTATGTACCTCCACCTAAAAAGAAATTAATGAAGAGGGCTAATTCTACTTATATATTGTCTACTTCTTGATTTTATTCCTATTGAAAGCTCTCTAAGTCTAAATAAAAATAATAGCTCTAGTAGCATCGATTCATTCTTTTCTGACTCAGAATTAGACTATTTATCTTTGAATCAATCAGGTTCACCTCTTGAGATTGACTTGGAGTCAACTGACTTTGAGGATCCCATAGGAGAAGCTGTAGGTATGCCTGATGAGAAGGTAGAACTTTCCACAAGCTCATCATTCCAAGAAGTCACTGAAGTCAATCTACATAGTGGCAAAGTTCTACCTCTTAGGGTAGCACCTCAAGATAAGTGTAAGCAAGTCATTGGTAGTGAGCGGATAGCCCTCCATAGGATAATCCACCCATGGATATGCTTGTGAGAACCAAGCCAAAGGTGATTACAATGTCCTAACTCACCTTAGAAAGTTTCCAGCTAAGTTAAGCATATATGACACCCTTGTATTATCTAAAGAGATGAGGGAATCTCTAATCAAGGCCTTGACCTTGACATATGCCTATCTTAGCTGACCGCTACTTAAGTGGAGGCTTTCCACTTGAAGGACATCTTAGGAGTTACATTCAATGATGAAGACTTACTCCTAGGGACGACTATGCTCAACTGCCTCTTTACATTACAGTGGACGTTGGCAAATACAGGTTATCCAGAGTTTTGGTTGAGCTAGGTGTATCAGTCAACATTATGAGTCTAAGAACCCTTGCCTACTTGAGAATCAACATCTCCAAACTCCAAAAAGAAAGGATGATGTTAAAAGGATTCAATGAATAAGGTGAGAGGGTCTTGTGGTGTTTATTTGTGGATGTATGCTAGGGGGAGAGGGGGTACTTTTTGAGGTGATCGGATACAACATTGAGGTATGATGTGCAATCTTGAAAGATAGAGTCATCACCCTATAATGCACCTAATTATGTAATAAGGACTCCTAAGGCATGATGGGTCTTTGAATGTACTAGAGATTTTTCCCCTACTTTACATGAATGAATAAAATAGTGTTTATATTAAACTTGGTTCTTAAGTTCTCTATAGAGGCAAGCCTCCATAGTTAATTACTTCTTAAAAAATAAAATTTTTATAGATCATTCTTGATTAAAGTAGACAATATCATGTCCAAAGATTTCAAGGTTAGACTATCAAAGGATTTGTTGTATTTAGAAAATTAACTAGGAAAGTTCAAGGGGAAGACTTATTTTTGGAATCTAATTGAAATAAGTAGGAAATGCTCATAATACTAGGAAGCCTAGTGAGCATTCTAATCTATCTTATGGTTGGGCTTTGTAATTGTGAAGTTGAGGAGATTAATATGTTTTGAGTTGAAATTTAGTTAAATTACCAGGGCTTATAATCCACCAACACAAGGTTGTGGGAATGCCTTAGAGGTGAGGATTTATGCCCATAACCTGATGAAAATAGCTACTCGATCTTAAATATAAGGAGCTTTAGTACTAGCTAAAGGTCGACCTAAATCTAAGCGATAAGTGGACATAAGGGTTTACCTCCACAAGAGAGAATAAATTCTCTGACTTTTAGACTTATAACCACCTAGAGTGACCACCAGTTAACTCCTCCTATGATTTTAAAACCATGTAGCCCAATCTTATGAATTGCAAGATAGCTAGGGTAGTTATTTAATTAGAAAGATACTAAATCCCTAAACACACTCCCTAAGAAACTAGACCATGTGTGGTATGAGCATATGACTTAATCTATAGATGCAAAATATTTTCAAATTTTATTTCATTTTAGACACATAATTTTGAGAGAGAATTTAGGATTTCTTATGCCTAAATGCATGATTAAATAGGGGTCAAATCAGCTAGAAGAAGTTATTCTCCACCACAAGGGATGCCCTCACCCATCAAGCATTCATTTATCATGCAAGGATGGAGATCCTTCATGTTCAAGGGAGAAATAATATGCATGCATGATGTGAAACTTACAACCATACAGCTAAGGAGTTGCTAAATCTTTTAATTATCTTATTTATGTCTTAGGCTTTATGATGAGGTTATGAGTTATTTAAAAATTATCTATGAGTGAGTAGTTGGGTAGAAAAGTTATTTTATCCTAAGAGCCTAATCGTATCCAAGCACACATCAAAGCTTCAATCATTTAAAAAACTATGAAAAGCAAGCCATCCTAATGCACAATGTAAACATAACATCATACAATTATACAAACTATCATAAAAGAATAAAATGCTAGTGTGGTTAGGTACAAGCCAAAGAGAGAAAAGATGGGTAGCCGAGCTCTACTCTTATACAACATGAAATATTAAAGAATAATTATAATTGTATTAAATGCTATTGGAGTCTTCTTTCTTCATATCTCCAATTTAATTTGGTTCCTTCTTTGATTTGGATGTTGCTTGCTTCAAAGGCATCGTAGGGCACCAGCAACATTATAGCCCGCTCATCTTATCTCTCCACTAATCCTAATTCATATTGCAAAATTACATTTATGTGGGAAAAGTAAATATAACACAAAATAGAGGTTAGCTAAATATACATATAATCCCAAGCGGTTGTATTTATAATTTGGACTTAGCACTCTACACATGGGTAACTAAGCCACTCTAACTTGGATCATGATTAAGAATTTAAGCAACCTACAAAAAGAGCATTCACATTTATTTTTAAGCATCCCTTAAGCATAATCCCCTATAAAAAACAAGATTAGGCTAATATTGGCCTATCATCTAGTCTACGAAGCATACACCCTTACATCCAATTTAGAATAATACATCATAAAATAAAACATACATCAAATCATACACCATCCTAAGTTAGAGCTAGAAGTGGTGACTTAATTCTAATGTATGTATTAAGGCTTGTGTGGTAAGTCTTGTTAGGCATTAGTGTTGTATTTTCTAAGTATAGAAGGATTCAATTTAACATGAAAGGTTGATTTCACTTGAAGTAGTTTAATTGATTTGAGAATTTAAATTTGTGTTTTCTTTTATTTCATTTGATTACACTTAGCAACTAAGTGTTATAGAGAGAGGAAAAGTGGATTTCCCACTTTCATCCCTATCTTAAGTCACTTTCTAAAGTATATTAATTTGATTTAGTTCTCCTTAGTGAATGGCTTATTAAATGATTTAATTAATCCTAAGTTTAGGTTCACTTTCAATAATCCTATTCAAAATGAAAGGTATCTTAAGATTAATTTAATTGAATTACTACCACATGACATATATTAAATCATTCTTTTCCATCACATGTAACATGCATATGATTTAATCCTAAGTGTATCTATACATGTAACATATTTTAGTGCACTTAAATGATGAATGTATGTGTATATTTAGAATTTATATTTTATTTGATTGAATTATTTAACCATTTTAATTTAAAACTTTATCAAAATTATTATACAAAAAGGACATAAGAATGAAATTAAATAGACATGTGCCATTGTTAAGCCAATGAGTGAGGTAGTCAAAATGACCTCCTTAGAGCTAACTAAAGCCTCATATTCTTGGGATGTCTAGACTATATACCCATTTGCATTCAAACATATGCAAATTTGTATACATGAACATAGGAAGTAATCTCCAAATCATTTGGATAATTAAGTCAGCCACTTAGTCAATTATGAATGCATGCAATTTTAATGTAAAATGGGATTTTCATTAACTAATCACATATACATATACATGTACAAAAATATAGGCAAGTATGTGTCATTGTTAAACTAGGAAAGTGAGGTAATCAAATGACCTCCTTGGGGCTAACTAAAGCCTCATATTCCTGGGATGTCTAGATTATATACTTGCTTTTCTTTGACACACATGGATGTATACATAAATGAGGGAAAGAAAACCATGCAAAGATTATATATTTTTTTTGATTGAATCATTTATATATATGAATTAAAGTTCTATCCAAATTCTAATGTTGAAATACATAAGAATGAAATCAAATGGGTACGTGTTATTGTTAAACTTGAGAAGTGAGGTATCCAAATGACCTCCTTGAGGCTAGCTAAAGTCTCATATTCCCGGGATGTCCAGACTATATACCCATTACCATTCAATCTTATATAAATCAACACATGAATAGAGGAAAGAGAACTCAACATTCATACACTTAAGCTATAAGCACATGCATTTCTTATGTATTTATAACTAGCATCATAACACATATTATTATTCATTTATAAGCTTTTGAAAAATACATTTGGATTTAATAGTGATAATAGCCATGCATATATTAAATTAAATCAACACATGCAAGCTTACATAAAGGAAATCTATTTTATTTTCTTGATTTTGAAAAGATGGATGCATGAATTCAAATGACATACCAAATTTAACATGATTTGAAAGAGGCAATCAAATATAAGCATGTGATTCATTCAACCAAGCTAGTTCTTAAGGATAATCAAATCAAATAAGATTATTTAAAGCAAAGAAAGCTTCTTTATTAATTAAGTTTTGGATTTGATTTGATTTAAAGAGAAGAGAAATCATCACTTGATGTTTCAAACCCATCCCACATTAGTGATTTGATTTAATTTAAGGAAATGTAATTAAGTTGATTTTATGGGTTAATTTAGTTGAACCCTTAAATAGATGAATTAATTACCCTTACCTATGTCACTTTAAAGTAGTTAACTAAATAATTATGAGCCAACATGATATGCATTGAAAATAAACTTGGAATGATCTTATGAAATAAAAGGGGCCTAATGCAACTTGCTCATGATTAAAGGTTAACTAGATTAAGGGACTTAATTAATTACTCTTACTATTTTCTCACACATATGGACTAACCATAATTTCATTAAACTCTTTTAGGTTATTAAGCACCGAAAGATCTACCCCATGATTTAATTAATTAAGGTCTGATGTGATTATGATTTCAATTTGATTAAGTGATTTAATTAATTAGTTAAATCTTATTTAATTTCATTTTAAAAAAGTGTGAAATGAACTTAGGGAAAGGGGTCCCAACCCTATTCCTTAGTTCACTTACTATTGAACAATGATTAATAAAATTAATTAACCAATTTATTACTATTCATTGGATTAATTAATTATTAATTATGTTAAAAGAGTAGTTAAGGTTTAATTAGTCAATTTTCCAAATTAAGTGAGCAATAAATCCTAAGAAAATCATGGGAGTTAGAGGTCATCCCATTAAATTAACCAATAAAATTTAGTAATTAAGGAGTAATTAAGCTAATTAATGTTGAAATTAAACCTTAATTACTGTTCAAAATTAGTTAAGATCATTTTTAATTAATTTGCCTCCAAAATACCTTTAAAATGAGTATTTACTTGCATTTTTTATTTCTCTATGATTTTTTTATTATTTTTAGAAGTTTTTGGCATTAAAAATGATTAATTAAGCCTAATTAAAGCCAAAACCTGTTGGCGCCATGTGGTGCACTGATGTGGCATACTTTCCATGTGGCGTAGTGGGATTGGTTACATAAAACTTATCCGACTTAGCGATAACGTGGAGGTGGTGAATTCACTTTCTTATCTACCATCTGATCTATGATTGGACAGCTACGATTAATCTCACAGCTTAATAAGATTAAATCAGATCGATCTAGCAGATCTAACCATGACTATCCATTTTGTTCATGCAAAATGGGCAGTGCATGATCTAACATCACACAACTGAGAGAGAATGGAGTCCATCTGCTGTTGCTCACTTTATCTAAGCTTACCCAAGCTCACATCAACTCTAAAAGGATCCCACACCTTCACAACATTGATCGAAGGGTATCCAACAATCAAGATTACACGAGTTGCAAGTTTTCTTCAAAAAACTCCAACCCATTTTTTCCTAAGGATAGGTTTTGGAAGCATACCTAGCTAGAGCTCAAAACTGGCAACCCAAAGGATTTGAGGAAGCTTCATCTAATGGAGATGAAGCCCTATTGAGTAGCAATTGGATCCATTCTTTGATATTCACTCTGAAGGCCATGAATCGATGATCTAGAGCTCAAATTTGATCAAAGTCCCACTTCCAGTGCTCTAAAAGCTTGGGAGATGATTCATTTTTGCTCGATAAGGCCTAGGGAAGGTGCGTGCAAAGTAAATTTGAGTTTGATTAAAAATGGGGAAGTTATGTCCAAAATGGGAGTGTCCTATTTTGAGATGGATGGGAATGGCATTTTTAATCAAGGAATGAGCTTGGGAGCTTAGGGAATGGCTCTAGCGGCTCATCTTGGGTAGCAAGGGCTCTGAGGAATGATTTTTGTGTGTATTTGAGTGGAAATGAGGGGGTGTATACCCCTTTCATCTTGATTGGACTATGGATTCAGTTTGGCTTCTAGTGGTCATTCGGCCATCTTAGGGAGTCATGGGTGGTGGGGAGGAGGTGAGTTGGCTTGGCCTGGTTGGTTGAAGGTGTGGACATGGCTGCCAAGGAGGAATTATGGGTGTCTTATGGGTTTCAAATGGTCCAATGGGGAGGGTGAGGTGATTTCACCTCCCATGGGTCATGGCTGACCCAACAACCCATTGGTTGGTTCAAGCTGTCCTAGGTGCCTAGGTGGACCATTGGGAGACCAAGTGTCCAAGGAATGGAAATGACCACTTACATGGTTGATTTGTCTCATGTGATGCCCTTGATCGATGGGTAGAATGATCATTTGGCATTGGATTTGATTTGATTTGAAATGCATCAAAAGTGGGTTAGCCCAAATTTCAAGTCAATTGGAGTCGATTTATTTAGGTTTAGCTCAATTTGACTCATTTAGGTCAAATTGGGTTAGGTTGGGTCAAGTTGACCAATTGGTCAAATTGGGTCAATCCAAGGGTTGGGTCAAGTTCATATGATCATTTGGGATATTTTGGTTCAATTATTTTGGTTTAGTTTGGCTTAGATTTGATTTTGGCACGTTTGAATTCATTTGGGTCAAATGGATTAAGTTAACCAATTTGACCAAATTGGCCAAATTAGCCTAGGTTTAGTTGACCAATTGAAGATGATTGTAGGCTTTGGTTTCAATTAATTTGGTTTTAGTTTTGATTTAGTTCAACTTGAACCATTAGATCAATTTGGGCTAAGTAGGTCAATTGGGTTCAATTGTGTTCAATCATGGCTTTGGTCAAGTTCAACAATCAATTTGGAATGAACTTGAGCCATTGGTTGCAATCAATTTGGTTTATATTTTGATTTGACCCAAATTATTCTTTAGGTCAGTTTGGGTCAACTTGGGTCAAGAGGGCCAATTGTGTTTGCTTTGACTCAATTAAAGGTCAAGTCATATTCAAATATTGATTTTGATTTGGTATGAATCATTGGTTTCAAGGGATTTGGCTTAGGTTGCAATTTGGCTAGTTTGGGTTCATATGGGTTAAGGGGTTGACTTGGTAAAATGTTCAAATTGGCTTGGTTTGACCCAATTTGTAACAATTGATCAACCTAGGGTGATCAACAATCATGATGGGAGGTTTTATGGGCTTGGTTCAATCCAATTTGGGTAGGATTAGAACTTAGCTCAAATATGTCAAATTATCCACATTGGGTCAAGTGGACCAATTAGGTTTAGTTATCTTGATTTTTAGTTTAGTTTATATATGGATTTGGGATTGATATATAAATTCAATTGCAATTGGCTTGTGTTCCAATGGGTTTTAGTTCATTTGAACATTTCAAGTCAAAAGGTTAAGTTGGGTTTGACTTGGGTTGATTTTTTTTGGCTTGATGATTGTAGATTTCATTTATATTTGTTAATATGATTGAAGGTATGATTGATTCATGAGAAAATCAATTGAATTTGGGTTTTGGAATGAAGGAATTTGGCTAAGTCCATGGAGTTGGGTCATGTGGCTTAGTTTGGATTTTGATTTGGTTTGATTTAGTTTTGATGATTTAAATGTATATTTCATTTAAATTTGTGAAGATGATTGAAAATATGATTAAAAAAAAATCAATTGAGTTTGACTTGATTTGGATTAAGATTTAGCTAGGTCCATGGATAGGTCATATGGCTTAGGAAGGGTTTGATATAATTTGATTTAGTTTTGATCATTTGAATGTAGATTTGATTTATATTTAGAAAGATGATTGAAGATATAAATTGATTATGAGAAAATTAATTGATTTTGGATTCATTTGATTAACATTTGGCCAAGTCCTGGAATTTTGGTTTGGATTTTGAATTTTGATGTTTGAATTGAACTTGAGGTTTGGCTTGAGAAGGTGAACATGGATTGGATTTGGGTTGTAGGGTAGGTTGATTATCTTAATCCCAAGGCATAACCTAATCATATGGTTAACTCTTCTAAGTCTTTAGCTTAGGTTAAGTGTTTACCTAATTGTTAGAAGTGTCTTATGACTGGGAAATCTTAGTGTCTAGAAGACTCCTAAGTCTAAGATGGGAAGATTAAATTTGCACTCTGAGGTCAAGCCTTAGGCTCCATAGTGTTTCCCCTTGGAGATAGATGATTGGAAGATCGAAGCCAAGTTTCACATTATAGACTTGGATACATCTTTCAACTTTGATTGGGAGACCATCATACATGAGAACAACATAGTTCCATCCTCTACATGTATGAAGTTCATGAGAGGTGGGATCTCTATTGTCAAGGAGATCTAAAGTCATTTACAGTTCATAAGGTTGACATATATGAGGATACAGCTTACTACCTCCATTAAAATCAACAAGTCTATTCTCGCAAACTTGGCCAAAGTTTAAAAATAAAAGAAAAGAAAAAAATAAAGAAAGAAAAAAAAAGAAAAATAAAATAAAAATGAAAAAAATAAAAGGGAGCGAAATAGACTTGGAGGAGGAAGTGGAGCCATTAGATTCAACCCATGGTTCTTTACTCCATTCAACATATGGGTAGGATGACTTGACCTCCTGAGAGGAAGTCCAGGGGTGGAAAACCTCCTTATTGTCCACCCAATAGAAGATATGTCCCAGCTACTAGGAGTACACATATATCCTTAGAATCTAGTTCATAGGATGAGCCTTATAGTATTAGCATGCTTGTCTTCTCATAGTAAATTCCCTTGGAGCTTGAGCGATAGCGATGAAGATGGGCTCCAAAGCAAAGCATAAGTGTATCCAAGTCTATATGTGAAATAGTTAGAAATCGGTTGGGAACCTTAGCTGAACCCACTTTCCTCTCAAAACTTGAGGGTTTGGTAGTTAAGGAAGCCCCAAGTCATCCATAGGTGTGAAGACTCGAGGTTCTTTCTAGGCATCATCCTCAAGTTAAGAAGTTAATGTAGAACTTGATGATTCATATAAAGATTTAATAGAATTATCATTTGATTGGTACTTGCCTTGTGTTCATAATTTAGCAAAAGGTTAATCCCACATACTTGGTCAAAGCAGTTAGGACATCAAGAATATGGAAGAAAACAAATGCAAAAGCTATCAATCAAGATCGAGACTAGGATTACAATGGGTCGTCAATGATGGCGATTTACTTAGTCATCACCAATCATTTAGAATCGATATGTTCTTTTCAAATCATATTAACTTATATGAGGAGATGTTCTTAGAAACTTCGATGATCCGATGATTTTGAAGTCAAAGATGCACCACCGAGTTGAAGAAGAGATCAAGTTAACCATCGATGAGCTCTAGATTAACTTAGAACTAAAGAAGATCCACGATATACATCATTCTTTGTTGAATGAAATTGAAACCAATGACTTAGTTAGGCCATTGATTGAGTTTAAGGACTACTTTGCATGGAGTTATGAAGAGGTGCCTAGATTACCTCATGACGTAGCAATCCATAAACTAGTAATAGAGCCTACTACTTACCTTATCAAGAAAGCTCCTAGATGTATGCGATTAGATATAGAACAACAAGTCATTTATGAAGTCAAGAAATTGATCGATGTTGGCTTCATCAGAAGAAAAAATACCCTACAGTTAGCCAACATTGTCGTTAAGAAAAGAATGGCCAAATTCACATATGTCAATTTTATAGATTTAAATAAGGGATGTCCAAAAGATGAATTTCCACTACCAATCTCGAGGATGGTGGACATTGCCTCATCTCATGCGTCTTATCTTTCATGGATGGCTCATCTGGATATAACCAAATAACTATGGACCCTAAAGATGAAAGAAACACTACTTCAATCGAAATCTATTACTATAAGGTCATTTCTTTTAGCCTTAAAAATGCTGGTGTTACATACTAGTAGGCTATGACTTGAATCTTTAACGAACTCATTCATCATCAAGTTGAGTGCTATGTCGATGATCTCGTAGTCAAAAGTAGAGAAAAGAAAGACCATCTCTTTGACTTGAGAGTTGTTTTTGAATAGTTAAGATAATTTAACCTCAAAATGAACCCCCTAAAGTATGCATTCAAAGTAGCTTTAGGGAAATTTTTTGGGTTTATTGTCCGACACCAGGGAATCAAAATTGATCCGAAGAAGATCAAGGTGATATTAGAAATTCCACCCCCTAAAAGTTTAACTCAACTCAGATCATTCCAAGGGTGGTTGGTGTATCTAAGATGCTTTATATCCAACTTATCAGGAAGATGTCGCCTAATCTACTTGTCAAAAGGATGCCAAGTTTAAGTGGGATGATAAGTGTGAGCATGCCTTCAGACATCAAGCATTACCGATGACATCAAATTCTAGTAGATATCCACAGTAAGCTTTACACTATTATTGGTTAGATGACTCCCTTGGTGCTTTGTTAGCCCAAGCCAATGATGAAGGGAAGGAAAATGCACTATACTTCCTTAGTCATCATCTAATCCCTATTGAGGCTAATTATCCACCCATTGAGAAGCATTGCCTAGCTTTAATCTTTGCATCCCAAAAGCTATAGCACTACATGCTTCCTCATAAGGTAAACTTAATCTCTAGGATCAATCCACTATAGTACCTCATGACACAACACTATCTGGATGGCATGATGGTCCATGATCCTCTCATAATTTGACATTACCTTCATACCCCTCTTTGTGGTGAAAGGATAAGCACTAGCAGATTTTTTAGTGGCACACTCACTTCCTACTGACTCTCCACTTAGTGATGATCTCCCTAATGAACAAATCATGAACTTAGGGGATGCTAGCATTCACCATTGGGAGATGTACTTTAATGGTGTAGCTTCCTCTCAAAGAGGAGAAGAACCACAATCTACTATTCCAAAAAAGGCAGAGGTAGGAATAGTTCTCTTAACTCTAGAGATGTGATGAGATTCTCATCATCATCATCCAATCGAAGCCATATATGAGGCTCTAATTGCGTCTAGAGTTAGCCATTGTAATCATCTAAAACATCAACATCATTCTCTAGTTATCAACCAAATAACTGGGTCTATAAGGTTATAAAGCCCAAGCTCCATCACTACAACTACACCATAGAGTTATTATCCCAAATCCAAGCATTTATAAGATTCTTCAAGGAGAGAACATCATAGCATATTCTTTAGCCAAGCTTGCCAAGGAGTTGGCATGTTCGGAGGATGAGTCCATATCAATAAAAGTCCAAAATGGAGAAGTCTTATCCCTTATTGATATTGTACATCAAAAGTACTATCTTGAAGAGGAGGTTTCCATTCCAAGAAGGATGATGAGTTAGATTACCTAAATAAAGACAAACTACCTCATAAAGTCTCAATCCCATCAAATAAAGCATGGCACTTTCTTATGCTCTTGTGGATGGTGTCTTGTACCTGGTCTTTTGATCATATGTTGTTGTTTAGACAAGCATAAAGCCCATAAGATCATGACCAAGGTACACTCAGGATTATGTGGAGATAACCAATCTGGTCTGAAGATGAAAGCCAAGATCAAGAGACTAGGATACTACGCCATGATCAAAGATTGCATGGATATCATAGCCAATGCCACCAATGTCAAATACATGGTGCGGTCATACACTAACCGCCAACATTCTACATCCTACATTGGCCTCTTGGACATTGAGTGTTGGGGTATAGGTGTGATTGATCCTTCTTCTTCTAAGGGTTATTAATTCATCTTAGCTTCTACTTACTACTTTTCCAAGTAGGTAAAAGTGATTTCGCTTAGAGATGTCACAGCTCAACATGTGCTCCAATTTTTAAGAACCATATCATATATAGGTTTAGAGTGCCTCGATAATTTATATCTGATAATGGCACTGCATTCAAGAGCACCAAGATCAACAACTTTTCTCAAAGACACAACATAGATTAGAGATATTCTACCATCAAATACCGAGGGAAAATGGCTTAGCAGAAGCCTTCAACAAAACTCTCATCCAAATACTGAAGAAGACACTCGACAATAACAAGCGATAGTGGTGTGAATAGTTAGTTGAAGCCTTGTGGGCCTATTGCACCACATATAGAACTCCAACTCGATCTACTCCTTTCTCCTTTGTGTATGGGTCTGAAGCCATTCTACCATTAGAAGTCCAATGCCCATTACTAAGGATAGTTGTGGGTAGCAAGATCACAACAAAGCAGAATGCAAAGTTGGTTAGAAGAGCTCGAAGGTTAGAAGGAGAGATGCCTGCGGGCATGCCAAAACCTCGAGTTGTAAAAAGCTAAAATGATTCAAGCTCACAACAAGTTGGTCCATTTTAGAGCATTTCAAGTAAGAGAGCTTATTTTAGTTCTAAGGAGAGGATTGTTGCCCATCGTAATATGGCAAGTTTGAACCCACTTGGGAAGGCCCTTTTCCATAGAGAATGCCTACCAAGGAGGATCTTATCAGCTTATTTATCATAAGGGAGAGCACCTAATGCTTCCAATCAATAGGCTCTACTTAAACAAATATTATATCTCATGTTTAAAAATAATTATCATTAATGAAAATTCCATTTTGAATTCAATCTCATCCATGTTGAAAGTATTCTTGTTTGCAAATTTGCCACGATGTGTTTAGGGTAGGTGTAAGGAACCCGAGCAACATCCTATCCTTTATTGACACAACACAAACATAAACTACACACAAACATATAAAACAAACATATCTTATTTTGTCTCACTACTATGTTGATGACACTCACTCATTGCTTTCGTTAGGTTGATGTGTTGCCACCTAGTGTGTGTCACCAGTGGTCTTCTGCTTTGGAGGATGTAAGTACTACACTTTCCTTCCTTACTTGGCCACATGATGAGTGCCTTGTTAGTTTGGTAGGCCTTACTGTGGTGTAAGTCATGTTGGCTTCATTTAAGAGGATGTGAGTCTACTATGCCTTCTTCTTGGATTAGCCTTCATTGATTGAGTATATATTTGAGGTTTAGGATAAGTCCCTTAGCTACTCCTTCCCTCCTAACAGCTTCAAGTCTAGGTCCAATTTTTCCTCAGGGCTCCCCGCATAGTAGTCACTCTATGTCAGATAGCATATATCCCACTGACGATGGACTATCCTGATGATCAGTTCTGCTTATAAAGTTGTAAGCCTTCACACTTTCTTTCTAGATTGATCATTGGACACCAACGGGCACTTTAGGTTGGTTGGTTCTCACTATGCTGATGGATACACCACTAATGCTCATGGATAAACCTTAGGTTAGTTGGTTCTCGCACCTTAGGATACACCACTCATGGCAGATGTAAGTCTACTATGCTTTCTCCTTGAGTTGGCCACTGTACACCTATAAGCTTTCTTTTCCAAGGCTCAAGATAATGCCCTAGGAGGACACCCTTCTCTTTTCCACCGTACCTCCTATGGGCACTATATTTGGATCACATCCTTTGCAATTTAGACACTACTTTCGGGTGCTCAATTGACGGTTCCCTTCCCTAGTAACCACCCTTATGGTTGGAGAATCCATCATGTGGATGTACATTCTCCCTTGGTCTAGTAAATCTGAGATAGGTCAAGGCATAGCCCCTCCTGTGGTCCCTTGCACAATGTTCCATGCAAACATATAAACAAAATATATATTCACTTGTGGATTAGGAGGACACCTAGCGGTACCTTTCCCAAGCAATCTATCTTTAGGTGTGTAAGCAAAACTCCCAATAAAATTTTCTTGACTACTCTTGAGTTGATATAAGTCCCTAGTTCACTAGTAGTAACTCTAAGTTAGGTTTGATTTATTATGTGATAGGTCAACCCAGTGATTGTTCCCGCTTTAAAATGTGTATTCTCTTCTATGCCTTCTTTCATTGCACACAACCCCTTAGGTTGGCTAGCTCTACCTCACAACCAGTAGACTATCTCTTTGGATTTGTAAATCTGAGATGGGATAAGTCTGATATAGCCCCTTCTTAGTGGGGCCAATGCACACTGACATGGTCCATAAATTAAATCTATTGAATTTGATCAAGCTCACATCCCCGGGATATGCCCTTTCAAAATCAAACTAAACCAAACAAACCATATCAAATCACATCAAATTAAGATAAAATTAATAACTACTTTTGAGTTGACATAAGTCCCCGACATTCATGTAGAAGTCACCCTAGGTCAAGTTTGATTTCTTGTGCATCCAACGGGTCACCCCAGTGGTTGTTCCTTGCTTTGGAAGATGTAAGTGCTAAGCCTTCTTCCCCATAGTTGTTACACATGAAAGGCAACCCTTAGATTAGCTAGCTCTCTACACGGTAGACTATCCCTTTGGATTTGTAAACCTGAGGTAGGTCAAGGTTGATATAGTGCCTTCTTAGTGAGTTCATTGCACACTTACATGGTCCATACATTAACTCAAACTAAATTAAACCTAATATGATTTTTCCCAATGGAGTTAAATCACACCCCATGGAGCCCCAAATCATATAAACAAGTCAAGCAAATAAATCAAATTCAAAACCAACCTCTCCAATGGAGCCAAATTAAACCAACTCCCTCAGTAGAGTCTAAATCAAAGAAATCCAACCAAACTCTTATTCCTAGTGGATACATCCCCAAAAAAATCTATGAAATCAAACTCAAATCCCAATCCCTAGTGGATAGCTCGAACCTGCTTCCCTAGTGGAAGGCTCATATACCCAATCCCCAGCAGACTTAAGCCCATATCTAGTAGACATGCCTCAACATCAATTAAAACAAAACAAATTAAAGTCAATTTAATCTTAATCCTCGACAGATTATAGATTCTTATCCCTAGCAGATCTTCTTTCCACAAGCCATATAATCAAATCAAATTCAAACCTTATCCCCAACAAATTTTCTTCTTCTAATCCCTCAACATAGACCCCTCCCATGTCATGTCCAATGCATGTGTGATCCCCTAGCAGATCTCCCTCCACGTCCTTAACATGAAATTCTCATCAAATCTTATTTTTTTTCTTTTATGTACACCTTTAATACTTCAATAAAAATCATAACAATGTATTCATTCAAATTACATCATCTTAACATTCTAATCAACATTTTATGATTTATGATGGTGCATGCTCAAACTAACTATACAATATCATGCTAAACATATTATAGTGTGAATTAACACACAAGATTATATTATAATATATGATGTTATATATAATTTGCTATAATATAATATATTGTCTAACATTACACCTCATTAGAATCACTTAAAAAGAACAAATAACAAAATTTTCTCAAAATATGAATAATGTTCATTTTGGATGTAAAATTGTTATTTTTCTATTATAAATGGTACAAAATAGCATAATTTTGGTGTTGCTTCTTAGTGTGTGCCATTAATTTGGCCAAATTCTTCCATCTCAACCTTCAAATTAACATTTTTGTGAGTTTTGACCCTATGTATTATAATAAAAGTAAAACATACTAAAATGTACAATAACATTTAGCACACCACCACATTCATATATATATATAAATATATATTATATGTACATTATATTTTAATATGCTTTCATATAATATATTATCTTACATTACACCTTAAAATGAATCACTTTAAGCAAAAAATTTATAAAATTTGGTTGAAAAATGAACATTTATTTTGGATGCAACTTTCCATTCTTTTGATTAAATGACACACCATAGCACACAATGATGTTCCTAAAACACCATAAATTTGGCCAAATCCCATCATCTCGACCTATAAATTAGTATTTTTATGAATTATACCGATATAAACTCTACTACATCATACTATAACAACTAATATATGCTAAAAAAAATAAGTATTAATACACATAGTATGCTATAATGCTTGATCCTATGTTATGGCATTTTATATTATAATACACTATAACATATTATATTATATTTCATATCACATCACAAGGGGTTGCTTAAAAAAATCATAAAATTAGTCTAAATAATAAAAAACATATATTTTTGTTTCATTTTTATTTTAAATTTAAATAATATATTTTGATGCCATGCTCTACTATTATGAATTTGGCCAAATTCCACCATTTTAAAGTCTAAATCAACATTTTTTATAAACAATGCTAGTGTAGGATTATGCATGATTGTAAAATACTAAAAAAATTTAAAATGCATAGAACAATATATTATGATATATGATGTTATACTATGCTACAACATATAATAATTATTTTGAACATAAAATCTTACTTTTTACAAGTGCAGACTTTGGTACTAACTAATTCCACTTCAAATTTAACAAATTTCATTATATCGATTTATTAAATCAATATTTTATGATTTATATTAACATAGATATAACAATACCATAATATACTAAAATATTTCAAACATCTTATAACATCATCACTACATGCTCAAATATATGATGCTACATTATACTATAATATATGGTATTATAATATGATTAGGATTCAAATCTCTAATAGTCAAGGAAAGTCTCTTGAAGACATTTTCTTTAGCAACCATAACTAGGTTAGGATTAGGTCATTCTTTAGATCTTCTCCTAATGGCATCTTTATTCAAGGTTAAGGGTTTAGGGTTTGTTTAGGGTTTAAAGTTTAGCGTTTAGTGTTTAGGGTTTAGGGTTTGGGGTTTAGTTTTGGGGTTTAGGGTTTAGGGTTTATAGGGTTTAGGGTTTAGAGGTTTTATTTATTATTTTTTTAAATTTTAGGTTTTAGGTTTTAGGGTTTAGGTTTAGTTTAGGGTTTAGGGTTTGGGGTTTAGGGTTTAGGTTTAGGTTTAGGGTTTAGGTTTTAGGGTTTAGGTTTAGGGTTTAGGTTTTAAGTTTTAGTTTAAGTTTTAGTTTAGGGTTTAGGGTTTAGGTTTTTTTAATAAAAGTATAAATTTAGATTCAACATATCTTCTTTTGATTTCATCAACTAAGTAGCACCCAGTTTAGTAAGACAAGTGATGACATAGATAAAAATGAGCACCCATAGAGCAAATCAAAACCTAGATAAGTAGAACCATCTCTATTATAAAGACATAATAAACAGTTGGATCACCATTTGGTTTCTCCACTTCCCATGAGACCACCCCACCTCTCAGTAGTGGGGATGCCATCATATCTCCCTTACCACCATGGTAACCATTCTCTCCTCCATAACCACCACCGATACCTCATATCTCTCCTCCTCCCCACCATAACCATTTCTCTCCTTCTCCACCGTTAGATCTAGCGATCTAGTTGATGATGATGTTCTTTTATCAAGGTTTTTTTTAGATTAGTTTAGGGTTAGTTTATAGTTTAGGGTTTAGGGTTTTTAGGTTTAGGGTTTATGGTTTGTAGGTTTTAGGTTTAGGGTTTTTTTAGTTTAGGGTTTAGGGTTTAGGGTTTTAGAGTTTAGGGTTTAGGGTTGGGGGTTTAGGTTTAGGTTTTTATTTTAGGGTTTAACTTTAGGGTTTAGGATTTAAATTTAGTGTTTTTTTTTAAGTAATTATTTAGGTTTATTTAGTTAGTTTTTATTAATTTGAGTTTATTTTATTTTTTTTATTTTATTTAAGTTTATTTTTTATTTTTTATTTAGTTTAGTTTTTATTTTAGGTTATTTATTTTAGTTTATGTTTTTTATTTTAGTTTATTTTTTAGGTTTAGGTTTATTTTTTAGATGAGTTTTATTTTTTATTTATTTTTAGGTTTAGGTTTTATTTTTTTATTTTTTAGGTTTAGGTTTTTGTTATATTTTTTAGGTTCCTCTTTTAGGTTTTATTTTAGGTTTTTCTAGGTCATATTTTTTAGTTTAGGTTTAGGATTATTTTTAGTTTATTTTATTTTATTTAGTTTAGGTTTAGGTTTAGGTTAGGTTTAATTTATTTTAGGATTTGTTTAGGTTTATTTATTTTAGTTTAGTTTATTTTAGTTTAGGTTTAGGTTTATTTTATTTTTATTTTAGGTTTTATTTTAGTTTAGGGTTTAGTTTTATTTTTATTTATTTTAGGTTTAATTTTAGGTTCAAGTTTTTATTTAGTTTTTTATTTATATCTTATTTTAGGTTTATTTTATATTTAGGTTTATTTTTATTTTATTTAGGTTTTAATTTTTTAATTTAAGGTTTTATTTATTTTATTTTTTTATTTAGTTTTATTTTTTATTTTTATTTCTTTTAGGTTTAGGTTTAGGTTTATTAGGTTATGTTTAGTTTATGTTTTATTATATTTTTTATTTTATTTTGGTTTAGGTTTTTATTTATTTATTTTTTATTTTAGGTTTTTTTTTAGGTTTTAGGGTTTAGGGTTTTGGATTTAGTTTTAGGGGTTTAGGTTTAGGGTTTAGGGTTTAGGGTTTGGGGTTTAGGGTTTAGAGTTTAGGGTTTTTTGGTTTAAGTTTTAGTAGGGTTTAGGGTTTAGGTTTTTTTAAAGAGAACAAATTCATTCAACATTTATTCTTTTGATTTCATCAACAAGTAGCACCTCAAGTTTTCTAAGACACAATGTGGGCATAGATCAAAATGAGCAACCAAGCAAATAAAAATCCATAAATCCCTCAGTAAAGACAGTTCCATAAGCAATAGGTCAGTCAATTTTCTCAGTTCCCATAACCACCCCACCTCTCAGTAGGGATGGCCATCCTTATCCCACGATCTCACCTCATTGGATGTAACTCCATATTCCTTGCCATCATTTCTCTAGTTTAGTAAATTTTAGGGTTTAAGTTTAGGGTTAGCTTAGGGTTTAGGGTTTTTTGGGTTTGGGGTTTAGGGTTTAGGTTTGTTTAGGGTTTAGGGTTGTTTAGGTTTAGGTTTAGGGTTTAGTGTTTATTTAGGGTTTAGGGTTTAGTTTAGGGTTTAGGGTTTAGGTTTAGGGTTTTAGGTTTAGGGTTTTAGGTTTTATAGGGTTTAGAGGAGTTTGGGTTTAGGGTTTAAGGTTTAGTTTAGGGTTTAAGGGCATGTGGTAGCCAGAGTGGATAGGGATTTTGGGTTTTAAATAAACCCAGGTTTAAGTTTATTTAGTTTATTTTATTTATCCCAGTTTATTTATTTATTTTATTATAGGTTTATTTATTTTAGTGGATTTTATTTTAGTTTATTTTTAGGTTTAGGTTTATTTTTAGTATTTATTTTAGGTTTAGGTTTTATTTTATTTATGTTTAGGTTTATTATTTTATTTTTTAGGTTAGGTTTTAGGTTTTATTTTAGGTTTATTTTAGATTTTATTTTTAGTTAAGTTTAGGTTTATTTTAGTTTATTTTATTTTATTTAGTTTAGGTTTATGTTTAGGCTCAAGTTTAGTTTATTTTAGATTTAGGTTTTAATTTTATTTAGTTTAGCTTAGTTTGTCTTAGTTTAGGTTTTGGTTTATTTTGTTTATTTTATTTTAATTTGAGCTTTAAGTTTTTTTTTTATTTTTAGGTTTATTTTTTAAGTTTAAGTTTTTATTTAGTTTTTATTTTAATTTATTTTTGGTTTATTTCTTTTTATTTTAGGTTTAGTTTTTAATTTTTTATTTTAGTTTAGGTTTTTATTTATTTTATTTTAGTTTAGTTTTTAGTTTATTTTTGTTTTTCATTTTAGGTTAGTTTTTATTTTATTATATTTTTTATATTATTTTAGTTTAGGTTTCTTTATTTATTTTATTTTTAGGTTTTATTTAGTTTAGGTTTAGGTTTTTAGCTTTTTAGGGTTTTGGGTTTAGGGTTTAGGGTTAGTTTAAGGTTTGGGGTTTAGGGTTTAAGTTTCTTTTTAACAGAAAACAAATTCAGATTCAACATTTCTTCTCTTTGATTTGATCAACCAAGTAGCACTCCAAGTTTTCTAAGACACAAGTGAAGAAATAGATCAAAAATGAGCACCCATAGAGAAAATCAAAACCCTAGATAAGTCCTCTATAAAGAAATAGTTCCATAAGCACATATTAGATTGGCCATTCTTCGCTTTCTAGTTCCCATCAAAACCACCCCCACCTCTCAAGTAGCAGGATCCACTATCATATCCCCGATCGCTTCTCCCTCCTCCATAACCCTCATCGCTCCTCCCTCGTCCATAACCACCACTACACTGACCACCACCTCCATATCCACCAGCACCTTCATATCCCCCACCACCATTGTGATAGGCTACCTCCGCCTTCGCCTCCACTGCTAGATATGGATTGAGTCGAGTTGACGGTGATGTTCCTATCATCAAGGTTCTGTGCATTCTTAGAGTTTAGTGTTTAGGGTTAGTCTAGGGTTTTGGGTTTTTGGTTTTGGGTTTAGTGTTGTAGGTTTTAGGGTTTGGGGTTTAGGATTTAGGGTTTAGGGTTTAGGGTTTTAGGATTTAGGGTTTAGTGGAGGATTTATAGTTTAGGTTTAGGGTAGGGTTTTAGAGGTTTAGGGAGGGTTTAGGTTTAGAGTGGGGGATTTAGTTAGATTTTTTTAAAAAAGTAAACCTAGAGGTTTATATATATTTAGTTTATTTTTATTTATTGAGTTTATTTTATTTTATTTTATTTAGCTTATTTTTTATTTTCTTTATTTTTTAGTTTAGTTTTATTTTAGTTTATTTTTAGGTTTAGTTTTATTTTTTTGTTGAGTTTTATTTTCTTTTATTTTTAGGTTTACATTTTATTTTATTATAGGTTTAGGTTTTATTTTATTTTGTGTCTTTGTGTTTTATTCTAATTTTATTTTAGGTTTTATTTAGTAGGTTTATGTTTATTTTTTTATTTTATTTTTGTTAGGTTTAGGTTAAGGTTTATTTTAGTTAGTTTATTTTAGTTTAGTTTAGGTTTGATTTTATTTATTTATTTTTTTATTTTAAGTTTTTTTTTTTAGTTTAGGGTTTAGGTTTATTTTTTATTTATTTTTTCATTTTAGGTTTATTTTTTAGGTTTCATTTAGTTTTATTTTTATTTTAGTTTTATTTTATCTAATTTTACGTTTACTTTTATTTTAATTAGTTTATTTTATTCTTAAGTTTATTTTTATTTTAGTTTTTAGATATTTTTTTTCAATTTTATTTTTATTTTATTTTTTTATGTTTAGGTCCAGGTTTTAGTTTAGGTTTTAAATGTTATTATTTTTTGGTTTAGGTTTTTTATTTATTTTATTATTAGGTTTAACCTTTAGTTTTAGGTTTTAGGGTTTAGGTAGGGTAGGGTCTAGTTTTGGTTTAGAGTTTAGGAGTTTAGGGTTTAGGTTTAGCTCACAATTTTATTTTGGGTTAGGTTTGTTTAGGTTAGTGGTGATTTTGGGGTTTTGGGTTTAGGGCTGGGGCTTTAAGGTTAGGTTTAGGGTTTAGAGTTTTGTTTAGATCATTTCAGGGTTTAGAATTTAAGTAGGTTAGTGGCTCAGGATTAGTTGTGGTTTAGGTTTGGCCTAATTTAGGTTTAGGGTTTGCTCAGTGGTCAGGATTTAGGGTTTAGGGTTTGGGGTAGGGTTTAGAGTTTTAAAAAAATTAATTAAACCCAGATTAGTTTATTTAGTTTATTTAGTTTATTTTTTTTATTTATTTTAGTTTTATTTTAGGTTTATTTTTTTATTTATTTTGTAATTAATTTATTTTAGGTTTATTTATCTTAGTTTTATTTTATTTTGGTTTATTTTTAGGATTTATGCTTATTTTAGTTTAGTTTTATTTTTTTATTTTCTTTTTATGTTTAGTTTTAGTTTTATTTTTAGGTTTAGTTTAGGTTTTAATTTTATTTTAGGTTTAGTTTTAGGTTTTATTTTAATTTTATTTTATTTTATTTTTAGTTTAGTTTATTTTTTTAGTTTATTTTATTTAGTTTTTATTTAGTTTATTTAGTTTAGTTTATTTATTATAGTTTAGTTTAGTTTTAAATATTTTAGGTTTATTTTTTTAGGGTTTATGTTTATTTTTATTTATTTTAGGATTTAGGTTTTATTTATTTTATTTTATTTTATTTTAGGTTTATTTTATTTTGATTTAATGTTTAATTTTATTTAGCTTTTATTCTTAGTTTATATTTTAGTTTATTTTTATTTTATCTTTAGGTTTATTTATTTATTTTATTATTAAGTTTATTTAGTTTAGGTTTAGGTTTTAGGTGAGTTTAGTGTTTGGGGTAGAGGGTTTAGTGGGATAGTGGTTTAGGGTAGGTTTAGGATTAGGTTTAGGGTTTTAATGTGGGTTTAGGTTTGGGTGGTTTAGGGTTTAGGGTTTAGGTTTAGGGTTTAGTCGGGTTCAATTTTTAGTTTTAGGGTTTTAGTTTTTTATTAGTAGAGAAAAAATTTAGATTCAACATTTCTTCTTTTTGTTTTCATCAACCAAGTAAGACACAAAGTTTTCTAAGACACAAGCGATGACATAGATAAAAAATGAGCACGCATAGAGCAAATCAAAATCCTTAGATAACTAGAATTGTCTATATTGTAAAGAGTTCCATAAGTAATTGGATCAATCATTCTTCAATTTCTTCGCCCATCATAACCACCCCCTCTCAAGTAGCGTGATCCACCATCATATCGATCTCTCCCCGCCACCACCATGG
Source organism: Cymbidium sinense (assembly GCA_021442155.1). Classification (NCBI taxonomy): domain Eukaryota; kingdom Viridiplantae; phylum Streptophyta; class Magnoliopsida; order Asparagales; family Orchidaceae; genus Cymbidium; species Cymbidium sinense. Next base: position 17,933 of record JAKCPB010000519.1, on the reverse strand, counting down.
TTGTAACCTTCATCTCTTTTCACCTCCATCCAGCTCCTACCACCACCTCCATATCCACCAACACCTCTAGATCCCCCATCATCACTGTGATAATTGCCACCTCTGCCTTCGCCTCCACCGCCAGATCTAGACTAAGCTTGGTTGACTGTGATATTCTTGCCATCAAGGTAATGCCCATTCTTAGGGTTTAAATTTATTTATTAAGTTACTTTGGTTAGGGTCAGGTAGGTCAGGTAGGGTGGATTTGTGTTAGAGGAGTGGTTTAGGTGTTTAGGGAGGTGGTCAGTTAGGTGGTGGGTGGGGTGGAGGGAGGTTTAGGTTAGGAGAGAGAGAGGGAGTGTGGGATCAGTGGAGGGTTGATCAGTGGTGGGTCAGATCTGGTCAGGATCATGAGTTCATTTGGGTGTTTAGGCTCAGGATTTAAAGGCCCAGGCCCAGGGCTCAGGTTTAGAGCCCAGGAGGGTAGTGTGGGTTTTGGGTTAGGTAGGGAAAGCCCAGGGGCTCAGTTAGGCCAAGTTTAGGGTGGCTCAGTGGCCTGAGTTAGCCCAGGATCAGGGTATGGCCTAGGGCCTAGGGTTTAGGGCCTAGGCAGGGTTTTATATCTTTATAGGAGGGTTTAGGCCAAGAGAGTGGGCCTAGAGTCAGTGGTGGGTCAGTTTAGTGTGGCCTGGGGTGTGGTAGGAGGGTTTAGAGGTTTAGGATCTTTGATCTAGTTTATGTATTTTTATTTAGATATTTACATTTAGTTTAGTTTATTTATTATTTTAGTTTTATTTTGGTTTATATTTGGCTTAGGTTTGATTTTATGTTTTTAGTTTAGTTTTTTTTATTTTAGTTTTATTTTATTTTAGGTTTATTTTAGTTTACTTTATTTTATTTAGTGGTTTAGTATTTTATTTAAGTTTAGTTTAGGTTTTATTTATTTTAGTTTAGTTTATTTTAGTTTAGGTTTAGGTTTAATTTATTTGTTTACCCAGTTTAGGTTTTTTTAGTTTAGGTTTAGATTTTATTTTATTTGTTTTATGTTTATTTTTAGGTTTAGATTTATTTAATTTTATTTTATTTTTAAGTTTAGCTTTAGGTTTTATTTAGGTTTTAGTTTATGTTTTAGTTTAGGTTTTTTATTTTATTTTATATTTAGGTTTTATTTTATTTATTTTAGCTATTATTTAGTTTTAGGTTTAAGTTTTTAGGTTGTTTTGGGCCTAGGTCAGGTCCGTGGTTGGGAGTCTGGGGTCAGGGCTCAGTTTAATTGGGCCTAGGGTCTGGCTAGTTTAGGGTCAGTTTAGGCTTAGGTTTGTGGTTTTTTTTATTATATTTATATTTTAGCTCAGGTTTAGGTAAGTTTAGGGTTTATGATTTTATTATGGTTAGTTATAAGTTTTTTGGGTTTTATTTTAGGTTTAATGTTTAGGTCATGGTTTAGAGTTTAGGGTTCAGTTTTTAGGATTTAGAGCCTAGGGTTTGGGTTTAGGATTTAGGGTTTAATGTTTTTTTTTAAGTAAACCATAAGTTTGGGAATATTTGTATATTTAGTTTATTTTATTTATTTTTGTTTACGTTATTTTTTATTTTAATTTAGGTTTATTTATTTAATTTAGGTTTAAAAATAAAGGGTTTAGGGTTTTTTAGGGTTTAGATTTTTGGGTTTAGGGTTTAGGGTTACATGTTAAGGGTTGTAGTTTTAGTTTTTAGGATTTAGGGTTTAATGGGTTTTTTTTTAAATTAAGCAAACCAATAGGTTTATGTTTATTTAGTATATTTAGTTTATTTTATATTTATTTTTATTTACTTTATTTTTTTTATTTTATTTTGGTTTATTTTTTATTTATTTTAAATAATTTTTTTTTTATTTTATTTATTTTTAGTTTTTATTTTAGTTTTTTTAGGCTTATTTTGGTTTAGTTTATTTTTAGTTTTGTTATTTTATTTTATTTTTTATTTTTTTTTGGTTTAGATTTTATTTAGTTTTTTATTTTATGTTTAATTTTATTTTATGTTTAGTTTTATTTTATTTATGTTTTTATTTTAGGTTTATTTTTTTTATTTTATTAGTTTAGTTATTTATTTTATTTTAGTTTAGTTATTATTTATTTTATTTTATTTTAGGTTTATAGGTTTAGTTTAGTTTAGTTTAGTTGGTTATTTTATTTATTTTATTTATTTAGGTCAGATTTTATTTATTTTATTGGTATTATATTTTTAGTTTAGGTTTAGGAGTTTAGTGGTGGTTTAGGGTCAGGTAGTGGTAAGTTAGTTTGGGTCAGTTTTTATGGTAGGTGGTTTTAGTTTAGTTTTGGGTTTAGGTTTAGATTTGGGCTCAGTTTAGGGTCATTTGGGAGGGTCAGTGGTTTTTTATTTGATTTGGTTTATTTAGGGTTAGGCATAGAATTTGGCATGTTTTAGGTTTAAGTTATGTAGTAGGCTTAGGTTAATTTAGAGTTGTGGTTTTGGGTTTGGATGATTTAGGATTTAGGGTTTAATGGTTTTAATTAAGCAACCCAAGAGTTTTAGGATTATTTAGATATTTAATTTTTATTTTACATTACTTTATTTTTTTATTTTTTATTTAGTTTTATTTTATTTAGTTTTAGTTTATTTATTTTGGTTTATTTATTTTGCCTTTTTTATATTTTTTTTTAGGTTATTTTTTTAATGAGTTTTATTTTTATTTTATTTTTAGGTTTAGGTTTTATCTTTAATTTTAGGTTTAGTTTAGGTTTTATTTTATTTTATTAGGTTTAGGTTTTAGGTTTTATTTTAGATTTATTTTAGGTTTTATTTTTTTCAGTTTAGTATATTTTATTTATTTTATTTATAGTTTAGTTTTAGGTTTAGCTTTTATTTATTTTAGTTTAGTTTATTTTTATTTAGGTTTAGGTTTATTTTATTTATTTTATTTTGGTTCAATTTTTTTAGTTAGTTTGGTTTTATTTTTATTTATTTAGGTTTGTTTAGTTTAGTAGGGTTTTAGGTTTATAATGGTCCAGTTATACTTTAGGGCAGGTAGGTTGTGGTGGGGTTAGTGGGTTAGAGTTTAGGAGGGTTAGGATTTAGGGTTATGTTTTAATAAACCATCTTAAGATTTATTTAGTTTATTTAGTTTATTTTTTATTTGAGTTTATTTTATTTATTTGATTTAGGTATATTTTATTTTATTTAATTTATTTATTTATTTTTAGTTTAGGTTTTATTTTAGTTTTTTAGGTGTTTTTTTAGTTGAGTTTTTTTTGTTTATGTTTTATTTATTATTTAGGTTTTGGTTTATTTTATTTTATTTTAGGTTTAGGTTTTAGGTTTTATTTGAGGTTTATTTTAGGTTTTATTTTTAGTTTAGTAGGTTTTTTTAGTTTTTTTATTTAGTTTATGTTTAGGTTTAGGTTTAGTTTATTTTAGGTTTAGGTTTATGTTTTATTTATTTTAGATTAGTTTGTTTTAGTTTAGGTTTAAGTTTATTTTATTTTGTTTATTTTTTTATTTTAAGTTTAGATTAGGTTCATTTTTTAGGTTTAAGTTTTTATTTAATTTATATTTTATTTTATTTTAAGTTTATTTTTTTTAACATTTAGTTTTTATTTTATTTATGCTTTTTATTCTTAAGTTTACTTTATTTTTCAATTTAGTTTATGTTTCTATTTATTTTATTTTAGTTTATTTTACAATTTGTTTTATTTTATTTAGGTTTATGTTTAGATTTTAATTTAGATTTTATTTTATTTTATTTCTTATTTTATTTAGGTTTAGATTTTATTTTTATTTTAGGTTTTATTTAGATTAGGTTAGGTTTTGTGGTTTAGGGTTTAAGTTTAGGGTTTAGTGGTTTGGGTAGGGTTTATGGTTTGGGGCAAGGGTAGTGAGTTTAAGATTAAGGTTTAGAGTTTAGGGTTTAGGCCTAGTTTGGGCTTTGTGGTCAGTTTAGGGTTTAGGTTAGCTTTGGTTTGGGTTCATTTAGTTTAGGGTTTAGTAGGTTGTGCTAAGGTTTGGTTTTTGTGGTTTTTAGTGGTTTTAATTGGGTTTGTTTAGGGTTTGGTATTTTAGTATCCAGTTCAGTCACTGGGGTTGGTTTGGGTTTTGGGTTTAGATTTAGAGTTTGTGGGTTATTTTGGGTGTGGAGTTTAGGTTTAGTGGGTTAGTTAGGCTCAGTTTAGTTTTAGGTTTAGGGTTTAGGGTTTTTTTTTAATTAAGTAATTCAGGTTTATGTTCATTTTATTTTATTTTATTTATTTATTTATTTTATTTTATTTTTGATTTATATTTTTTTTATTTTATTTATTTTATTTTATTTTAGGATATTTATTTTAGTTGGTTTTATTTTAGTATAGTTTTTGTTTTTTTGGTTTATATTTATTTTTAGTTTAATTTTATTTTATATTTTATTTTTAGGTTTATTTATTTTATTTGGCATAGGTTTTGATTTTCTTTTTAGGTTTATTTTTTAGTTTATGCATTTATTTTATTTATTTTATTTCATAGGTTATGTTTAGTTTATTTTAGTTTTAGGTTTATTTATTTTAGTTTATTTAGTTTAGGTTTAGTTTATTTTATTTTGTTCATTTTAGGTTTATTTTAGTTTAGGTTTAAGTTTTATTTTAAATATTTTTTAGGTTTAGGTTTTATTTATTTTTTTATATTTTATTTTAGGTTTATTTTATTTTATTAATTTTAATTTATTTAGGTTTTATTTTTAGGTTTATTTTATTTTTAGTTTGTTTAGGTTTTATTTATTTTATTTGAGTTTAGTTATTATTTATTTTATTTTATTTTAGGTTTAGGTTTAGTTTAGGTTTAGTTTAGTTTTATTTTATTTTATTTTATTTTATTTATGTTTAGGTTTTAGTTTTTTTTTGGTTTAGTTTAAGTTTTGAGGTGGTCAGTTTAGGTTTGTGGTGGAAGGTTTAGGGTTTAGGTTTATTTCATTTTAGGGTTGGGTTTGGTTTTAGGCTTTTTGGTTTGTGGATTTAGATTTTTGGGTTTGGGATTTAGGTTTTAGGGTTTAAGGTTTAGGGTTTTAAACTTTAAGGTTTAGGTTTATTTAATTTATTTTTCATTTATTTTAGTTTATTTTATTTCATATTTTTATTTAGTTTAGTTTATTTAATTTAGGTTTATTTAATTTAATTAAAGTTCTTTTATTTTAGTTTAGTTTAGTTTTTTAAAGGATTAGATTTATGTTTATTTTTTTAGTTTACTTTTATTTTGTTTTATTTTTAGTTTAGGTTTTATTTTATTTTTTAGGTTTAGGCTTTGATTTTCTTTTTTTTGGTTTAGGTTTTAGGTTTCCATTTTGGGTTCATTTTTAGGATTCATTTTTTAGTTTAGGCATAGGTTTATTTTTAATTTATTTTATTTTATTTAGTTTAAGGTTTATGTTTAGTTTATTTTAGGTTTAGGTTTAGGTTTTTATTTTATTTTAGGTTTATTTTATTTTGTTATTTTATTTAGGTTTTAGTTTAGGGTTTAGTTTTGTTTATATTTATTTTAGGTTCAGTTATTTTTTAATTATATTTTTATTTATTTTTTTTATTTTTAGTTTTATTTATTTAGGTTTTTATTTTTTTTGATTTTTAGTTTAATTTAGGTTTTATTTACTTTATTTGAGTTTAGTTTTATTTTATTTTATATATTTTTTTTAGGTTTAGTTTAGTTTTATTTTATTTTTTTTTTTTTTTTATTTGTTTTATTTTTGTGGTTATTTTAGTTTTAGGTTTGTATAGGGTTTAGGGTGGGTAGGTTTATGGTATGGTCAGTTTAGGTTTAGGGTTAGGCTCAGGGAGTGTTAGTGGTTTAGGAGTGGATTTGGTTTAGGCTCAGGGCCTGGGTTAGCAGGGCCAGGTCAGAGTTTAGGCCCAGCCCAGTGCCTTAGGGTTTTTAGGTAGTTTCAGTTTAGGGAGTTTAGATTTAGGTTTAGTGAAGATTTGGCCTGGGTCAGTGGAGTGTGGTATGGTTGGGGGGGTAGGGTAAGCCCAGGATTTAGGATCAGGGTCAGTGTAGAGTGTTAGGGCACAGTGATCAGGTCAGGTTTAGGTGGGTGGGTCCGTGGTTAGGTTTGGGTTTAGGTTGATTTAGTGTTTAGGGTTAAGGGTTTAGAATTTTGGGTTTTTAAAATTAAAAAAATGGCAGGTTTAGTTAATTTATTTAATTTATTTTATTTAATGTTTATTTATTTATTATATTTATTTTATGTTTATTTTATTTAGTATTTTTTTTATTTTAGGTTTAGGTTTAGGTTTATGTTTATTTTTTTGTTTAGTGTCATTTTATTTTATTTTATGTTTAGGTTTAGGTTTAGATTTTTTTAGGTTTAGGTTTTAGGTTTTTATTTTTATTTTAGGTTTTATTTTAGTTTATTTATTTTATAGTTTATTTTTAGGTTTAATTTATTTTAGGTTTAGGTTTAGGTTTTATTTATTTTAGTTTAGTTTATTTTTATTAGGTTTAGTTTATTTTATTTTGTTTATTTTAGGTTTAGGTTTTTTTTTAGTTTTTTTATTTTTTATTTATTTTAGGTTTATGTTTATTTTAGGTTGGTTTTAGTTAGTTTTATTTTATTTTACATTAGTTTATCTTATTTTATTTTATATTTTATTTTATATATAGGTATTTAATTTTAGGTTTTATTTTATTTTACTTTAGTTTAGGTTTTATTTATTTTATTTTAGTTTAGTTTTTATTTTTATTTTTATTTTATTATTTAGGTTTAGGTTTAGGTTTATGTTATAGTAGGTTTTATTTTATTTATTTAATTAGGTTTAGTTTTTATTTATTTTATTTTAAGGTTTATTTATTTTAGGTTTAGGTTTTTAAGTTTTAGGGTTTAATGATTTGGGGCATTTAGGGTTTAGGTTTAGGGTTGTTGGTTTAGGGTTTAGAGTTTAGGGTTTAGGGTTAGTTTTAGGGTTTAGAGTTTATTCATTTATTTTAAAATTAAGTAAACCCAGGTTTAGGTTTATTTAGTTTATTTTTATTTATTTTAGTTTATTTCATTTTTTTTATTTAGGTTTACTTTTATTTAGTTTATTTATTTTAAATTTATTTCTTTAGTTTATTTTATTTTAGTTTATTTTTGGTTTAGGTTTAGGTTTTATTTATAGTTTAGTTTTATTTTATTTTATTTTTTTTAGGTTTTGTTTTTTTTATTTTAAGTTTAGGTTTAGCTTTTATTTTATTTTCTTATGTTTAGTTTTAGGTTTATTTTGGTTTTATTTTAGTTTAATTTTTTTTTACTTTTATTTTATTATATTTTATTTAGTTTTTTTTTTAGGTTTAGGTTTTGTTTTATTTATTTTAGGTTTAGGTTTTATTATTTTTAGGTTTATTTATTTTATTTTTATTTTAGGTTTAGGTTTTTTTAATAGTTTTGGTTTAGGTTTTATTTTATATTTATTTTAGGTTTATTTTTTTAGGTTTTTTTATTTAGATTTTATTTTATTTTATGTTTAATTTTATTTTATTTTAGGTTAGCTTTTATTTTTTTAGTTTAGTTTAGATTTTATTTATTTTATTTTAATTTAAATTTTATTTTTATTTTTATTTTAGGTTTAGGTTTAGGTTGTCATATATATATATTTTATCTTTAGGTTTTATTTACTTTAGGTTTAGGCTATTAGCTTTTAAGGGTTTAGGGTTTAGGGTTTAGGAGTTTTTTTTGGGTTTAGGATTTATGGTTTAGGATTTAGGGTTTAGAGTTTAGGGTTTTAGGGTTTACGATTTAGGGTTTAAGGTTTTGGTTTTAGGTTTAGGGTTGAGGTTTTAGTTTATGTTTTAGGGTATTGTTTTAATAGAGAATAAATTCTGATTCAATATTTCTTCTTTTCCATTTCATCTACCAAGTAACACACCAAGTTTTCTAAGACATAGACGACATGATAAAAAAAATGAGCACGATAGAGCAAATCAAAACCCTAGATAACTAGAACCATCTCTACTATAAAGACACGTTCTATAAGCAGCAGATCGGATCGGCCGTTCTTTAGTTTGTATTGTTCACTTGAACCACCTTGGCCTCTCGTAGTGGATCCACCATCATATCCCCATCTCCTCCCACACAACCATGGCTATAACATCCATCGCTCGTCCTACTTCCATAACCACTACTGCTCTGACCACCACCTCCATATCCACTAGCACCTCTAGATCCTCCCCACCACAATGATAACCGTCGCCTCCGCCTTCACCTCCACCACTAGATATAGAATGAGCCTGGTTGACGGTGATGTTCCTGTTGTAAAGGTTCTGGCCAATCTTAGGGTTTATGTTTAGGTTCACGTTTATTAAGTTTAAGGTTTACGTTTATTTTGTAATTTATTTCTTTACTTTAAGTTTCAGTTTAGGGTTTAGGATTACTTTTCAGGGTTTAGGGTTTTTTAGGGTTTATGGTTTATGATTTAGGGTTTAGGGCTTAGGATTTAGTGTTTCTGGTTTTTTTTTTTTAAAAAATAAGTAAATCAATAGGTTTAGGTTTATTTAGTTAATTATTTATTTATTTTAGTTGATTTTATTTTTTATTTTTAATTTAGTTTAGTTTATTTATTTTAGATTTATTTAGTTAATTTTTTAGGGTGAGGTTAATTTTTTAGTTGAGTTTTATTTTTATTTTATTTTTTAGGTTTAAGTTTTATTTTTTATTTTTAAGTTTAGGTTTAGGTATTTATTTTATTTTCTTATGTTTAGGTTTTAGGTTTTTATTTTAGTTTTAATTTTAGGTTTTATTTTATAGTTTAGGTTTAGGTTTATTTTAGTTTATTTTATTATATGTATAGTTTAGTTTAGGTTTAGTTTATTTTATGTTTCAATTTATATTTTATTTATTTTAGTTTAGTTTATTTTAGTTTAGGCTTAGGCTTAGGTTTATTTTATTTTGTTTAATTTTTTATTTTAGGTTTAGGTTTTTTTATAATTTAAACTTTAGGATTTATTTTTTTTATTTTTAGGATTTTTTTAGGTTTAGTTTTAGGTTTAAGTTTTTTTTTATTTTATTTTATTTCAGGTTTATTTTATTTTTATTTTATGTTTAGTTTTTATTTTATTTAGGTCTTAATTATTAGTTTTATTTTATTTTTTTAGTTTAGTTTTGATTTTTATTCATTTTATTTTAGTTTTAGGTTTATGTTTAAGTTTTAGTTTAGGTTTTTATTTTATTTTATTTTATTTAGGCTTAGGTATTTTTATATATTTTATTTTTTGGTTTTATTTAATTTAGGTTTAGGTTTTTAGGTTTTTAGGGTTCAATGTTTAGGGTTTTGGGTTTAGAGATTAGGGTTTATTTTTAGGGTTTAGTGTTTTCTTTTACTGGTTTAGGGTTTTAGGGTTTTTAAAAAAATTAAGTAATCTAGGTCTAGTTTATTCATTTATTTAGTTTATTTTTTATTTATTTTAGTTTATTTTACTTTTATTTTCATTTATTTTATTTTTATTTATTTAGTTTAGTTTATTTGTTATAAGTTTATTTATTTTAGTTTAGGTTTTTAATTTTAGTTTATTTTTTAGGTTTTGGTTCATTTTTAGTTGAGTTTTATTTTTATTTTATTTTTAGATTTAGGTTCTTTTTTTATTTTTAGGTTTAGGTATAGATTTTTATTTTATTTTTAGTTTAGGTTTAGGTTTTATTTTGGTTTTAGTTTATTTTAGGTTTACATTTACTTTAGGTTTAGGTTTATTTTAGATCTTATTTTATTTAGGTTTTATTCTTAGGTTTATTTTATTTTTTAGTTTTTTTAGGTTTTATTTATTTTATTTTAGTTTTATTTTATTATCTTTAGGTTTAGGTTGGTTAGTTTTATATTTTATTTTATTTATTTTGGTTTTTTATTTTAGGTTTTATTTATTTTATTTTAGGTTTTGGGTTTAGGGTTTAGGGTTTAAGTTTAGGGTTTAGGGAGAGGTTTAGGGTTTAGGGAGGGTTTGGGTGGGGTGGTTGGGTTTGGTGGGTTTTTGGGGTGGGTTAATTTGGTTAGATTAAGGTTTAGAGTTGGGTTTATTTATGTTAGCTTTATTTTATTTTTTATTTTACTTTCTTTATTTTATTTTACATTTAGGTTTATTTTATTTAGGTATTTTATTTTTTATTTATTTTATTTTTAGTTTAGTTTAGGTTTTATTTATTTTATTTTAGTTTAGTTTTATTTTAATTTGATTTTATTTTTTAGTTTAGGTTTTAGTTTATTTTTATTTTATTTTAATTATTTTATTTAGGTTTAAGTCTTTTTATTTTATTTTTAGGATTTATTTAGTTTAGGTTTAAGGTTTTTGTTTGGGGTTTAAGGTTGTGGTTTAGGGTAGTTTGGTACAGAGGGGTTTAGGGTTTAGGGTTTAGATAGGATTTAGGGTATAGTGTTAAAGTTTAGGGTTTATGGTTTTAGGGTTTAGGGTTTAATGTTTTGAGTTTTTTAGGGTTTAGGGTTAGAGTTTAGGGTTTAGGGTTTTGGATTTAGGGTTTAGGTTTTAAGGTTAGTTTTAGGGTTTTATTTTTTTATTTTATTTATTATGTTATTAAATGATGTGAACTAGTAAGTTTAGGTTTATTTAGTTTATTTTATTTTATTTTATTTTATTTTTATTTTTATTAAGGTTTATTTTTATTTTTATTTTATTTAGTTTATTTATTTTAGGTTTATTTATTATAGTTTACATTTTATATTTTAATTTATTTTCTTGGTTTAGGTTTAGGTTTAAGTTAATTTTTTAGTTTAGTTTTATTTTTATTTTATTTTTTAGGTTTAAGTTTTATTTTTTATTTTTAGGTTTAGGTTTAGGTTTTTTTTTAATTTTTTTAGGTTTAGGTTTTTGGTTTTCATTTTAGGTTTATTTTAGTTTTTTACTTTTAGTTTAGGTTTATGTTTATTTTTAGTTTGTTTTATTTTATTTAGTTTAGGTTTATGTTTAGGATTAGTTTATTCTAGGTTTAGGTTTTATTTATTTTAGTTTAGTTTATTTTAGTTTAGGTTTATGTTTATTTTATTTTTATTTTAGGTTTAGGTTTTTATTTTTGTTTAGATTTTATTTTTATTTATTTTTATGTTTTATTTTTTCATTTACTTTTTAGGCTGAGTTTTTTATTTAGTTTTTATTTTAATTTATTTTAAGTTTAATTTAGTTTTATTTTGGTTTTTTATCTTTTAGTTTAGTTTAGGTTTTTATTTATTTTATTTAATTTTGGTTTATTTTTAGGTTTAAGCTTAGGTTTATGTTTTAGTTTATGTTTTTATTTTATTTATTATTTTTTATTTTTTGTTTCAATTTTTGTATTAATTTTTTTAGGTTTTATTTAGTATAGGTTTAGATTTTTAGCTTTTTAGGGTTTAATGTTTGGGGTTTAGGGTTTAGGATTTGGGGTTTAGGGTTTAAGGTTTAGTGTTTAAATTTTAGAGTTTAGGGTTTAGGGTTTTAGGGTTTAGGGTTTAGGGTTTAAGGTTTTCAGGGTTTAGGGTTTAGGGTTTGGCTTTTAGGTTTAGGGTTCAGGTTTTAGTTTATGATTTAGTGTTTTTGGTATTTTTTTGACATATAACATATTTAGATTCAACATTTCTTCTTTTTGATTTCATTAAGCAAATAACACACCAAGTTTTCTAAACACAACCCACGACGTAGATAAAAAATGAGCATGCATAGGGCAATAATTGTCTCTACCATAAAGTCACTATTCCATAAGCAATAGATCGGATCGACCATTCTTTAATTTCTCCAGTTCCCATCAGAACCACCCCGACCTCTTGAGTAGAGGGACCCACCATCATATCCTTGTTCTTTCCCTCCGCCACCACCATGGCTATAACCTTCGTCTCCTTCCGCCTCCATAACCACCACTACTCCGACCACTACCTCCATACCCACCAGCTCCTCCAGATCCTCCACCACCACTATGACAACCTCCGTCGCTCCTCCAGATCTAGATTGAGCCTTGTTGACGGTGATGTTATAGTCGTCAAGGTTCTGCCCATTTTTATAGTTTTGGTTTAGGTTTAGGTTTATTAGGTTTTAGGGTTCAGTTTTTTTTAAAAAATTTATTTAGTTGCTTTAGGTTTAAGTTTAGGATTTGGGGTTTAGGGTTTAGGGTTTAGGGTTTAGGGTTAGGGTTTATAGTTTAGGGTTTACGGTTTAGGGTTTAGGGTTTAATGTTTAGGCTTTTAGGGTTTTTTCTTTTAGGGTTTAGGGTTTAGAGTTAGGGTTCATGGTCAAGGGTTTAGTGTTTTTTTAGAGTTTATGGTATAGGGTTTAGGTTTTAGGGTTTAGGATTTAGAATTTAAGCTTTTAAAAAAAAATTAAGTAAACCGGTAGGTTTATGTTTATTTAGTTTATTCTTTATTTGTTTTAGTTTATTTTATTTTTATTTATTTAAGTTTATTTTTTATTTTAGTTTATTTTTTAGGATTAGGTTTTTATTTTATTTTTTTAGGTTTAGGTTTCAGGTTTTTATTTTAGGTTTATTTTTAGGTTTTGTTTTTTAGTTTAGGTTTAAGTTTCTTGTTAGTTTATTTTATTTTATTTAGTGTAGGTTTAGGTTTAGGTTTTATTTTTTTAGTTTAGGTTTAGGTTTGTTTTATTTTAACTTTTATGTTTAGGGTTTAGGATTTATTTTTTATTTATTTTTAAGTTTTATTTTTAGGTTTATTATTTAGGTTTAGGTTTTATTCAATTTTAATTTTTTTTTTTAGGTTTAGTTTTATTTTACTTAGGTTTTATTTTTAGTTTAGTTTAGGTTTTTATTTATTTTATTTTAGTTTAGTATTTCTTTTTTATTTTTTTTCTTTTTAAGTTTAGGCTTAGGTTTAGGTTGAGGTTTAGCTTTTAGTTTATGTTTCTATTTCATTTATTTTTTTATTTTACTTTATTTTAGATTTTTTATTTATTTTATTTTAAAGTTTTATTTAGTTTAGGTTTGGGTTTTTAGCTTTTTTGGGTTAGGATTTAAGGTTTATGGTTAGTTTAGGGTTTAGGGTTTAGAGTTTAGGGATTTGGGTTTAGGGTTTTTTTTGGGTTAAGGGTTTAGGGTTTAGGTTTTTGGGTTTAGGGTTTAGGGTTAATGATTTTAGGGTTTAAGGTTCAGGGTTTAGGTTCTAGCTTTAGGGTTCAATCTTTAGTTTAGGGTTTAGGGTTTTTGATTTTTTTTATTAATGAGAACAAATTCATATTCAACATTTCTTCTTTAGTTTATTTTGTTTATTTTTTATTTATTTGAGTTTATTTTATTTTTCATTTTTATTTATGTTTATTTTTTATTTTTATTTAGTTTATTTTATTTATTTTAGGTTTATTTATTTTAGTCTACATTTTTTTATTTAAGTTTATTTTCTAGGTTTAGGTTTTGGTTTAGGTTTATTTTTTGATTGAGTTTTATTTTTATTTTATTTTTTAGATTTTAGTTTTATTTTTTATTTTTAAGTTTGGGTTTAGTTTTTTATTTTACCTTTTTAAGTTTAGCTTTTAGGTTTTTATTTTAGGTTTATTTTTAGGTTTTATTTCTTCGTTTAGGTTTACGCTTATTTTTAGTTTAATTTATTTTATTTAGTTTAGGGTTTAGGTTTAGGTTTAGGTTTTATTTATTCTAGTTTAGTTTTTTTTTTTTATTTTAGGTCTAGGTTTATTTTATTTTATTTATTTTTAATTTATTTTATGTTTATTTTTTTTAAGTTTAATGTTTAGGTTTTATTTTTTATTTATTTTTTGATTTTTAAGTTTATTTTGGTTTATTTTATTCTTATTTTATGTTTATTTTATTTTATTTAGGTTTATTATTCTTAGGTTTATTTTATTTTTTAATTTAGTCTAGATTTTTTCTTATTTTATTTTAGTTTATTTTTATTTGTTTATTTTGTTTTTCTTAGGTTTAGGTTTATGTTTTTGTTTATCACTTTATTTTAATTTATTTATTTTATTTAATTTAAGTTTAAGTTTTTTATTTATCTTATTTTTAAGTATTATTTAGTTCACCATGTTTTTAGATTTTAGTTTAAGGTTTAGGGTTTAGGGTTTAGGATTTTAGGATTTATCGTTTAGGTTGTGGTTTAGGGTTTAAGTTTAGTGTGTAATCCTCTATTTCTTTTTGTGTTTTAGAGTTAGTTTAGGGTTTAGTCTTTGGGGTTTAGGATTTTTCAGTTTAAGGTTTAATTTGGGTTATTTAAGGTTTAGGCTGGCCCAGGTTTTAGGTTTAAGGCCAGCCTGTCAGGGTTGATTTAGGGCTCATAGGGTTAGAATAGTGCTCAGTTTAGAGTGGCTCAGTGGTTTTAGGTTTAGTGTGTAGTGGTTTTAGGGTTTAAGGTTAAGCTCAGGGGCTCAGTTTTAGGCTTTGTTTTAGGTTTTAGGGTTTGGCGTAGGGCTCAGGATTTGTTGTAGGTTTAGTACTCAGTGTTTAGGGTTTAGGGTTTAGGGTTAGGGTTTTATTTTTTTTTTCTTAAAAAAATTAAGTAAACTGGATGGTTTAGATTTATTTAGTTTTTTTTTATTTATTTTAGTTTAATCTATTTTTATTTTGGTTTATTTATATTTTTATTAACCTTAGTTTATTTATTTTAGTTTATTTTTTAGGTTTAGGTTTATGTTTTATTTATTTTATTTTAGTTTATTTTATTTTTTTTTTAGTATTGTATAGGTTTTTTTCACGGGTTTAGGTTTTATTTTTTATTTATTTTAGGTTTATTATTAAGGTATAGATTTTATTTAGTTTTAAGTTATATTATTTTAGGTTTTATTTTATTTAGGTTTTTTTTATTTTAGTTTAGGTTTATTTTGTTTTTAGTTTTATTTATTATTTTATTTTCATTTAGTTTTATTTTAGGTTTACGCTTTAGTTTATGTTTTATTGTATTTTATTTTATTTATTTTGTTTTAGATTTTCATTTATTTTATTTTAAGTTTTATTGAGTTTAGTTTAATGTTTTTAGCTTTTTAGAGTTTAGGGTTTAGGGTTTATGGTTTAAAGTTTAGGTTTAATTTAAGCTTTAGGGTTTTAGGTTTAGGGTTCATGGTTTAGAGATTTTAGAGTTTAGGGTTTAGGGTATAAGGTTTAAGTTTTAGGTTTAGGGTTTAAGTTTTAGTTTAGGGTTTAGGGTTTTTAGTTTTTTTTATTAACAAAAAATAAATTCATATTCAACATTTCTTCTATTGTTTATTTGACTTATTTAGTTTATTTTTTTTCTTTATTTTAGTTTATTTTATTTTTATGTTTATTTTTTATTTTTATTTTATTTAGTTTATTTATTTTAGGTTTATTTTTTTTAATTTAGGTTTTCTATTTTAGTTTATTTTTTTGGTTTAAGTGTCTGTTTATTTTTTAGTTGAATTTTATTTTTATTTTATCTTTTAGGTTTAAGTTTTATTTTTTTTATTTTTAGATTTAGGTTTAGTATTTTGTTTTATTTTTTTAGGTTTAGGTTTTTGGTTTTTAATTTAGTTTTACTTTTTTTTTTATTCATGTTTAGTTTATTTTAAATTTAGGTTGAGGTTTTATTTATTTTAGTTTAGTTTAGGTTTTTTTTATTTTGTTTATTTTATTTTATTTTAGGTTTAGATTTTTTTGGTTTTAGTTTAATTTTATGTTTTATTTTATTATTTTTTGTTTTAGTTTTTTATTTTATTTTATTTAGGTTTATTTTAAGTTTATTTCATTTTAATTTTAAGTTTAGTTTTAATTTTATTTAGGTTTTATTCTTAGGTTTATTTTAATTTTAGTTTAGTTTTAATTTTTTTTATCTTTATTGGTTTACATTTATTTTATTTTAGTTTAGGTTTTAGTTTAAGTTTATGATTTATTATTATTTTTATTAGCATTTATGATTTTATTTTATCATAGGTTCTTTTTTTTTAGGGTTTAGTTCAAGATTAGGGTTTAGGGTTTAGTATAGAGGGTGGTTTAGTTTAGTTTATGCCCCAGTTTATGGCTTGGTTTATGGTTTAGGGTCAGCTTTATGGTAGTGCTAGCCCAAGGCCCAGCTCCAGGCCTTTAGTTTAGGCTTTAGTCCTTTAGGGCTTTGTATTTAATTTTAGGGTTTAAGGATTAGATTTAGTAGGTAGGGTTAGTTAGTCAAGCTTAGAGGGTTTATAGGCACATGGCAAGAGGTTTATTTGTATTATTTAATTAGAGGGTTTAGTTTTTTGCAGGTTTGTGGTTTTTGTTTTTAATTTTTTTAATTTTTAAAATTAAGCAAAAGTAGTAGGTTTATTTATTTTTTTTTGTATTTATTTTAGATTATTTTATTTTATTTATTTATGTTTATTATTTTATTTAGTTTAGTTTATTTATTTTAAGTTTATTTATTTTAGTTTAGATTATTTTTTTAGTTTATTTTTTAGGTTTAGGCTTAGGTTTAGGTTTATTTTTTTAGTTTAGTTTTATTTTTATTTCAATTTTTAGATTTAGGTTTTATTTTTAATTTTTAGGTTAAGGTTTAAATTTTTTATTTTTAAGTTTAGGTTTTAGGTTTTAATTTAGGTTTATTTATTTTTTAGTTAAGTTTAAGTTTATTTTTAGTTTATTTTATTTTATTTAATTTAGAGTTTAGGTTTAGGTTTTATTTATTTTAGTTTAGTTTATTTTAGTGTTGGTTTAGGTTTATTTTATTTTTATTTTTTAGGTTTTTTTTTTAATTTAGGGTTTAGGTTTTATTTTAATTTATTTTTTATGTTTTTTTATTGTTTAGGTTTTTTTAGTTACATGAAGACTTACCCTGTGGGACCACCGAAAGCATAACCATCTCTTTACATTACATTGGATGTTGTCTGTGCTATCTAGAGTTCGTTAACCCAAGTATATCAACATTCATGAGTCTAAGAACCCTTACCTACTTGAGGATCGACATCTCCAAACTCCAAAAAGAATGGATGATGTTAATAGGATTCAATGAACAAGGTGAGAGGGTCTTGTGGTGTTTATTTTTGGATGTATGGGGGGGGGGGGGGACACCACACAGATCATAGGGAGGGTACTTTTTGAGGTGATCGGGTACAACATTGAGGTATGATGTATTATCTGAAAGATGAGGCATCACCCTACAATGGTCTAATCACATAATAAGGACTCATAAGGCATGATGGATCTTGTACCGAGATTTTTCCTCAACTTTACATGGATGAATAAAGTAGGGTTTATATTAAACTAGGTTCTTAAGTTCCCTATGGAGGTAAGCCTTCATAGTAAATTACATCTTAAGAAATGAAATTTCTTAAGAATACTCTTGATTAAAGTTAACAATTATCGTCTCCAAAGATTTCAAGGTTAGACTATTAAAAGATTTGTTGTATTTGGAAAATCAATTGGGAAAGTTCAAGAAGAAGACTTAATTTTAGAATCCAAATGAAATAAGTAGGAAATGCTAATGATACTACGAAGCTTAGTGAGCCTTACAATCTATCGTATGGTTGGACTTTATAATTTTGAAGTTGAGAAGATTTATATGTTTTGAGTTGAAATTTAATTAGATTACTAGGGCTTATAATCCACCAACACAAGGTTGTGGATTTATGCTCACCGCCTGAAAGAAATAGCTACCGGGATCCTAAATATAGGGAGAGGCTTTAGTGAGCTAAAGCACAACCTAAATCTAAGCGACAAGGAGACATAAGGGTTTACTTCCACAAGAGAAATTATAACTTGACTTATAACTCTCCTGCTACTTTTAAAACCATGTAGACCACTCTTATGAATTGCAAGATAGCTAGGGTAGTTATTTAATTAGAAAGAGACTAAAGTCCTAAACACACTTCCTAAGAGACTAGTGCATCAGTGGTATAAGCATATGACCCTTAATCTATAGATGCTAAATATTTCAAATTTTATTTCATTTAGACACATTATTTCTAGAGGCTTTTAGGATTTTTATGCCTAAATGCATGATGAATAGGATATGGGTCAAATCAATCTGAAGAAGTGTTCTCCAAGTGGGATGCCTCAAGTCAAGTCAACTTTTATCGTAAGGATGGAGATCCTTCATGTTCAAGAGAGA